>JARLTB010000045.1:2017500-2557500 GCA_030141615.1 Unio pictorum
TCATCAGCCAATAATAATAATAATAATAATAATAATAATAATAATAATAATAATAATAATAATATAATAATAATAATAATAATAATAATAATGATGATGATGATGATGATGATGATGATGATAATAATAATAATAATAATAATAATAATAATAATAATAATAATAATAATAAACTTTCTTTAATGAGGATAACACATTTTTTCACGAATGACCCATCTGTCATGTGGTCCTAAATTTCTGTAATTGGCAATGTTAAAGAAACAAACACAACAACAAAAACAAACAATAAAAGACCATGCACATAGTCAGGTCGCATCCCCATTCAAATATATTTAACATGAATGACTATTTGTGATTAAACTGGGAAACATATACACATATGAACAATATTGTACAGACAGGTAAATACATTTTAGTATAAAATCGTACGTAATATATATATATATATATATATATATATATATATATATATATATATATATATATCGAATACGATCTGTACATATTATTTATGGATATGATGATAATTTGTTCTATTTAGAGCCTTTTATATGTCATTCAAGCTGGTCAAGAAAGAATTTTTTTAATGATATTTAACAAGAAGCAAGGGAAGTTTAATTTCGTATGTTAGTCATCCATATGAGACCCTCTCTGTGTATATTTGTACATGTGAATGTATGTATGTATGTATGTATGTATGTATGTATGTATGTATGTATGTATGTATGTATGTATGTATGTATGTATGTATGTATGTATGTATGTATGTATGTATGTATGTATGTATGTCTGACTGACTTTCTTTATTCCCTCTTCAGAAAAGATTTCATTCAGTTAATGTTTCGTGAAGACAAAAAAAAAAGAAGGAAATTTGAACTTTGAACAACGCGTCCACCTAGTATAGTAAATTACCATAGAAACGACGATTGAACTGAACGTTACAAATTATCAGTTGGTTCAACGTCGAACTCGTAATCTAGGGGTAGCGGGTTCGATACATGACAAGACACACTTAAGTCAACTGCCTCCGTTTGTCCTTAACTTCCGTTTCCTTGGCATGCTTGGCTGCGTAAATTTGCAGTACAAATCAATACAACAACAAAATTAGGGCAGTTGTTATGTGGAATCGTGTTTTAGTACCGTATAAAGAAACACAACAACATCAAAGTTGGGGCAGTTGTTATGGGGAATTGTGTGTTAGTACCGTCGAAAAAAAAAACACAACATCAAAGTTAGGGTGGCTGTTAAGGGGAATGTTGAGAGAGTTCCGTGAAAGAAAACACAACATTAAAAAAGCATTTGCTTTGGGGAATGGTGCGCTAGTACCGTAAAAATAAACACACTAATAACAAGAGCAGGAGCAGATATTATGGGGAAAGGCGAATTTAAATAAACAGAACAACAACAACGTTTGGGCAACTATTCTGAGGAATGGTGAGTTATTACCGTAAAAATCAACACATTGGCAACAACGTTTGGGCAACTATTCTGGGGAATGGTGAGTTATTACCGTAAAAATCAACACATTGGCAACAACGTTTGGGCAACTATTCTGGGGAATGGTGAGTTATTACCGTAAAAATCAACACATTGGCAACAACGTTTGGGCAACTATTCTGGGGAATGGTTAGTTATTACCGTAAAAATCAACACATTGGCAACAACGTTTGGGCAACTATTCTGGGGAATGGTGAGTTATTACCGTAAAAATCAACACATTGGCAACAACGTTTGGGCAACTATTCTGGGGAATGGTGAGTTATTACCGTAAAAATCAACACATTGGCAACAACGTTTGGGCAACTATTCTGGGAAATGCTGAGCTAGTTCCGTAAATATAGACAAACAAAAAAAAAATCCACAAAAAACCAAACAATTAGGGCATTTAATAATGGGAATGGTGAGACAGCACCGTGAAAATCAACATAACAGCAACAAACGTTAGGAAAGCTGTTTTGGGAAATGGTGAGCTAGTACACTGTAAATGAATTTTTAAAAACCCAACAAAGTCGAGACAGTTGTTTTGAGAAATTGTGAGTTAGTACCGTGAAAATTAACACAACAAAAACAGCTGTTATGAGGAATAATGAGTTAGTAGTGTAAATGAATACAACAACAACAACAACAACAATAACAGAGTTGGGCAGTTGTAATGGAGAATACTGTGAAAATTAAAACAAAAGCAACAACACTGTTAGGGCAGCTGTCATTGGGAATGGTGATCGGGTACCGAAAAAATTAACAGAATACAAAGTCAGGGTAGCTGCCATGTGGAATTGTGAGTTAGTGTTGTGAAAATCAACACAACAACAAAGAAGTTTGGGCAGATGTTATTAATTCAGTTCCCGTATATTAAACCTATGCAAACGCCATGGAATTGAAAATTAAATAACTTTCACTTTCTGAGTGTTCATGATTTAATTTATATTTATCAGTATAGATGCATCCTGGATGGCAGCTACTGTGCATAGAAAACCTTATGTGGCAATTTCGGTTTGAAACATGTGCTTTCCAGAGTCAGGTGATAATTTCAGTTATGAGTGTTCCAAACTCAAGTCTGTGAGAGAGCTGAAAGTCCATCAATAAGACAATATCTCTTTACAGTTACAACTAGCATAAGTGCTCAAAAGAATATTTTAACTAAAATATGTTGGATTTTTTTTATATCATCAACCAATTAATTTATGTCAGAACCATATATATTCTATTTTATCTACACCCTTTTCCATTTCCAGACTAGTTTCCGTTATACCATAACATTTGTAGTGTGATTCCTACATGGGAAATGGTGAGCTAGTACCGGAATTTTCAACATTATTTCTTAGCGGCGCCTATAGAAAATGGAATGATATAACTCAAAAATGGTTTCCCATTACGGTCGGCAAGAAGAGCGATTTTCCATGATAAGCCAGCGACACGCTTTCATTGGATATTGTACATAGCCCTGCAGCTAAAGGTAATGTCTAATTGATTAAATTCAGTTTTCATTGATATACGCGTAAATGAGTTAGTTAAAGGTAAATGCGTTGATTTTAGTTTTGCTTCTTTTCATAAGCCTGTGTTGTATTTCAAATAGTGGATGATGATTTTAATGATGGTATATTATGACGACATTTAGATTTTAGCTCTCACCCTTACTTGACAAGTATTTTTTTTTATCAGAGAGCTAAATTATAATATTATGACAAGGAACAAATTTAATTCGAATCTGAAAATGATCAAATTATATTTCTATGAAAACCTAATGGTATGGCATTATTCATATCTAATTTTTTAATTTTGAAATCCTGTACACAATACATCTAAAAAAAGGTTCGAAAAGTAGCATCATCCTACCATAATTTAGAAGGATTTCCGAATGCCTAGAGCACGCTTTTCTGCGAGACAAAATTAAGGTGGGTTTAAAACCATGCATGACCCTAAGTCAAATGCTAGTTAACTCAAAGACTAAGAATGATTTGAAAGATATTTGTGAACTTATCTATCAAATTTAGCGTGAAGGACATGGGGAAAGTCAGTGGCATAGCGACTTTATTGGAGAAACGGAGAGTACATTGAAACGGAGATTTAATGAACATATAAATCATAAGACCAAGTTCCAGCTCGTCTGAAGTATCACGGCACATCCACAATTTTTGCCCTGGCAATACTATCCTGGGACTTTGTAAAAATCGAGATCAAACCATGATGAACGGGGACGGGGGCGATTGTTGTAATCGCCCCCGTCCCCGTTCATCATGGTTTGATCTCGATTTTTACAAAGTCCCAGGATAGTATTGCCAGGGCAAAAATTGTGGATGTGCCGTGATACTTCAGACGAGCTGGAACTTGGTCTTATGATTTATATGTTCATTAAATCTCCGTCTGTCTCGTATCTGGGACAATCTGTTAAAATCGCTCACTGTTCCCTCGGGTGATGTTAACAGTCAGTATAAAAAAAGACCAGTCTGCTGTTCACGAAGTCCTTTGTATCAAGACGAAAGTGGCAGGTCAGCTATCTATCTTACTTGTGTATGTGATTTAAAAGTTAACACTTTATCAAAAATGCAAACGTTTTCTATATATAAATGTGGGATTTTCCTCCAAATTGTCCAAGGTAAATGTGAAATGGTACGATTAGTAAGGCATTCATAAACAGGCTCATACCTAATTCCGAATGGAAAAATATATAAATAAATATATTGTTTATAAAGAATGCACGTTTCACAAGCAATTAAGCATATAACAGCGCGCCAATGTGCTGAATGGGATACAACTCATACAAGCGTCAACTGTACAAAATATAAGCAATTGCCTCCCTTATGTCATATGTTATTGAAGGCAATACTAACTGCGAAGGTCTCATTGGACAGTTTTCTGGACAAATTTTCATCCGGCGATGAAAATAATATTACATTAAAGATGCAAATGAAAATTAACTAATGACGTTTGTTGAAAAGATGCTTGTAAGATTCTGACTGAGGTAATATAGGTAATTCCTTATGCAACTAGTGGCATTTATACTGAACCAGCACTGCCACCAACCCCTCTTTTTTACATTCATTGCTGCCAGGAAAGAGCTATTTTGAATATTTTCATGTGACAAGATAGCTGAATTAGCATATCTTTCATCACCACTTAAACCATCTATATTTTTATATATTTACCTCTGTAGCAGACACGTGTAAATACGTAAGCCAAGTCGGCGGCTCATTTTGCAACCAAAGTTACGCATTTGATCTCTAATGCCAGTCTAACTGTGACAGGCAGTCACCATCAAGCCAACAAATGTCCTAACTCAAAGTAAATGTACACACATTAGAGATATAGCGTATGTGTGAATTTAAAAATGCTTGGATTATGGTAATTAGGCTAATGCCTTCTACCTTAAAAAAATAGGGAGGTGTCAAATACGAAACTATCCAGTGAGACCTTAAGAATTTATATGCCTGTCGGATTAGGGGAAATGCTTCTTAGTTTCAAAACGTTGGGTAATTCTGAGTACAATGCAATCTCAGCATTTTAAAATTCACAATCGTCTGTTCCCTATGATGTCTATCCTTTGTCGATGATCGATAAATTGGTGTTGTGTTCCAAAGGGGTCTGTTATTGGACCTGTTTCTTCATTCTATACACTCAGCCACTCTCAAGTGTCATAGATCATCATACAGTGTCTCACCAATTGTACGCTGATGACACCCAAATATACAAGTGTAGCCTTCCAACTGAAGTTGATGCTACATCCAAGGAGTAGAGAAGTGCATTTCTGATGTGAAATCATGGATGACATGTAACAAACTACATATGAATGATGATTAAACTGAGGCTATTCTGATCACAGAACAAAGACTTTCTCATTCACATCCTTTACCTCAAACAATACATATCAGCAACGCCAACATTAAATTCACAGTCAGAACGAGACGTAGGTCTTACTCTGGACAGTACTTTCACATTCCACCAACATGTCATGAACATATGCCAGGCTGCATATCTTGAGCTGAGACGCATCAGCTCCTTTCGCAAATATCGTTCAGTTGCTGCTACTAAAATGCTTATGTGTTCAATACTACTTTCAAGAGTGGACTACTGTAACTCAATTAATTTTGGTTCATCTCAATATCTACTCCAGAAACTTCAAAAAGTTTAAAACGCAGCTGTTCGGATAATTTTTAGAGTACCTTGATCAGAGCACACCTCACCAATGCTCCGCATCTTAAACTGGCTATCCATTCGATCCAGAATCAAACACAACATTTATTCTCTGTGCTATATTTCACGGACGGACTCCAGTCCAACATACCTATATGGCCTCACCCATGTATACACACCAGCAAGATACTTACGCTACTCTTCTGACAATAGGATATTCTTTATTCTCACTATGAAAACGGAGTTATATGGACAGCGTTCTTTTGCATATCAGAGCTCAGCAACGTGGAACGAATTGTCCATTGAAATAAGACACATAGAGACAGTGGTCCTTTGAAGAGTGTTCTTAAAACTCACATTTTTCGACTGCAAGAACAAACTTAAAGAACCAATAATGTTTCATACCTTAAATATTTTCTGTATGTTTTTATATTTCTAATTTATTGGTGGTTTTTATTTATTAGGTGCTATAATAGGTTCTCATTATTATTATTATTAGTAGTAGTAGTAGTAGTAGTAGTAGTAATAGTAGTAGTAGTAGTAGTAGTAGTAGTATCTGGAACCATGATAAAGAGCAACTGCTATTAGACACCCTGATATTTTTATATTACTTTCCACACCGAAACCTAGTTTCCTTGCAACAAGTCAATGTCATCATTTTTCATAGCTCATATATCCTGTAGTGTTAGTATCTAGTGATATCAGTGATATCTCATAACAAAAGTAGTATTATTTAAGAAATCTAAAAATGTAGTGCATAAAAGATTTTAAAAAAAGAAGCCAAGATGATTCTCTTGTAAAATAACTGCAAAATGTACATGCTATGTACTTAACGAAATTTGAACGATGCATAGCATACCTAAACTGACCAGAACTATCCCACTGATTTCATGAAGAAGGTCAAATCTATACTTGAATAGAAAAACAAATTGAAAGTAGACTGAAAGGGAGGCAACTCATCAGATAACATAAAATGTATGGACCAATCTTTGACAACGGAAATATATAATTTTGGAGCTTAAACAAAGAAATTCTATATCCAGATTGATCCCATCTGTTGATAAGACATTTTGTATGGATAATGTTTTATAAAAAAAGAATTATAGACAAGTCTCCGTTATTTAATTTTCTCATTGACCAGCACATATTGTTACTAAAGCTGTTGCTGTTTAGAGACGTTTGTTTTGCTAGTGATTTTAACCTGCATAGAATCAAATCCAAAGCAAACAGAAAATCATGTAAAGTTAAAAAGTGGAGTAGAAAAAACAAGGTAAAACGAAATCCATTTCACATAACTCGCCAAAATCTGCATTGAAGTGAATCTGTTCCTGTGAAAGGTCCACACCAATTAGGGCGGCTGACTGCCAAGGAAATCGTTGATATTGTCCTGGCTAGCAATATTGCTTCGAAAGGTGTACTCCCATTCACCTTGATGCCTACAAGAAAATACAATACTGAACTTCTTATTTATAGGTCATTATAACATAAATTTCTAAAGATAAAATGAAATATATGTACTGAAACACCACACCATGAATATATATCTATGTAAAAGCATTACATTAAGGCAATCATCATAAAATTAGGAAAATATACTATGTACTTACAATATTGATAAACTGAATAAGTATGTTAAATACTTCAATTAAACAACCTTGCATTAATCTTAACAGACTTTTGTTGTTCGTTATAAGAATGGATGAGAAACAATTCATGTTAACTCCAACAGTGCTGAGTTAGCTCCCTTGTTCTACTATGAGTTTTTACTATAAAATCCTTAGGAAGTATATGATTGGAATGCCTTACTATGTCAGATTCAAGACATGGAGTTAATAAGGAAATGAATTATGGCACAGCTAATCACATTTGACAAGACTCAAAAATTGACATGGTTTCTTAAGGTCTCATTTGACATTTTATGGGCCAAATTTTCATCCGACCTAAAACAACAACTTCAGTTTTGAATTCAACAACCTCGGCTATGTCTGCAAGACAAACATGTGCCTCTTAATGTGTGTTGTCTCACAACTGGACTCACATCACAATTAGTATTTCCAGTTCAATACCCTAGTTCTAGTCTATTTTTAGAGCACTTTTCCTCTCTCATTTTGGTGGTGATAGAAGAGTTATATTTACGCATTTTTTTTTAATAAGGATTTAAATGTAATTGTTTATTCTTGATAATATGAGCCCAGAGAGTGGTTGTCTGTGTGTATTTCGGTGACAGTGAGTAATACGGCCTTGGTGATGATCTGGAAGTGAAATATGTGTTCTGTTTACAGTACAGACTCTCAAACAAATGCCGGTGAACCTTTGACAAGAACATCACAGAAGTCATCTTTGATGGCATTTTAGATTAACTTCTGATTTGTATTGATTGTCAAACAGCCGAAAGATCAGTACTGAGAAATATATGTAGAGAGCATATTATAGTAAAATTAATTGTGATGTATGTCCTGTACAGGCAGTTTTGATGAAACTTTAAATTGCTATAAAATCTTTATTATTAATGATAGACACATGAAATATGAATGTTATATATATATATATATATATATATATATATATATATATATATATATATATATATATATATATATATATATATATATATATATATATATATATATATATATATATATATATACACACACACACACACATATATATATATATATATATATATATATATATATATATATATATATATATATATATATATTGAATTTAAAAATATAAATATGAAATAATAATAAAATCTAATTTCTATTTAAAAAACTTAGATAAAATTTTAAAACAAATTTAAAAAACAATTTTCCCCCTAAAAGGCACATATATATTTTTCGGAATGATATTAAATGATATTAGCATATTTATATTCCTAAACCATATACAAGCTCCAAATATGGATATTTGTGAAATTTGCTCAGAGAAAATATTTTTGTAGGTCAAAATGATACCTTCATTTAAAATTTGTAAAGACAACATTCTATTTTGTATTTGTTATTCAAACTATTTATTAGGGAATCCAAGCAGTTGATTTATGAGTTTATGATATGGTGACTCCCTGAATAGCACATATATGCTTGTAAATTCTTCAGTGTTTAATAACATAGTTATAGAGTATTGAGTGAGAGGACAGATATGAAAACTTTATACTAGAACCTATTCAAGTTCTCTGCTAAATTAATAAAATCTCTGTGAATAAAATACAGGTCAAAGGAATAAACAATAATTTATCCAGGTATATTTACCCTTGGATGTAAGAAAATGGCAAAATGATGTAAGTTGAACACAAACTGCATTCCAATTTACTGAGAAATAAATGTAGAGAACATATAGTAATATTAATTGTGGTGTATATCCGACTTTATAGAAATAAAGACTATACATTTTTATCACCAGAAACTTAATTGCAAAAAAAAATCTCCTGAAATTTTATTCGACAAAATCTGCTTTTCATATGATTGGGTTTCTCCCAGCTGAACATTATTCCTTGGGGTGACAATGCCATCATAGTATATTGACATACACTAAACCTTTGTCCGATGTTACCCTGCATTTTGTAAATGACATTTGATCAATGCTTTCTGGGGTTATGATCCATTTCAGGTCAATGAAAATGTAATTCTTGACTATATTTCATATTTACCTCTGTACCTCCACCACACCTATATTTCATATTTACCTCTGTACCTCCACCACTCTGACCTCACAATATTTACCTCTGTACCTCCACCACACTGACCTCACACGCACAATAAAAGGCATCTCAAAAAAAATCTCAGAAAATGGAATGACTCCGCCCAAATCACTATCTGCTAGAAATCTGTCCCTGTCATGAATATTACACAATGAAAGGTACTGAAAACTAACACCTCTTATTTTAAATAGAACTATTTGACTTCTCACCCACCTGGAAACATTTTGTCTTGAACTCACCCCAGTTATTAGCATACATTAGATATATAATCGGAATGATTGACCACATCGTCGAGAATATTCAAATTCCATGCATTTATAAATCTGTTTAGAAACTTTACATAAGTCCATAACTTCCGGTTTTTTTTTACTACGATAAGTACTTAATGTATGGACGCCCTCTACCGTACGCCTTTCATCTACATGAAGGTGATCATCAGATGGTAGATAATGAAAAGAAAATGTGAGATAATACGGTCTATCTTCCTCGGGAAATGGGAACAATGTTGTGGTCAAAATGAGTAGAGGTATTTTGTGTGCTTAACTTTTGTCCATTATTGAGAATAGAGTTGTGTGGCCTACCTGCTCTTTGTCATGATACGTTTGTTAGAATTCATTTGAGTTCATGACCCAGCCTTGATTATAACGTAAAATTTATTTACTCTGTAGAGTAATTTACCATTTTGATGATGGAGTTTTTTTTCTTCAGAATAGGTTTTTGAAGCATAGGGCAAGTCGAGATGTATAAATGGTTGTTTACATCAAAAGTATTCAGTCCCATTTCAGCACAAGTGTTATGTTGTGTAATATATATTTTGTTAAGCAGAATCTTTTTTATTTAAGTTATTCATTCGAATTAAGAAGTGCTTATTGACTTATTGGACGAAAATATTTCTTTGGAATTATTGAAAATTTATTTAAAGACTTTCAGGATTTTGTCATCGTGGTACAACAATACTATTGGTACATAGGTACAATCAAGGCGATTGGCGCTAAAGTACATTCCAAGGTAAAATTCATGCTGAACATACACTATACTTGTCATTTAAATCACAAAAAATATCGTAAACATTAATTTTATAACTTAAAGAATTCGTCGATTTTTTTAAAACTTGTTTTTTTCTGTTGCTTAATTTAAATCGATATAGTATGTTTGGGATGTTCACCGTACGCTAAGTACACAGCAAATGGGAAACATTTCTAATTACATGTATATCGCATTTTTAAACAGGTAACACATATGCTTCAGAAACGTTTGAATTGAACTGAATCCTTACTCTTCCTTAAACCAAGATTAAACCATATATTTCCTCGTGGATTGCAGACTTCTTATTACATTGCTAAAAGCGAGTCGTTTCAGTTCTTGCTATATCTTTTAGTGACATATTACTTACTTGTTGGACTGTCCGTCACAACTGTGTACAAGATGTTTGACTATTGTAGGATGATGATGTATAATGATGTGTATGTAAATATTTGACTGTTTTCCAAACATGAGTCAAGATGAAGGTTAACAATGATTGGAGAATGGTATCCTCGGTAACTGCAATTTAAACATATTAGAATGCACATCTTTAATATGTTTTATCAATGATATAGTATTATTTTACGCTTCATATACGTGCCTAGCTAAAGGGTGATGATTCGGATTTATAACACTTTAGTTTAGGCTTCATCGAATAGTGAGCGAGCGCTTAAAAACCTCTATGTAGAAATGTTCATTGTGAAAACGTACGCCAAACTGTTTGCAGCTAGTATGTCGGTGATGCTAAAGTTCTTCATAAAGTTAATTCCGGGTAGATATGTCAGACTGCATTGTATCACATGTACTCAATTCAAAGTTTCATTGATATCGAGGTATCGCTCTAAAATGTACGTTCTCCTTGAAGTGTAATGCAGTCAGTAATAGTAAGTCAAAGTGACCTACTTCTCAATGCTAAGTGAACTCATGAACTTTTGCATGTACATCCATTAAATCTGATGGATGTGATCACATTAGAAATCAATACATGCAGATGGTTTATAAAGATAAAAGTGATAATGTACTCCGTTGAAAAATATCATTATCTGCATTTACACTTAGCTCAGGTTCGTAATATACTTTTGCATGTATGTCATAGAAAGCCAGTGTTGTATAGATTACTGGTGTAAACAGTGTTGTATAGATTACTGGTGTAAACAGTGTTGTATTGATTACTGGTGTAAACAGTGTTGTATAGATTACTGGTGTAAACAGTGTTGTATAGATTACTGGTGTAACAGTGTTGTATAGATTACTGGTGTAAACGTAATGAATGAAACTTAACTATAAAATAAATTATAATAATTGATTGCAATTACGATTAATCTGTCAAAATAAACTGATGAATTACAATTACGTTTTGCTATCCATATAATCAGAGTACAGTTATATTACTTCTGTTCGGTCTTTCACAACACACAGTTCTCACTGGTTAATTAATTCACATGTTGCACTAAGAGATAAAGTAAGTATTGAATACAATATCGTGGAACTAACATAACACAGTTTGTTAAAGGTTCTTTTTTTATAGAATATAACAGCTTCTAAAATGTACAATTACAAACTGATAAAGTGCTTGTTTTGCCGGAGGAGGAATAGTTTCTTAATTGTGTCATCGTCCGATTTTATACGATGTATACACATGATAATGGATTCGGAACATACAAGACGTTCTACTGCTGCGCTCGAAGGAAGTATCGTGTTGCAAGGGATGAAAGTACTTCAATAATTGAATAACAATGCAGAGTTTTTCAATGATGCGATCAGCATCACACAAGTAAATGTAATCATAAATTTTCATTACTTTTCCGTAATTTGTAATCAATTTGCTACGCCTCTATGGTCATAAACAAACTAACAAAATGAAACAAAAACGCTTTGTGAAATGCAACAGTAATCGAATTCGCTAAGTTATAAACAAGCAAATTGTTGGAGGAATTTAAAGTATTATGAATTAAATCCAAATAATCCGATATAGCTTTACACAAGTAACAGAAAAACAAGTGTGTCGAATTAATTTCTGATCCTGGAATGTGATGATGTTCCAACAGTCTTGATGTGTCACACTGATATACTTCAGAATTCCTTTGAATACATTCACATTAATCCTAGAATAAACATTTTGCCCTGAATCAATTAGCACTGTTTAATTCCAATGAATAGTTCGAACAAATGTTTTACTCTCGAATGATATATAATCAACCGCGAAAACATCTACATATTGATATTAAAACAAGAGCAAAGCAAAGAATTAATTAATCAATTATCGTCCTTATCTGCACTCATACGGATCTACATTGTAACATATTCTTACTCATTCTATGTGGCAATACTAAAAACTGACTGATGACGCTGGCCTACATCGCAACAGAACTCACCTGACTGAATCAACCAATAGGAACTCACCTGACTGAATCAACCAATAGGAACTCACCTGACTGAATCAACCAATAGGAAGTCACTGGAAAATTTTAAAGATATTTATTATTACGGTTGACGTTTAGAAGTTGTTAAAACCTGTTTATAGGTCGTATGCAATCTACATTCATATACCAAAAGTAAAAGACAGTAAAACATAACAAATTACAATTACGGATTAATATTTCTTTTTTGTTGCAGGAAGTAATTAAAATTGGAATTTTATATTTCATGAAATCAATTATTTAATTGATTGTATTCATAATTCAGTGTATAACCTTGTTGAAAGCCGATATCTTCTTTAAACATTTTCACATACGCTAGCATCATTAATAGCTAAATGTGGTAGAAATGACTTATGGACTTTTGTACAAGCAGGGTGAGATAAAACATGCAAAATTTCTGTTATATCCTGGCCCATTGCTTCCTACTTCGTATCGGGTTGCCATACGCGTTGTACATGATGCAAGATCGGACGACAGCCCATCTTCATACAGTGATTTGTAAAGCCGCACCCCCTTTTTTAAAACACATTTTGTCACATCTGCAGATTATAGATGTATCCGTATCTCGCTTGCTGTCTTTTCATCAGGCATGTTTATCTCCATAGATTGGCAATTTCTTCGATCATCCTCAGCACTAGTAGGTCTTTCACAGCATATCTGACCATTATAAAGTTATCGGTTTCTTCTTCAAAGGAAATGTGCTCTGGCTTGCTACGTCATCTTTCACGTGTTCACGTGTTCACCTGTCTTTCCTGATTGTCAGCAGTCTTTTCTTGCTGTCATCATCCTGGCACACTTCTTTCCTAATAATTGCTGGAGTCTCCGGAAGAGGCAATATATGAATACAGTGTTATGCAGTGGAATCGCGTCCATCATTAGGTTATCCAAGGGTACACCGATCAAATAGATCATGCTCAGTTCTGAACCGAACAGCTTTTCCAAAACCAGTGTAAGGATTGCGCAGCCTGTTTCCCAACCGTGGCAACTAAATTAATGTGGTTAGGTCCTGTAAATACGATGATCACTAAGGCACACCAAAATGTCTGTTTTGCGGTGCCATGGAAACCTACCTAATTGGGTAGTTTACAGAGATTCCATCCGTTCTGCTATCAGTCATCGATACATAGTTTATATGTGTCCAATTTCCTATCACGTGCCTCCTCCGTTACTGCTTTCCATGGCAATGTCATTTGTACCAAACGTAATGTGAATTCGGTTGGTTGTATAAAATCTTAAAATATAAATCAAGAGCGGCATTTGGCGTTGGAATCGCGTTAGGGAAAAGGTTTGGAATAACTGCTATTTTCTTGTGTACTTTCTGTTTTAATGTATCATCAATTATTCATTCGGTGCGTTTAAGAAAGATACATACGTTATAACGTTCCGGAAACATATTTTGTTCAAGTTTTGAAACCAACATTTTCGAGGTTAATTTTGAATGGTCGAATTAATTTCCCAGACAATGTTCATGAAACAGTTATCAATTTCTCAGAAACCGTCCATTGTATAGTTATCAATTTCTCAGAAACCGTATATTGTATAGTTCTCAATTTCTCAGAAACCTTCCATTGTATAGTTATCAATTTCTCAGAAACCGTCCATTGTATAGTTATCCATTCTCAAGCCACCTTACATAGCACAGTGGTCAAATTCACTGACACGGCGTATGGTGCAGTAATAACCCAATCACTGTTCATGTTACATTAATCAACGGGACATATTTATATGTAACTATATAACATCACTGGAACCTAGAAAGATAACTGCTCGAACTCTTATTGTACTCATTGAACTCATTATTGTACTCATGACTCACTGATGCATCTTAGCCCGTATATCATGCACTAGCCTGAAAGGTAACGTTATAATAACCAAGATCAGTTTCGAAGAACTCTGAATTTTATTCACTACTGTAACAGTTTTTTTTTCCTTTTCCAACTACAATTTTGTTCGACGCGGAACAAATTAATTAGTGCACTGTCTGCATTATTTTATTTATATGGGTTGTTTTGAAACGCGTGCATCTTTTTCAAAATTTACCTTTCATACCCCATTTCCTTAACGAGAAACACACGATCCTTTCGGTTGTGGTCGTGAGAGGTGACTGTTTCGAATACAGTATAGCTAACGATGCCGTACCTTTGATTATGAAATAATGGCGGATATATAATCGGTCAGAAACACAAGAACACTGAAAATGTTGCTCACCACCCCCATCCCAAAATAAATCAATATCAGAAGAAAGCTAATCAAATATAAACTTTTCTCTTTACTGCTCATTTGAAAGAATTTCAATAAGAAACGCATTCATAAAAAATATGTTCTCCGGTTTTACCAGACCTGTTTATCTCGCGTAAACAGAAAATATGTTCAGTAATGAAATCTAAGCCATGACACACTCCTTTGGTGAAAGCGCAAAAATACGCCCGAAATGAAAAAAATGACAGTCAATACATGGCAGCCATTATATTAAGTTGAGGACGAACCTGGATGGACTAGAGAAGAACAACTAACACACAGGAAGCTACTGGCAAACTTTCTCATATCCCCATCATAACCGGAACTGATAGTTCGGACACACACAGACATATGCGAGATGTGTGGGTGATCTGCAAATGTGAGCGTCTTAGAAACTTTTGCCACCTGGTATGTAAAGAGGAAGAGAACAATAATTAATTATTTTTAAACGGGATACTGAAAATCCCCCTCTAGGGTTTCATTTCCTTGAAATTTCTTACATAACTGGCACTTGCATGCTCTAGAATGAATTCGGACACACGAGAGTTCAGACTCTATTAAAAAGAACAATCACAAATTAAGCCTCACCTCCTTATATCTTAACTGAGATTTGTTATGTATATTTAACTTGCATTTGTTCGTTAGCTTTTATATTTGTATTACATTGTATGATATTGTATTGTAACATTGTATGATATTGTATTGTAACATTGTATGATATTGTATTGTAACATTGCATGTTATACTTTACCGTGTCCAAAAATCAAGTGTTTATTTAATACTTGACCTGAATTATTCATTTTTATAAAAAAAAAAAATCGCAAACAACTAAACTAGTCTCTAATTGTATCGGTTTAATATTAGAATTATTATCAAAATAAATCAACATGTTTATTTGGATCTGGTTCTAGGTTATATATTATAATATTAATTATATTTATTTATATATAATTCTAGTTGTAATTCACATGTTTCATTTGTAAACATTGAGTGCCTTCGAAAGTGAAATGTTCCATTAGATAATAGCTGTTTTCGAAAATGCTAAGAATTGTGCCTTGATGTAAAAAAGAGCACTATATGATCTTTTTACTTGAAACAATTTGATTCAAGCATTAAAATCTAGCAGTTTTAGTTGTATTATTTTTGTGTCGAATAGGTTATTTGGGCTGAAATTTGTTTCTTCAAATTATTCAAGTTATTTTTCCGTTAGAAAACAGAGTGCTCATGAAAGTTTGCAATAGCGTAAGTTATTATATTTCATGTTCACTTTGTACTCAAGGGAAATAAAATATTTGTTGAATTTTACAAAGTTTGTTGCTTTTCACTTTTTATGTTACTTTTTTTAAAACGAGCACATATTCGTAACATATTATATTTGCCTATGTACAAACTGTGAGTAATATATAAAGACAGACCCAGGTCTGCCATCTCATATGTAATTATTTTAAAACTGTGAGTAATATAGAAAGACAGACCCAGGTCTGCCATCTCATATGTAATTATTTTTAAACTGTGAGTAATATAGAAAGACAGACCCAGGTCTGCCATCTCATATGTAATTATTTTAAAACTGTGAGTAATATAGAAAGACAGACCCAGGTCGGCCATCTCATATGTAATTATTTTAAAACTGTGAGTAATATAGAAAGACAGACCCAGGTCTGCCATCTCATATGTAATTATTTTAAAACTGTGAGTAATATAGAAAGACAGACCCAGGTCGGCCATCTCATATGTAATTATTTTAAAACTGTGAGTAATATAGAAAGACAGACCCAGGTCTGCCATCTCATATGTAATTATTTTAAAACTGTGAGTAATATAGAAAGACAGACCCAGGTCGGCCATCTCATATGTAATTATTTTAAAACTGTGAGTAATATAGAAAGACAGACCCAGGTCGGCCATCTCATATGTAATTATTTTTAAACGAACAGCGCAGACCCTGAAACACAAGCACATTATGCAACAGTAAATATGGGTCACACCAAATCACGGTTAGCCTCACTAAGGAATGAGTTAAAACGGAGTAAAAGTTCATTCTGGTTGTAAACACGTTTGTCTTACAGCGCGAGTTTGGGCAATCGAGGCTGAATACGGTAAACAAAAGTGTCTTTATAAGATTTCTTTATCTCTATAACTGAAATGATAGCGTTGACGTTATCCTATCGGTTTCTTGTTCTCGATCAAGCTCTGTCTGATAACATCTAGCATAGTACATGGATGGATGGTTCGGTTTTTAGAAAGAACATAAAGTGTTATTTCCGGCTGGTTAGCTTTTTTTAAAGATCTTATCTAATTAACAGTCTCAAAACATTATAGTAAATCTGAACGTTTTGCTCGTTAAATGCTTGGAACGACCATTCGCTATCTGGACATTGAAGCTAAAAATACTGCTTTAATGACAATTGTATTTTTTCCTTCCCTTAAAGGAAATGTATACAACGAGATCGTTCCTTTTGTTTCTAATAAAGCCTTCATACATTACAAGTTAATGATTGTGTGTGTGCTAGCGTACGTGCGAGATATTTTTTAAACTTTGTATTGTTATATGTTTTGAACAAGCGACTGGAAGACAACTTGATTATACAGTATAATAACATAAATCTTAAATATTGTTAAAAATATACATTTGCTGGACTTCACGTAAATCCGAACTGAAACAAGTACAAAGTTCTGATGTTTATGTTTGTATGTATGTATTTATGTTTGTAAGCATGTATGTATGTATGTATGTATGTATGTATGTATGTATGTATGTATGTATGTATGTATGTATGTATGTATGTATGTATGTATGTATGTATGTATGTATGTATGTATGTATGTATGTATGTATGAATGAATATGTATGAATAATAATAATAATAATAATAATAATAATAATAATAATAATAATAATAATAATAATAATAATAATAAATAAGGTCGAATAAAAGCTAGGTAGCAAAAATGGCAAAGGCAAAGGCAGTCAGATCTAACTATCACCAAGTAATAAGTAATAATTTAACTCAACTTTAGATCCCGAAGTTCAAAAGCAGTATATCTTTCTTCATTCAAGACCATCAGTGAGCAGTCGTCTTAAATACACACGTGGGCCCCGAGTGACTGAGTGGTCATCAGTGAGCAGTCGTCTCAAATACACACGTGGGCCCCGAGTGACTGAGTGGTCAAAAGCGTTCACTGTTCACTTCCATCTCACCTCTCTCTGCGTGAGTTCGAGTCCCGGCTCAGCCAATATGGATTTGTAATAAAGCTTGCCGGTAGCTTATCGTGGGTCGGTAGTTCTTTCTGTGGTTTTTCCTGGATCTTGCTTCACCATTAATACTTGCCATCATGCATAGCCTATCTTGTGCTGAAAAATGGCGTTAAACCCTATAATAACTATAACTACCAAATACACATTCTCATATTCTCCCTCGGTATATGCGTCTCTTTTGTGACATCTATATGACTTTTTATGGTGACACGATACAGGGGATGCTTAACTGATAAGACTGTTTACGAAGCGTCCGTAATTACTTTACATTGAGAGCATTCTTGTGTGAATAACAACGGACCTGGTTTGCATTTCATTTTTTTGTGTATAGGCCCCTGGATTAGACAAAGAGGGAAATCTTCTTTTGAAATTAAAGATGTCTTATTTTCAGAAAATATCCTAACACGTAGACACTAAAAAAACAGGATAGTAATTTTCTAAACGTAGAATATAATTTAAATCTTCGTAAATATTACAGTGAAATGTCTTAGTGTAAGGAAGTAAATACAGTATCGAAATTCAGGTGTTTATTTAATTATATGTCTTATCTTAAAGATCGCATTTATTTTTGTAATTCCAATTAGATTGCCCCGGCCCAAAAGGAGATAGGATTTCACCAATCTTCAGAAAAGATTATGCGCATGCGTAATGAAGGTAAAGTTATCTGTTAATCGTTAATTCGTATGTGTGTACGTACCTGCGTATACATTTATTGGTTATGCGTTATTTTACATCGGGAAATAAGTATTAAAGAAAACACCGTTGTTGGTAAATGGCATTTAATAGTTATACGCAGTGGCGTACTAATGATGATTGTTTAAAAAGGTTTTGGCCCCTTAAGACCAAAGACACAAGGTGTTTTGGTGACCCTAGACCTTCGGCGCCCGGAGCAACCGCCCGGTCTGCTCACCCTCCCTCTGTTAGTACTCTACTGATTATAACCAAAATGGAAAATGAAAAAAAAGAAAATGAAACCAACCTGCCAAAAACAATTCTTAAAGGAAGCAACGAAAACCTTAGTAAAACCCGATGACCACAGGTCTCCTTTGACATCCGTTGTACTTCATACTAATGGGCGTGTTTTTATTCGGACACATTCACAAAATCACTCACCCTTGGAGCTGAACGTGCATAAAATGAAAACAAACAACCATTTTTCATTTACCGTATAAATCTAAAAATGTATAACAGATTACGGAACAAATTCACAGCAAGCGCACGCAGTTAATTATAAAATTCTGCGGAAAGCGCAGGAGGCTAGAATTTTTTCTGGTAGTTTTTATTCTACTGGCTGATATTTTACGGAAGCACTACGGGTCTATATGCGTTTTATCACGAAAATATTAAACACATCGAATGTTTATATTGACGAAACGCTTCCCGATTGAAATGGAAAACATTGTATTGTTACGAGTGTCTGTTTCCACTTGACTAAAAAAATTATTTCTTTATGTCGACTTATATATTTATTGCTAAGGTACCATCAATCGAACTTTTGTATCTATTCTGTGACCATCCTGTCCCTGGTGCATTGTTCCATCAATCAAATGAGGACAGCGACCTTTCTTAAAGAAAATGAAGACGAACATTCTTGGGTCAGTGCTACTCCAGAAATATCACATCGGACAGATTTCAAAGCGTATTATCTTCAAACTTCAAACTTTTAACTGTTTTGAGTTTGGATCCAAATGCTCTTTATTAATATTTTTCCGTATTCCAACGTAAATGTTACGCCATGGTTTGCTTAAAGTCTAGTTCGAGAACAGACGTTGCACCCAAATTTATACTGGCACCTAATTTCGGTTTGGAATCAACAGTCTTCAATTTCTCCATATTGTTTAGGCATGAGCATGACTGTGTAGAATCGCTTTTGAAACAAGTTAAATGCTACATTTAACCAAACCTCCCTATAAACAAAATACCCATTTTTCGTAGAATGCAAAGAGCACATGACACTGCACACTTCACAAAATATCGGATAGCAACAGTTCATGTAAGATCAGTTTAATCATTTATAATTTGCAGAATTCATTAGGGAAAACAATGAATACTAGAAATTCACTTTCTGTTGTTCGAAGTTCGTTTAATGAGTTCTCCTTATTGATTAAATAAGTATAAACTATATAGTGTACGGTCTCACTGGATAGTTTCGTATTTTGACACCTGCATAATTGTTAAGGTAGAAGTCATGAGCTTAATTATCACAATCCTAGCATTTACAATTTCACACATAAGCTATACTGTAGCTGTAATGTGGTTACATTTACTTTGAGTTAGGCTTGGAAATGGGTTGGCGTGTTGGTGACTGCCTGATGCAGTTAGACTAGCATTGGAGATCAAATGCGTAACTTAGACTGCAAATGAGCAGGCGACTTTGCTTACTTTTTTACGTGTGACTGCTACAGGGGTAAAGATCTAAAATTCTAGATGGATGAGGGGTGACGAAAAGTATGCTAATTTGTTACAGTATTAGTTAACTTTACGCATGCGTAAGGCACATATTTATTATTTTAGCTGTCTTGTCACAGGAAAATATTCCAAATAGCTCTTTCCTAGCTAAATTGAACGTAAAAAGAGGGGTTGGTGGAAGTGTTGGTTCAGATCAAAAGCCAGTAGCTGTATCAGGAATTAATCCTACTACCTCAGTCAAAATCCTACTAGCATCATTTCAATAAAAATAATTATTTTGTTTTTAATCGCATCTGTGATGTAATATTATCATATATAAACACAAATCTAAGTAACATACATAAAGGCAGATATATTTCCTAAATTGGAAAAAGTTGTTCCAAAGTGATAATGACACCGTGACTATAACCTCGTATATGGCGATACCATTTTTATCTACTTATACATATCGCTATCTCTTTATAAAATATGTCAAATAAAAATCATCAGTTAGATGCTGGAAATTCTTCCTGAGCAAAATACTAGCGAAACTTAGTAGTCCACCGTATAATGTAACAATAAACACAATGGTCAACCATTAGACCCTTAGTAATCCCATTGAATGAAATTTGAATTTAAGTGATACAGGCCACGAGGGGTCATGTGATCACTATTTTAACCATCAATTACTTTTTTAGATGGCAGGTTTCCCGTGGGGAAGGAATGGTGCCACATCCCCACGAGCGCAATTTAATTTGACCGTCATGTCATACTACTAAAAAGTAATTAATGACATGGATGGAAGGCCCTGCGTGAGTGGGAATAGACCCAACACACACTCAACCCTATCAACCAATCAGAAGTAGCGAACTAGGGGTGCAATGGCACCAAATGGTGACGAGAGAAAATTAGTTTTCTCATATCGTCTTTTTGTTGGAGTCCGGTCGATGAAAAGGTGGTAAAGATCCCGGAAAGCCAGCCGTTGTCGTATAAGGATGTCGTTTACGCCCCGGAACGCCCTAGCCGTACTTGTTTCAATTCAGTCTAGTTATACTAATGAACAAAATAAAAACCAATAACGTGTTAGCCACCTATATAATTGTATCAAATAAATGAGTCGTAGAATGTTTCTTTAACATCCTAACTATACAAATTTTCTAGTACAATAGTGAACGTATAAGTCCCTAACAAATTTGTTTAACTAATATGTCTATGCGACATATAAAAGTGTAGTCACTGCTTGGTAAATAGATTGTTAATTTTGAGCGGTGTTCAAAATTGATCAAGTCAGGTTTGTAATAGAGATTATTCGAAGAGGGTTTCTCGTAACCAATTGAGAACCCGATTATTCAGGCAATAATAGCAATGAAAATCTTTTCATTGTACTCCTCTCCGAGTGGTCCAGTGGTAGCTGTCCTGTATATGTGGTAGCCGGTTTTTTCATCATGCTTCTGAGTCTCTGGGGTGATATTTCATTGACGTGACAATGACATCGCATTCCTTAGCTTTCGCCCTGGATATCATCACGCAGTCTTGCAGAACTATTGCACTCATATTTTGTCATCACCAGTCAGAGCGCCCCAGGTCCGCCATATTGCTTTGTTCTCCTTGGCATGCTGCAATACAGTTTCAGTAACACGATAGGCAGTCTCCCTGCATTCCATCGTCTAGCTACTTCTGTCGTCTCAGTTTCAAAATAAATTGAAATATTACTTTTCTGAAGTTGAAAACGGGGTGATACCATATTCGTCCTTAGCTATACGCCCGGGATATCATTATGCATAGAGTCACATAGACCCTTGCTTTTCTACTGCACTCCCATTGTGACGTCACCAGGTCAAGAGCTCTAGTTAAGCCGTCCTACTCGGTCCGCGGTCGCTGCCTAAATGTGATCCTCCTGTCAGTATCATCTCTATTTAAAGGTATTGACGTGGCAAGTCGTGACAAAATGTTCTACTCAGAAGTTACAGAGGCGCATAAGGCCATTTTATTTGTGGAAACTTGAGTCCATGTCATTTTGCATGAAGCTGGAAACTAAGGTAGCAACTATGTATGCCTTGACTGGTTCAGATTTCAATATTGAATCATTGCTCAATGATCTCCCTTCCACGCAATTAGTAATTGTATCCTCGAATAAATGTAGATGGTAAACCATTCGATTCTAGATGAATGAAAACACCATAACATTAGTTATGTGACCAATCGTAATTCATTTCAAATTATTTCATGGGAACTGTCGATATCTTACTTTCACAGAGACCAAATACATCTTCGTGACCACGGAACAGCCACACGTTTAGGAAACATCCACAGCCTGTGTCCTATACTTAAGCAGGCGCCAGAAGTATTATTTTTTTTTTACCATTGCCAGACCTGTGGTAGGTGCCTGACGTACGGGAGTCATCTTAACTGCAAATAAATTCACCAATTCGCACTATTCATCCCAATGTCTCATCCAGACCAGCCACCTCAACACAAATGGGGCATCATATGTCAAACTCCATGTCGATGATCTGTATTGATGACCGTAATATAAACTTTGGTTGGAGACTTTTTAATAAAATATACAATAGAGCTCAACTTAAAGATTGTATTATTGCCAAACAACTTTTAGTGACAGCTGGTACGCAACAGTAAATCATTATTAATCGCGTAGATTCATTTACATGTATATTGTATTAGTAGTCAAAAAGTGATCAATGTAATGATGGGGATCCATTCATAGTTAAGAACTTCGTTTCCACATTTAGGTATATTTAACCCCAAACGCAAACTTTTCGGGATGTACTGAATGTAACACATCTCCTCTGGATCTCACTATGTACTGTTCCTTATACAAGGTTTATCTATAAAATCAGGATTCAGACAAACTTCTGTAAAACCGTTATGATTAAGGTAAAATCACTGTGGTCGTTCTATATTTTCCAAGAGGACTTTCAATATCGTTGAGACAATAACAGTCTTTACATTTTCACATATCACACTCTTTCTGCATGTCTTGCCTAACAAATATGACTAGGAATATCAGGGTTATAAACCACTGATGAACATAAGAAACAGTCAAATGTGGCTTTCTGCAAGGCTCTGTTTTATGACCTGTTCTTTACCAATTTTCTGTTAGCGAACTTCCTCCATGTTAAATGCCCTTATTCCAATATGTTCATTAATAATACAACTATCCACCATTCGGGCAATTCTACATCCGTTATCGATTATCAACTACAACAGTGATGTAGTGTTGAAAAAGTTGAGATAATGCAATAAAATTGGGAATGATCGCATGTTACTTAGATGCCGGGGGAGGGAGAGGGTATGGCGACCGCAGAAAAGACAAGGGAGCGTCGTTTCCACGCGTTCGTACAGCACTAAATCCCTGTCTACATACAGTCTGATATGTCCAAAGGTGTTGTGTTGAAAAGACAATACTCTAACATAGTTTTTAAAAAGATACCTGCATGACAATTGGTCTCAATGAATTTCTGGATTCAAACATATGCTCAATGACATTAGTAGTATATAGCAATGGGGGTTCCGGCTCACTTTTATCACTGCATGATAAAGAGTGTCTGAGAGATCCCAATAGATCTATACACTACTGGGTTATGGGGTGTCTCACTCACTGCGCGATAAAGAGTGTTTCTTTGTTTCGTGCGATCATGTCTGTGTGAGAGTGTGTGAATACCATTGATAGAGTAACGTTTATCATCAAAGGGACAGAGTCCGCTTTTGATGATGAGCATGGTGGATATGTTTTGTTGTTGTTATTGGAACTTTCTCATGGAGTAGGTTCGTAGATATCTTTTAGTGACTGTCTGATTGATAGTATGACTGTCTGATTGATAGTATGACTGTCTGATTGATAGTATGACTGATTGATAATATGACTGTCTGATTGATAGTATGACTGTCTGATTGATAATATGACTGTCTGATTGATAGTATGACTGATTGATAATATGACTGTCTGATTGATAGTATGACTGTCTGATTGATAGTATGACTGATAGATAATATGACTGTCTGATTGATAGTGTGACTGTCTGATTGATAGTGTGACTGTCTGATTGATAGTGTGACTGTCTGATTGATAGTATGACTGTCTGATTGATAGTATGACTGTCTGATTGATAGTATGACTATCTGATTGATAGTATTGATGACGCCTTTGACTTTTTTTCTTGATGGCATCATTGTCAAGTGTATGGCAGTACATTTTGGACCCAAGTCCAATAAATTCTCTGATCGCTATTCCGTGAGTTTCATCTTTGAACTTTCCAAGTTCCTTTTCATTATCTTGTTGCAGAATTAATTCATAGAAAACTCACAGGTACACATCGGAAACATATGAAAAAAGAGACAAAATGCACAAAAATATATTTCAACAAAACCAAACAGCTACAAAAAGGAAATAAATAAGGACAAACTACAGAGTGGTAGAAAAAATAAACTGGCAACAAAACGGGAAGAAAAAAATAACTGATGAATAAATGAAGGAAAAAATATATGACACAGGGTGCCAGTACAAGTGCCGGCAAATTCAGTGACTTATATGGTCAGAGTTTAGGTAGTTACGAGCGAAAAGAAATCAGGAATTGGAAGAGAGAAGAAAATTGATAGAATACAAATATATAATACGACCTACACAGACAGAAAAGAAAAATCATGTTTGATACGTAACTACTACAATACTAACAGGCATACCCGTATCAAAATGCCGATACGGAAAACTACTTAAGAAGAATACAATTAAACCAAATACAGGTGGAACAAAAGATGCATGCGATGATTTCATTACTTCTGAAGAAATAACAAAAACCAGTCAAGATTTAACCAAAGGTAAATCCACAGGCTCAGATGGTATAACTAATGACTTGTACATCAAATTCTATCACAAGTTAGTATATGTTCACGAACTTGTATTCAACAATACCCTACTCAAAGGCTAAATGACGAAACAATGAAATAATCAATTATTACACTTATCTTCAAAGGAAAAGGGGAGCTGGAGGGTATAACAAAAACTGGAATCCTATCATTCTCTTACATGCTGACTACAAATATTGAGTAAGGTGATAACAAAATAGGTTGTAAACCTGTACAGGTTCTATAGTTAACATCATCCAAAACTGTGTGGAGGGTGGCAGAAATATATTAAATAACAATCCAACGATAAGCACGATCATTGACCTTACAACCAGCAAAGGAGAAAAACTCACCAAGCTACTATTCGATCAAGATTTTTATTTTATCAAATAAACAAATGGTTTCAAAGAAACAGCTTTCAAAACAATGTTGTTTCTGAGGAGAATTGTTGTCGATGGATTAAATCCGTGGATAAAAAAAAATCAGTTCTAAGATATCAGTTAATGGAACACAAACCAACGATTTCCCCGCTGGGAGATCAGTGTGACAATGGTTGTCCACTCTCAATGCTCCTCTATGCTAATCCATCGAAGCCTTAAAAATTAATAATAATAATAATAATAATAATATGCATAAATGTTTCATTAAAAGGAAACGAAGCTTGCATAGTGCCTTTTGAACGGAGTAAATATTTAATACAGGCAGCTGTGTATTGACGAATGAATGAATGAACGACTCCCCACATCTCCGAGTGTGTCCGCTTCAAAATGTAGTTTTATGCTTTGAAGTTCTATGCTTTGTATGGTTATTTTCAATCACCTTTGCATATTTAATAAGTTGATTGTTTTCTATTTTTAGTTTATATTTTTCTTCATATTGATTAAATCAATATAATGCACACCTATGATTTAAACATGAAAGATGATTTTAATGATAAAGTAGAGAACTATGATTTAAACATGAAAGATGATTTTAATGATAAAGTAGAGAACTATGATTTAAACATGAAAGATGATTTTAATGATAAAGTAGAGAACTACGAACACTTGGTGAGCTACGCTACTCGAATGAACGCTTAGACATTCATTTACCGGCGCATGTAAATTAATGCAGAATAGAAAATAAGCGAAATAATTAAAATATTTTAAGATTTTTACAGTTGATCATAGCAATTTAGTCTGCTTTAGTAATTGTACCAAAATAATTAGTAAAAGTACCACTGACCATAAACTCTATTTATCTGTTTCTGTCTGGTCGGTTTGACTTTATAAATCTCTCTCTCATTTTAGCGAGAGACAGAGACAGACAGACAGACAGACAGACAGAGACAGAGACAGACAAACAGAGACATAAACAGACAGAGAGAGACACACAGACACAGACGCAGACACAGACAGATGGAGACAGACAGAGAGACAGACAGACAGAGAGACAGACAGATAGACAGAGACAGAGAGATACAGACAGATAGACAGAGTAAGACAGAGGGAGGAGCGAAGAGAGAGAGAGAGAGAGAGAGAGAGAGAGAGAGAGAGAGAGAGAGAGAGAGAGAAAGAGAGAGAGAGAGAGAGGCCTTTGGACATCGTCATTTTTAATTATTGATAATAGATTTTTAAAACATTATAGTATGTTTAATGAATAACAACAACAACAACAAAACATTACATACATCACAGCATTTGTTTAACGTAGCCGAGAAATTTACCGTATAATGTCGACATGGTTGCACCTTATGTCATTGATAAACACTGTAGATAAATCCGAAGGAAAGTGCACACACATCGATACGACGATAGATATATATATATATATATATATATATATATATATAGAGAGAGAGAGAGAGAGAGAGAGAGAGAGAGAGAGAGAGAGAGAGAGAGAGAGAGAGAGGGGGGACAGACCGACAGGCAGGCAGACAGGTAGGTAGGTAGGTTGATAGATAGACAGACAGGCAGACATACAGATAGATAGATAGATAGATAGATAGATAGATAGATAGATAGATAGATAGATAGATAGATAGATAGATAGATAGATAGATAGATAGATAGATAGATACATACATAGATACATAGATACATACATAGATACATAGATACATAGGTGGATACATAGGTATATTATAGCCAACTTCAGGGTTTAGGGCTTCCACACCTAATTAACTTGCAAAAGGTAAACACACTAAATTAATTAAGGAATATAACAAAGATCTCGCAATTCCTTTTGGTTACCATTTGCATCTACTTATTCGGCTACATATACAAACACAATAAAAAAACATATACAAATACTTATAGGTTAATTTCATTGAAGCACATAAAAAGTTCGGCAGAGTTAGAGACATCGTATTCAAATAAAGAGAGCGTAAAAACATGGTAAGAAAAAGAAACGATATGAAAATTTATCGCATTCTAAATAACAAAAACAAACTAGCAAAAAAGACTGAGAATGAAAAGGATTCTGGAAGCGGTGGGGAGAAACTAAATCCACAAAAAGCAAATATTGTATTTACCTAGGTGGAGCATTAACAGGAGATAGTTTTCAAAGGACAGAATTCGCCCAATTCCACCCTGTCACTAATAATGTCAGCATACTTATTCCAAACATCCTGAAATTCAATGAAACTGACAGATACAGAATCACAAGCGCAATTAGGCAAACATATAGGGGTTGGGGGGGGGGGGAGATTCAAAACGACTTGATATACGGTTTTGTCTATATCATGAAATCCAAAAGAAGCAATTTTCATCCTATATGGGTGTCGTCCTTGTTCTTATCCTATATGGGGGTAGTCCTAGTTCTCATCCTATATGGGTGTCGTCCTTGTTCTTATCCTATATGGGGGTCGTCCTTGTTCTCATCCTATATTTGGGATCGCCCTCGTTCTGATCTTTTATGGAGGGGTGGGGTCGACCTCTTTCTCATCTTTATGGGGTGGGGTGAGGAGGGCCGTATATGTATATCACTCTGCAGAGGGTGTCCCCTCAGAGGGTTGCTAATCCGGCTCTCTCCTGACCTCCTTTTCTTCTCGATATAGAGAAAGATGAGTCACTCTAAAGAATAAAATTAACACAAAACAACAAATAACATGTAATCTTGTAAAAAATTAACCTACCGCTAATCACATAGATACAAACGCACTGGTTACACCAAAACTCCCCAAAATGGTTGGCCAACAAATATGAACACCACAAAATAAAAATACACGGAAATAAAACCCATTTTATTAACGTTGCTACTGGTCCAATGTGTCAGAATAGTATACATTATGTTCTATAAGAAATGTAACTAACTCAAATTTGATCCACTGTGTCAAAGCCCATATCTTGAAAAAATTGATAAGCTGTTATATGGCTTACATTATCTCCTGCATTTTAAATAACTCATAAAGCTCATTGTGCTACCGTTTATATTTACTACATAGTAGTATATAGAAATGTTCAAATTCACAACTCTGCAATTCCATATATAATTAACAACTAACGAACAATGTGCTATTAAATATTGAAGTGTGATCACCAGCTGTGAATCAAAGCAAATTTAGACCTTTGCACTTTAATTGTAAAATTAATGTGGCAACACCATTTTAAATTAATTATGTTGCGCTAGTGTCCGTCTTTCAAGAGAAATGCATGAACTAATTAAAATTTCAACGCATCTAATGCAGTAAATGTCATTCAAATAGACAGGCTTGACGTTTGTTTTCTTGTCATGTATATACTCCAATTAGTCATAAATTGGATGCATGTATTGACCCGATAATATAAAACAATACACAACAATTAATGGACCATACTATGTTAAAAATATTACAGGAAGGTTCCATTTTCTCACATAGCTCATTATTTTATTTTTGTTTCGTATTTACAGTGTCTAAATTTGTTCATCTTCAAATATAACTTCGCAAAACAACATTTACCGCTAAGTATGGGAGTACTTGTTGGGGATTCCTATGTTTTTAAGTTATATAAACCAATATTGTTTTCAAAAATGCTCAAAGGATCTGTGTATCTTTTCAATATCTGCCATCACACACATACGCCCCCCTCTCTCTCTCTCTCTCTCTCTCTCTCTCTCTCTCTCTCTCTCTCTCTCTCTCTCTCTCTCTCTCTCTCATCATTTATGAATTTAACGATCAAAAAACGGATGGATGAAACTATAAATATAAGTGGGTAGTGGCCGTTGTAGCAACCAATTCTGTACTAAATCAGCAGCGGATAATATTACAACTGCCATTGACTGGCCGCCGAGAATGGTTCCAACCTTCATAATTCTTCGTGTGAATGGGATTATCCAAATTTATCTGAGACAAAAACACAAACAAAAACAAACCCCTGGAGAAACCTCCGCAAACAACAAAACAAAATACGAAACACAGACGTCATTTCAATTTTTCGGGAAGAGGGAGGTGGGTCAAAACTTAACGGGCTTGGTAATTTCAAAATATAGGCTACAGCAATTTTACACATGCAGTTTCAAATGCCCTTCCCAAATGACGTCACTGATACAAAACAGTAATAAAAACTGACCCCCCCCCGAAACTACCTCTTTTCAATTGCAACCGTATTTGCAGTGTAGAAAAAATATCCACCCCTTTAAATTAGTGATGTATTCAGACCAGATATGTTTGGTGCTTGTGAAATAAATATAGAAAAATTGTTCAAACGGTGAAATTATCCTTCTCACTCAACATATCGCATAGTAAACTGGAATGACAGAAAAATGATACTACTTAGTAATACATCCTTCCTATTTTAGTCAGACAAAAATACTGGACAGAGAATAAGATTTCCAGATCAAACCGGTATCATCATGTCGCATATCCTCATTACTAATAGTGATATCTTGCTTTAACTTAACGAGTCACCTGCTACTCACAACTACCTTTAACAAAACATGACATTGGACAATGATTAGAAAAGACCGCATGTACATTGTCTCGATATGATCTTTAATTCTTATCAATACAGCTGCGGATTTAATCATGCAACGATTGGTATTTCCAAAAGTATCTTCAACAACTCATCCATGAACCAATAAGAAGAGTAAATTAAATATTTGACCTAGAATTTTAACCAATAGTAATTTTGTTGAAGAAACGTTTCAGTCTTGTCATAGTGAACCAACATATACCAATAATTTCAAAACAGAAACAAAGACCCCGTTTACTCTGCTTATCTATCCACAAACGAAGGATTACAGTCAATACCTGACATATTACAGTGAAAGCTGGTTAAATTTGACTCTCACGATGACAGTGTGTATTGTGCATGTTTTCATAGCTTATACGCAAACCATGCGAATCTGGAGAACGCAATATTAATTTCAATAAGAGAATATATATATATATATATATATATATATATATATATATATATATATATATATATATATATATATATATATATATATATATATATATATATATATATATATATATATATATATATATATATATATATATATATATATATATATATATCAACGTGATTGTATCCTGAAACCATCTGACACGTGCCCTCTGATTGGTGGAAACTCACTTTTTGTATGTTGCTGCTACGGTGGCAGAATTTTGGTGTTTATTAAGATAAAAAGGACGTGACCTTTCGTTTTTTGCAAACAATATTTCACTTTCATCAAATGTTTTAGAATTATTTCACAATGTTGAAAATGGCAAATTCGTGGTTATTGAACCACATGAACATGTCACGGCGAGAGTTCAGTAGTCAGATGATGAGCAATGCAAATGACGAATACCAGGTCAACGCCGTAGTTTGTCTCGTCTGTCAGTGAATTGGAAACGTAACGAATGTTAACGAAACTACTAGTTTGACAGGAAATTTACTTGCCTTGGGCGAGCAGGTGACCACTAGTTTCGAGCCATGCTCTCTCGTTCGAATAAACTAATTGATAATCAAACTGTCAAAATAATTAGCACTCTGTGTCCATAACGAGTCTATAACTTGTTTTAAAATTGCAGTGTAAAGAAGGCCTTTCAAAAACATTTTACGATTTCAGTTTTTTAAGGTGGCATGATCTTGAACTAGAACGATTATGTGCGCGTGATGATTTTTGTCATTTTCTTTAACTTGCTGTAATGTAATCGAAATTTATTACTTTGTGGGTGGTAATTCAGATTTTCATAATCACCGAAGAGGGATCAAGAGCAGAAATTTTGTCACGAGCAGTACAAACAACGGCAGCTATGTCAAAGCTAAGACGCATCTAAAGAGACAAGAAAATCTGTCTGAAAACTAAAATCAGACTATTGAGAGCACTAGTCATCTCAGTTTTGTTTGTATTCATGTGAGGTCTGGACTCTGACAGCAGAATTACCATCAATAATACAGGCACTTGAAATGAGATGGTACAGAACCAGACTTGGCATCTCTTACATTGATTACATAAAAAATGAAACCATCAGGCTCAAAGAAAGCCAATAAAATCATATATTCTTCCAACAAAATAACACAATAATGATTAAAAAATAACGATACGATTCTTAACGCTTAAACAATTCCAGATACGTGTATTTTGGGTCTTGAATATTTTATATAATGAAATATTTGCCTCCACATGTTGCGTTTATATAATACTGAAGAAGTTTTTGATGATTATGACGACAACAAAGAGGACAGAAACGTCGTTGCTGTATTACGGTTGATGATGGCTCTTCATCTTATCCTTCTTATTTTACTTCATTGTGATCATCGTCATCATCATCATCAGCATCATCATCAGCATCGTCGTTGTCGTCATAATCATCATATTCTTCTTCTTCTCGGGGATATCAGATCTCTGATGCTATTCCCCCCTCCCCCCACAATGAGTGATCCGCTGTCTTATTAACATTCGGACAGTATACTGTCCAAAACTTCAAGCCAAACAAAACATTCACTTGAAATGCTTAGAACAGAGAGTAGCCACTTCTAAAGCAATCCGATAAACAATGCAACCATTCTTTTAAAACAAGCGTTGTTATTTTATGAATATGGTCTTCTTAAACCTAAGTGAATCCATTTTATTGTATATAAGTGTTGTCGACAAATTTTAACAGCGTAAAAATGCAACTAAGCTGCTTGTTGGTTATGAATCAATTGATGCATTACGAACACACTCTCCTGTAAATAAAACTTTAAGGAACACAAAACTCAATGGACATCTGATAAACACTATACAGGGAATATTTTAGCAATTACGTAACTTATTTACATTCCTTGCTGAAGCTCGAGGTATTGTTGATTCAATACCTTAAGGCCTATATTATATATTACATGAACTTTTAAATGCGAATAAATGCATCTAACCTATTGTATGGCGCTAAATAGCCTAAAAGTGCTGGTGTGCCGTTAAAATTCAAACAAACAAACAAACAAACATAAATGCAATATATTTGTAATATATATTTAATACAGATTTAAATACTCATTAGGTCAATGTTGATATATAGTATATTATATGCAGATTTAAATACTCATTAGGTCAATATTGATATATAGTATATTATATACAGATTTAAGTACTCATTAGGTCAGTATTGATATATAGTATATTATATGCATATTTAAGTACTCATTAGGTCAGTATTGATATATAGTATATTATATACAGATTTAAATACTCATTAGGTCAATATTGATATATAGTATATTATATGCATATTTAAGTACTCATTAGGTCAATATTGATATATAGTATAGTATATACAGATTTAAGTACTCATTAGCTCAGTATTGATATATAGTATATTTTATACAGATTTAAATACTCATTAGGTCAGTATTGATATATAGTATATTATATGCAAATTTAAGTACTCATTAGGTCAATATTGATATATAGTATATTATATACAGATTTAAGTACTCATTAGGTCAATATTGATATATAGTATATTATATGCATATTTAAGTACTCATTAGGTCAATATTGATATATAGTATAGTATATACAGATTTAAGTACTCATTAGGTCAGTATTGATATATAGTATATTTTATACAGATTTAAATACTCATTAGGGCAATATTGATATATAGTATATTATATGCAAATTTAAGTACTCATTATGTCAGTATTGATATATAGTATATTATATACAGATTTAAGTACTCATTAGGTCAATATTGATATATAGTATATTATATGCAAATTTAAGTACTCATTATGTCAATATTGATATATAGTATATTATATACAGATTTAAATACTCATTAGGTCAGTATTGATATATATTATATTATATACAGATTTAAATACTCATTAGGTCAATATTGATATATAGCATATTATTTACAGATTTAAGTACTCATTAGGTCAATATTGATATATAGTATATTATATACAGATTTAAGTACTCATTAAGTCAGTATTGATATATAGTATATTATACATAGTATATTATATACAGATTTAAGTACTCATTAGGTCAATATTGATATATAGTATATTATATACAGATTTAAGTACTCATTAGGTCAGTATTGATATATAGTATATGATATATAGTATATTATATACAGATTTAAGTACTCATTAGGTCAGTATTGATATATAGCATATTATATACAGATTTAAATACTCATTAGATCAATATTGATATATAGTATATTATATACAGATTTAAGTACTCATTAGGTTAATATTGATAAATTATGTATTATACTCAGTTTAAATAGTCATAATGCAAATATTGTTGTATTGTATTGCATATTATATACAAAGTAAAACAGTAAAAACTTCAATATGTTTTTTTATGTATAGGACTTGTATTACAAATTTAAAAAGCCATAACTTCAATATCGCTCCCATATTATGAAAGATAGCGTATCATATGTAACATCACATTGATTGCGTCTCCCTTACAGTTTAAAGAATTGTGCTTCCTAAATCTTTTGTTTTTATTTGAAATGATGTAAATGACAAAGCCGTTATGAGAGGGTGGACCAGTCTCCGCTAAGTCGATTTAATAATAATAATAATAATAATAATAATAATAATAATAATAATAATAATAATAATAATAATAATAATAATAATATTATTATTATTATTATTGATGATAATAATAATAACAATAATAACTAATAATAACTAATAACAATGGTAATAATAATAATAATAATAATAATAATAATAATAATAATAATAATAATAATAATAATAATAATAATAATAATAATAATAAACAGAAAAAGGAAGAGATTAGGTTAATATTCTCCAGCTAGAGATTTATATTAATGAACGGGACTATCTATTTGCATTTATTTAATACCTACATCAGTTTTACTGTTATCACTTATTTATGAATACAACACTGAATGCTTCACGCAACATTACAGCTCTTACATTTGACCAGATAAGACTAAAAAATAAAAGTTTTAAAATAACATAAAATGAAATAAAAAATAAAAAAATTAAATTTAAAAGAAATAAAAAAATAAAATGACCATTACGGTTCATTTATACACGGACAATGGCTGGTCACAAGAATAATTTCTGTCGAACATTAGGTATATTATTACGATTTTCAGAAAAGAGCAAAACCCAGCAAGCATTGCAAAAATCAACAAATAATTTATTTCTTTAGAACACAAATTAGTCCTAAATGTTCTATTACAAATGCATTACTTTAATATTCAAACTAAATTCCAGTCTTGAATATGTTGATGTGCCTGTCGTCTAAACATGATAATGTCTCAATGGTCAGGAGTGTGGCGATGTGCTTAGAATCTTTTTATGTCTCGCAATATTATAACCCAAAATGTCCTCGTCTGAATTCACTATAATTCCAAATTATTGTTTTATCCAAGAATATTATGTTTTTGCTCTAATTCCAGTCAATTTTTAACGTAGCTTAAACAATTTCTCAGTCATATTGCTACGATGTGTGCAGTGTGGAGGTTTATAGTGATGCACTGGGGCATCATGCCTCAGACAAGAACCATTTTGATAAGTCTTTGGTATGACTCGGCCGGGGCTCGAACCCATGACCTCCCGCTTCCGAGGCGGATGCTATAACCACTAGGCCACCGGAGTGGTATGAAAATACTCTGTCAACTAGTAGGACATCTTTACTCTGGAAGTTTCTAAGGTCAGAAACAGGACTGTATCTTTAACTTAAATTGAAGTAAACATGTTTACTTATAATATTGATCTGAATATTAATCCACAATTATTTTAAAATATTCTTTATGTATAATGTTGTTTACAAAATAAATGTCACTGCTCAGGTACACCTTGATCTTACGTTTGGTTAGATGTACATAGTATATAATCATTAGGAAAGACTAACAAAAATAGAAAATAAATATACATAACAATATAAGAAAATAGAGCGTACACTTCAAGGAAATTTAAAACATATATTGTCTTTTCCTTTGGTTTAATTCATTTATATAATTTTTGGAATATTCGTTTCGCCTTCATGGTCCGGTAAAAATGAGACAAGGGGTTAATTACTTTCAAATGTAACCAAATATCTCATTGTTAAGCAGCATAATGAATTAAATTAAATTACATTATTGTCAGGAATTAAATAGATTTTGATTACGAGTACGTTTAATTGCACTGTACTAAGTATACAGATAATATGATGTTAGCCATTAGGTGGGTGGTTTGTGCCTATTTCTTAGGAAAATATACAGACAGTAGTATGTTAGCCATTAGGTTGGTGGTTTGTGCCTATTTTGAGTCTTTATAAAACTCATATATAACTCATAAATCTCTGTACCTTGACTTTATAACTTTGAAGATGTTACTCGTAATATATGTTATCTTACATGTAATAAATCAATTGTAATTATGTTTATACAGCGAAACAAAGCTAGAGATCTTGCTTATAGTATTTTTAACATAGTAATTAGGCCACATAATTAGCGTCACACTGGGAATGTATGTCCTATTTATTATTAAGACTAAAAGAAAACAAACTGTTCTATGTAAAGATTATGGTTTTGGAATTTCAAGCACCCACCTAGATGAATCCTACAAACCATCACGTATTCGACCCACATACACACACATACACCCCCATCCCACCCACACACTCGCACGCACGCACCCACACATATGTGCCACCCAGTTATATGCTATTAACCTGTTTATGTTTTTAGTATGGCTCGGTCGGGTCTCAAACCCGCGACCTCCCGCATTCGATGAGAATACACTAACCACTAAAGCCACCGGAGCGGTACGCGAATGATGTAATATATAATTGATGATATCTAAACGATTTTATATTTTTTTTAAAAGCATTTTATCGTCGATTTTTTGGTGTGTTTATTATATTATTTTATCAATATCTGATTGGTTATCTACCTAAAGCTTTCAATATTGTTTGCGTGATTTTGGGTGTTATTGAAACAACGTTTTGATATGAATAAATAGTTCAATACGGATTGTAAAACACAGCTATTTGATCTAGTAGTTTTCTCTTGCAACGCACTTAACTTTAACAATACTAATGGCCTAATTTTCGCTTTTAGAACAGTTTAAGATTTATTTCCGTTTGGTTCACCTGTTGACAGAGTCTACCTAGTGGGACAATCATGCACTGTACTTAGATCTAATTTGTTTAAATATAGAGGTATTCCTTCAATGTGATGTGAAACCAGACCCGAACAAATGCATACAATATACTCTTCTTGCGTTTTGTCATTTTTCTATATAAGTAATCGTCGAGCTTTTATTACTTTCAACTAAAATCGCTATCATGATTAGGCGCATTCCCTCTCCATACCGGGATATCCCCGTCTTTATTCTTTGGATGTATTTATCTAAGCGTTGTGCCTTGCCCCTGAAGTTGATCTTGCCGCAATATATAATTGACCAAGCGTGTCTCAATCTAAATGGTCGTCTGCTACAAACAGAGCTATGGTAAAACCGGTCTCCCGAATTTCGTTCGCGGTAGACTAACTCAGGTGTATCGTGTAGTTTTAGGAAGGTTTCAAATCGGAGAAAAATAACACGTTGTATCTTTTTGTGACGATGCCCACAATATCTTAGTACAGAATGAAATATTTGCTGTTGTGAATCTAAAAGTCCACGTGTTAAGTTTCAATACAGTAAGCAACTGAAGTCGTCGTAAAACTCTTTCAACTGTGACGTGTTAGCATTTCAGAGTTTATTTTGTACTGAGAGATATCCCATTGCAGTCTCCAATACTTTACATACATTCCATTATGTAAACGGACGTTATAGTGAGCTCGTGAATACATCTGAACGGATAAACCCGTATTCAGGTGAGGATCGTAGCAGTTATACAAAGCATCAGAGCAGTGGGATTACTATAGGATATAATTGTGTAACTATTCAATCATCTCGAAGAATGATATAGGTGCCATAGTCTGTACATTGAAGTGCCACAGTGCTCGAGACTGTCTTTTTTGTCTGATCGATATCCCTGTCAGGAATCAGGAACCGTAACCTCCAACAATGTTTTCACAGCCAGGTACCAGGTAAGAAAATCTTTCGAAAATAAGTACATCAGATATCTATACATGCTTTTTGAATTATGGTGTGAACTCAATGTTTTATTATAGTGGTTTAAAATTGGATATAAAATATTAGTGGTACATTGCATATACTGCATGATATGCGAACCTTATTAATTATCAGGTAAAAACGCAAGCTTATGTTGTATCAGTCCTCGTGTACCTGCTTTGATACACATAATTTTATGTCAGTTACGTAACTATTGCGTTTAATGGTCCTATGTGTACATTTCGTATTGATATGTGTGTTATATGGGATTTGACTATGTGTACATTTCGTATTGATATGTGTGTTATATGGGATTTGACTATGTGTACATTTCGTATTGATATGTGTGTTATATGGGATTTGACTGTGTGTACATTTTGTATTGATATGTGTGTTATATGGGATTTGACTATGTGTACATTTCGTATTGATATGTGTGTTATATGGGATTTGACTATGTGTACATTTCGTATTGATATGTGTGTTATATGGGATTTGACTATGTGTACATTTCGTGTTGATGTGTGAAACATGGGGATTTGAATGCAAGCTCTACACAGAATTAGCATTGTCACTGAAGTCGTTGTTGACAAAAAGAGACATTATTTGTAATGACGATTGTAATCTTAATAAACTGGCGGATGTGATGGAAAAGGGATTGCCATAAATAACTTGTCAAATTAACTCACTGTTAGGCTCAACACTTACACTGACCTTTACGTGTACATAAACTGTCTTTCAAATGTATTCCATGATTTTGTTAGCCGTAAATACAGCCAATTAAGCTTATGATATGGTCTTTTCTCGGCTCAGGGTCCTCCATTCACAAATGCTAGGTATAACATATTCTCAAAAACAACTTATTGTTGTTGTTGTTGTTGTTGTAGGGTTTAACGCCATTTTTCAGCACACGATAATGTACATGGGGTCAGTATTATTGGTGGAGGAAGAACCCGGGAAACCCACGGAAAGAACCACCAACCCACGAGAAGCTACTGGCAAGCTTTCTCACATAACTACATTTAGTCGAATATTAGACTCGAACCCACGCAGAAACAGAGGTGAGATGACAGTGATCCGTAACGGAAAGCGCTTTAGACCACTCGGCCGCTCGAGGCCCCAAAAACAACCTGACCAATTGTCTCAGAATATTTTTTGCAGGGAGCAATCTGCCATTAATGCATGCGAAATCATAATGATCCGTCGCCAAATGGCAGCTGTTTTAACAAACAAATGAATAACAGCAGAAATCATCCTCCAATAAAGTTGTTAGGATTTTATAGAATAATGCCAATCAGTCATCAGATTTGGTCCTCTTTATTATTAAAAGACGATTTCTAAAAAAAGAAAGATCAGCAACAAAAATGAACAAACAAGTAAAAAAAAAATTGAAAGAAATCATTCTTGTAAATGGTCTATCAAATGTATACGACCGATGCCGATCTGCCATCAAATATGGATACCAAATAAAAGAAAGAGTAAAATCTTCAAATGATTTCTTCTCGGCAGCTGATTAGCTGAAACGTTCTAAATATGACGTGTCATTACATAACACTTTGCAAATGATGCCGATCCGCCATTAAATATGACATGAATCATTACATAACACTTTGCAACTGATGCCGATCCGCCATCAAATATGACATGAATCATTACATAACACTTTGCAAATGATGCCGATCCGCCATCAAATATGACATGAATCATTACATAACACTTTGCAAATGATGCCGATCCGCCATCAAATATGACATGAATCATTACATAACACATTGCAAATGATGCCGATCCGCCATTGAATATGGATACCTGCTGAAAGAAAAAGTTTAAAATCTTCAAACGATTTCTTCTCGGCAATTGATTAGCCGAAAAGTTCACAAATATGACATAAATCATTACATAACACTTTGCAAATGATGCCGATCCGCCATTCAATATGGCCACCATAAATAGAAAAAGAAAATCATTGAAGCCACATCTTCTCCAAAACCACTTACACTGGCAAGGCAAGTTTTACAGGAAATATCATGACTAAAATCGCGTTTAAATATTTATAAATTATGCCGACTACAATCAAGTTTCGCAACCACTAATCAAGTTATCTGTTTACAAAAACAAAGCTCAACAGAATATGACAAGATTATACAGAAGGATTCCTCGCAATGCACCCTCACAAAACACAAAAACAACAACATTTTGGTCAAGCTATCTTCATAAAATACTCAAGGAATTTGTACAAAAAAAGCCAACTAACAAAATACATTGGGCCAATATCCCTTACCAATAGCAATTATGCAGATGTAAAAAATGTGAACGATATTTATCCCAATTTGGCCTCTTGTTTTTGAAGCGCCATCTCTCTCTCTCTCTCTCTCTCTCTCTCTCTCTCTCTCTCTCTCTTCGTCAGACCACGTGATAGTAAAAAGTTGTAAATATGAAAACTACTGCTAACTTAGATCACGTTTATGACGTAGCTAGATGATTTAGAAATGATCGTTATAAATAGGCCACTTAATGCAGAACAATTTCATCTCAATTTCGATTTGTTTTTAACTTTTGGTTACGCATTGTAACAGCGTAGAACTTCATACAGTAAATACACCACCACCACCACCACACACCCACACAACAGTCAGCTAGATAGCATTCCTGCACTCTGTTTCATAATAGTTGTAGCCCCTCTGCTTTTGTCCATGTAGCACCCATGTGATTGTATGAATGATAATCAAAACATTATTCTTTACTTGCATTTATGACAGCATACCTAAACAGTTATAAAGATAAGTGCCAATGTCGAACAGTGCAACCTGTCAAAGAACTCATCATGTACCCCCAATACACTTTTTAAAACTGATTACCCAAGGATTAAACGCCGTTTTCCCCCATTCATTTTCTGGTCTGTTCTTAAATATAAAAACCGTACTTCCAACAGTGATGTCGTGGGTTCGAACTCAGGCAGAGTCATACCAAAGACGTATAAAAATGGTACTAGCAGCTGCCTCGCTTGGTGATCAGCAAAAGGGGTTGATTTTAGGACTGGTCGGCCTGGCGACATGATAATGTGACTTGATGGGACATTACACTTCATGTCTACGGCATGATGCCCCAGTGCTAGACTTTACCATAAACTGACACACTGAAGACATCGTAGCAGTATGACTGAAAAACTGTTATAGCTACGTTAAAAAATCAAAACTCACATTCACTCTGTGGCGTTATCTAGTAAATGGATAATTTAGGCAATGGCTTGGTAGCAGTTTAAAGGCATCAAAATGTCCAGGTAGGCTGAGGTACCTTAATGGCCAAATATTTTGCCTGGAAACATTATACACATAAAACTATTCTGATGGTCTCTGCTTATTTCTCCACACCGAACTATATTATTGTCTGTTGAGCCGGGTTCAGAAAAGTAAATACATATTTCACCAGGTGATAATCTAGCTGTTTAAGGCTATCGACCCGATAATGATGTTTTGATCAGTCGTCCACAACTCCGGGACCAATGTATCACAAGCCCTCTAAGCATCAATGTATTTTTAAGAGCTACTAACGAATTGATGACGCTGCTAATAGAAAGATCCTTACACTGAGTATCGGCAACCGTCATCTATTGTCTCATTCAGATCTATCACTTTACTGTCACCAATCGCAGAGAATGGTCTTACATTTATTTCAAACACCTTTAAAGCGATGAAGCTACCTCAGAATTGTTGGATAGATCAGAATTTCATCCTAGAATTCTTACTTGAGTCAGTCCGAATTAATAGAAGACTGTGAATAGCTCAAAGCTCATCCGTATTTTTCAGTATGCATTTCCCCAGCCTTTGTAGGTCAATGTAGTTGGCCTAGGTTATAGCACGTGCATTTATCTACAGAAGTCAACCGCGCTTCACGTGCGCAATTGCTTTTTATAGACTGTTATTTTATCTGTAGATCAGGTTTACATTTATTGACAGGTTCTAAACAGTAAACCAGAACGTTATAATAAAATATTCAGTAAAAAGAGCTTTTCTATCAAAGTATCTGCGAAAGTAATAAATTCATTTAACGCTATATTACGCATGCTTTCGCATATACAATAATTCACGGACAGGCAGGCGGTATCACTTGATCCACCTTCTTTGCCCAGCTGAAATGCATGAGGTAAAAACAGCATTGAAAAAAGGAAATAGCACAATCCTTAGTTGTATTAAAAATCAATAATAAAATAGCCAACGTGCTATTTGCATTTTGTTTGTCATCATATACAACCTACTCAAGAAGATATTAGTGTATATTACGTATATAATTAAAATTTTAAATTTCCGAAGTATTTTGCAATGTTATCCTCCGTACATTTTTAGAACATGATTTTCCATTGTTGTTCTAACATAACCTTATACCCGATACATACTTTAAGTTTTAGTAACTATTTTAAGGAGTATAAAGTAACACATGTATACATCATTTATCATTTTTTTCTAAGCTGTCTAGTAATGGTGAAAATTCTGCATGCATTTTGTCCTAAATGTCAGAGTTGGATAATGAAGGGGTTTAGTTTTTAAACCAGTTCAAGATGTAACATTTCCGAGTGCTCCAATTCCTGAATCACGCTGAAAACAGTAATTGTTAGAATAACATCATTCCAGAAAATCGAAGGTAAATCATTTATATATACATGTATTGATTCTATCAAGTGACACATGAAGTAACATGAAGTGGCATACATGCTATCAATTGTGTGACTTAATGGGATATATAAAAGTCTCTATAGCTGAGTTTATAAAACTTTCAAAACTTAATCACAAACATGAACAATTTGGTTTCTTTGGGTCCGGTTTGTTGGAAAACGCCTTAAACAAGGTTAAACGCAGTACTCTATGAAACCTGCATGTTTCTATATCTGCTATTAGCCGGCACTGTATTTACCGGCTTGCCTTGAGGTCTGTTTGCACTAATAATAGAAAATTGCTATAATGATCACCGCTTTTAAAAATCACCTGTCTGAAAGAAACACTTTTAACTGCCTTGTATATAGATGATGTTTTCTTTTCCTACGTTAATACCGGATACATTTCCTTGTGTGGTACCAAAATCATGATATTTTAAGAGTGGTGAAGTAATGGTAACTACCAATTATAATTCGTAAACAAATATTGATATCAAGACAACCACCAATCATATGACGTCAACAAATATTGATATCAAGACAACCACCAATCATATGACGTCAACTAATATTGATATAAAAATAACTATATATAATGTGTGTGTGTGTGTGTGTGTGTGCGCGCGCGCGCGAGCGCATTTGTATATAAAGTTTCAGTAAAGTCACAACAAATCCGTCAACACTATCACCATGGTGATATTTTTCTTTCTACTTTCTGTTCTTCCACTGTGTAGAAGAGGTATGGAACTATCTTTTCCTTTGTTCATTCTCGTGCCCTTGTTCTTTGTTCATTCTCGTGCCCTTGTTCTTTGTTCATTCTCGTGCCCTTGTTCTTTGTTCATTCTCGTGCCCTTGTTCTTTGTTCATTCTCGTGCCTTGTTCTTTGTTCATTCTCGTGCCTTTGTTCTTTGTTCATTCTCGTGCCCTTGTTCTTTGTTCATTCTCGTGCCCTTGTTCTTTGTTCATTCTCGTGCCCTTGTTCTTTGTTCATTCTCGTGCCCTTGTTCTTTGTTCATTCTCGTGCCCTTGTTCTTTGTTCATTCTCGTGCCCTTGTTCTTTGTTCATTCTCGTGCCCTTGTTCTTTGTTCATTCTCGTGCCCTTGTTCTTTGTTCATTCTCGTGCCCTTGTTCTTTGTTCATTTTCGTGCCCTTGTTCTTTGTTCATTCTCGTGCCCTTGTTCTTTGTTCATTCTCGTGCCCTTGTTCTTTGTTCATTCTCGTGCCCTTGTTCTTTGTTCATTCTCGTGCCCTTGTTCTTTGTTCATTCTCGTGCCCTTGTTCTTTGTTCATTCTCGTGCCCTTGTTCTTTGTTCATTCTCGTGCCCTTGTTCTTTGTTCATTCTCGTGCCCTTGTTCTTTGTTCATTCTCGTGCCCTTGTTCTTTGTTCATTCTCGTGCCCTTGTTCTTTGTTCATTCTCGTGCCCTTGTTCTTTGTTCATTCTCGTGCCCTTGTTCTTTGTTCATTTTCGTGCCCTTGTTCTTTGTTCATTCTCGTGCCCTTGTTCTTTGTTCATTCTCGTGCCCTTGTTCTTTGTTCATTTTCGTGCCCTTGTTCTTTGTTCATTCTCGTGCCTTGTTCTTTGTTCATTCTCGTGCCTTGTTCTTTGTTCATTCTCGTGCCCTTGTTCTTTGTTCATTCTCGTGCCCTTGTTCTTTGTTCATTCTCGTGCCCTTGTTCTTTGTTCATTCTCGTGCCCTTGTTCTTTGTTCATTCTCGTGCCCTTGTTCTTTGTTCATTCTCGTGCCCTTGTTCTTTGTTCATTCTCGTGCCCTTGTTCTTTGTTCATTCTCGTGCCCTTGTTCATTGTTCATTCTCGTGCCCTTGTTCTTTGTTCATTCTCGTGCCCTTGTTCTTTGTTCATTCTCGTGCCCTTGTTCTTTGTTCATTCTCGTACTTGTTCTTTGTTCATTCTCGTGCCATTGTTCTTTGTTCATTCTCGTGCCCTTGTTCTTTGTTCATTCTCGTGCCCTTGTTCTTTGTTCATTCTCGTGCCCTTGTTCTTTGTTCATTCTCGTGCCCTTGTTCTTTGTTCATTCTCGTGCCCTTGTTCTTTGTTCATTCTCGTGCCCTTGTTCTTTGTTCATTCTCGTGCCTTGTTCTTTGTTCATTCTCGTGCCCTTGTTCTTTGTTCATTCTCGTGCCCTTGTTCTTTGTTCATTCTCGTGCCCTTGTTCTTTGTTCATTCTCGTGCCCTCGTTCTTTGTTCATTCTCGTGCCCATGTTCTTTGTTCATTCTCGTGCCCTTGTTCTTTGTTCATTCTCGTGCCCTTGTTCTTTGTTCATTCTCGTGCCCTTGTTCTTTGTTCATTCTCGTGCCCTTGTTCTTTGTTCATTCTCGTGCCCTTGTTCTTTGTTCATTCTCGTGCCCTTGTTCTTTGTTCATTCTCGTGCCCTTGTTCTTTGTTCATTCTCGTGCCCTTGTTCTTTGTTCATTCTCGTGCCCTTGTTCTTTGTTCATTCTCGTGCCCTTGTTCTTTGTTCATGCTCGTGCCCTTGTTCTTTGTTCATTCTCGTGCCCTTGTTCTTTGTTCATTCTCGTGCCCTTGTTCTTTGTTCATTCTCGTGCCCTTGTTCTTTGTTCATTCTCGTGCCCTTGTTCTTTGTTCATTCTCGTGCCTTGTTCTTTGTTCATTCTCGTGCCTTTGTTCTCTGTTCATTCTCGTGCCCTTGTTCTTTGTTCATTCTCGTGCCCTTGTTCTTTGTTCATTCTCGTGCCCTTGTTCTTTGTTCATTCTCGTGCCCTTGTTCTTTGTTCATTCTCGTGCTCTTGTTCTTTGTTCATTTTCGTGCCCTTGTTCTTTGTTCATTCTCGTGCCCTTGTTCTTTGTTCATTCTCGTGCCCTTGTTCTTTGTTCATTCTCGTGCCCTTGTTCTTTGTTCATTGTCGTGCCTTGTTCTTTGTTCATTCTCGTACTTGTTCTTTGTTCATTCTCGTGCCCTTGTTCTTTGTTCATTCTCGTGCCCTTGTTCTTTGTTCATTCTCGTGCCCTTGTTCATTGTTCATTCTCGTGCCCTTGTTCGCTTATCATCAGAGAATTCCTATGTCTCTTTTCTGTTTACGAGTCTCCTAAATGTCCTTCTCCTCTGTTTCTTGTACAATTTATTTAACGAGTACTTTTCCTGATCTCGAAGCCAGGTTCCCCTTTGGGCCGAATAACTCGGACTGACTAATGCCGCAAGGGAGATTACTTTGAGATCTTGAATTGCGTCCCGGAAACACCCTCCATCCACATTTATCTTAGATAATCAGGGTTACTTTCTTTAAGCTCCAAAATGTTGACACTCCCATCGAAGTCAGAATAAGCATCTCTAGTTCGCCTTTCTTAATACCTATTCAGAAAAAATATTTTTTTTATGACACCTGTTTTAATATGCCCAAATTTTCGATAAGTTTTTGCTCTTACTTGTTTCAATCATGTAATTGCCTCCACTTAACTCTACATTGACATCTCTGTCGGACCAGTATCGAACGAGTTATAGTTAAAATTCAGTTCCTGCTCAAAACAGAGCAGATCCAATTCCCCGCAGTCAACAATTCATTGCGAGTATACCGCATACGTCAAACTTAATGCTTACCCGTAACGCTGACCACGGCAGAATGTTCTTCGAAACTATCTGTGCAAACGATTTCACATTGTATAATCTAAGCGTATCTATACTCAAGAACGATCCCGAAATTAATATACAAAAGAACGATTAAATGACTTGATTTACTTGTAAGATTGATTGGATGACAAAAGTTCCCAAAAGAAATATACTTTGTAGAACATAAATGTATGCAAGAAAACTATCTTTAAAAAAGCCACATGATTGTAGAAAAGTTGTGTAATACCCACTAAACGTGTTGGAATTGAGAATAAATTACACTAAGTCGAAAGTGAGAAGATGTAGACTGGAATACTCGCTCATGCTATTACAATACACTGTTACGTCTCACAAAATTGTTAATCCTGGGTATTGCTTTTGTCTCTCAAATGACAAATCAAATTGTAACAAAACCGTTCAAGTTATATGTATTATGTAGATAACACGGATTGTCAATGGCGTAAATGATGGCTAGTAGACTATTTTCTTTTTCAAGGTAGTGTAAAATGGTTTGGATGATAAGAGTGCTGTAAAACAATGTTTGTATTAGTGAAGATACCGTCAGTGCATCCACTCAAAGCATCCAGTTATTCTGTGCCATTTTTTATTCACTTTTGGGAAGGATGTTCATAAATATTAATTAGAAAACTGCACTAAATTAGTTTACCATCTGCGCGTCTTTAGTAACGGAATTCAGGCTTAAATCACTTGGAGCTAACTCATGGCTGTATGCATACGGTATGGGAATGCTCCAATTCTATGTTCCTTTAGGAAGTCAGTCACGAAGACATATCCGGTCCGTCTTTTTGGAGTAGATGGATCCCTAAGGTACCGTTTCGTGGACGGGCGATTCAGTAGTATTCAATAACTTTTGAAACACATTGGAGATATATAAGTGCCCTGACTTTAGAGATGTCAGGTAACTATTCCTTTTTATTTTTTTTTAGGTGAGGGGTGTTGCATGACAGTACGACTACATCTAGCAATTTTTGGTTTTTGCTTGTTTTCTCCGATAAAAACGTTATCTTAGCTGTGCTCGCAAAAAGTAAATATATGTTTATATCACCGGTGAAAATTTCTTTCAGACGTATCTGAACACTCTTTACATGTTTTCTGAGGAGCTGTTCCACGATTTCAGCTTCATCATGTTTTGAATAGCCGCCAACAAATGCGGGATTCCTAATTTAAGAGCTTGCAGAGTTTTAAATGATTTTCAGAATATGAAGAACAGCTAAAGAAATAATGAGGGTGATAATTGTAATCTATTTCAATTTATATCGAGGATCATCATCAGTTACTACCACATAGCAGTCACATCCCGCACACCAATCTCAGGTCTTAAAGAAAATGGGTCTCTTCCATGATTTCACGACAATCCTTTAACCGATGAAACCACATCTAAATTGTAGGATGTGGCAGAGAATCACATCCGTGAACCAAATAGGCCTTGATACCAGTGGGACAATACTCTAAGGTCGTTTAGATTATACAGTATGGGACAATACTCTAAGGTAGTTCATATTACACAGTATGGGACAATACTCTAAGGTAGTTCATATTACACAGTATGGGGCAATACTCTAAGGTGGTTCGTATTATACAGTTTGGGACAATACTCTAAGATCATTCAGAGTATACAGATTGGGACAATACTCTAAGATCGTTCATATTTCACAGTATGGGACAATACTCTAAGGTCGTTCAGATTATACAGTATGGGACAATACTTTAAGGTAGTTCATATTACACAGTATTGGACAATACTCTAACATCGTTCATATTATTCAATATGGGACAATACTCTAAGGTAGTTCATATTACACAGTATGGGACAATACTCTAAGGTCGTTCATATTACACAGTATGGGGCAATACTCTAAGGTGGTTCGTATTATACAGTTTTGGACAATACTCTAAGGTCGTTTAGATTATACAGTACGGGACAATACTCTAACATCGTTCATATTACACAGTATGGGACAATACTCTAAGGTAGTTCATATTACACAGTATGGGACAATACTCTAAGGTCGTTCATATTATTCAGTATGGGACAATACTCTAAGGTAGTTCATATTACACAGTATGGGACAATACTCTAAGGTCGTTTAGATTATACAGTTTGGGACAATACTTTAAGGTCGTTCATATTATTCAGTATGGGACAATACTCTGAGGTCGTTTAGGTTATATAGTATGGGGCAATACTCTAAGGTGGTTCGTATTATATAGTTTGGGACAATACTCTAAGATCGTTCAGATTATACAGTATGGGACAATACTCTAAGGTCGTTCATATTATTCAGTATGGGACAATACTCTAAGGTAGTTCATATAACACAGTATGGGACAATATTCTATGGTCGTTCATATTACACAGTATGGGGCAATACTCTAAGGTGGTTCGTATTATACAGTTTGGGACAATACTCTAAGATCGTTCATAGTACACAGTATGGGACAATACTCTAAGATCGTTCATATTACACAGTATGGGACAATACTCTAAGGTCGTTCATATTATTCAGTATGGGACAATACTCTAAGGTAGTTCATATTACACAGTATGGGACAATACTCTAAGGTCGTTTAGATTATACAGTTTGGGACAATACTTTAAAGTCGTTCATATTATTCAGTATGGGACAATACTCTGAGGTCGTTTAGATTATACAGTATGGGACAATACTCTAAGGTGGTTCATATTACACAGTATGGGACAATACTCTAACATCGTTCATATTATACAGTATGGGACAATACTCTAAGGTCGTTTAGAGTATACAGTATGGGACAATACTCTAAGGTGGTTCGTATTATACAGTATGGGACAATACTCTAACATCGTTCATATTATACAGTATGGGACAATACTCTAAGGTCGTTCATATTATTCAGTATGGGACAATACTCTAAGGTCGTTTAGAGTATACAGTATGGGACAATACTCTAAGGTGGTTCGTATTATACAGTATGGGACAATATTCTAAGATCGTTCATATTACACAGTATGGGGCAATACTCTAAGGTCGTTCATATTATTCAGTATGGGACAATACTTTAAGGTCGTTTACATTATACAGTATGGGACACATGTATATATCTTCATCAGTCCGGTATGCTGCATGTCTTTCTACAGAATGTTGTTTTGTATATTGTTTGCAGGTCTACATATTTACAGGCAGAAATATATAACAAAATATTCAAAAGCCTTCGAATGTCGCTCGTATTTCAGTTCAAATCATTCAATTCCAACCATCTTGCATTATACTTTAATCGCATTATGTTGTTGTCAAATGCTTCACCCTAATACCAGCCATGCGTACCGTACGATATTCCAACAGCACATACATTTTGGTTTTGTCACTTAGGACTTCAATAGGATTTAAGTACGTATGCAGTTTTAGTGGACAATTTGTATACCATTTAGCCAGAATGGGAACTGGTAGGATTTCACTCTTGAGTTCTTTATTTACAGCAAAGTGGGTAATCATAAATGAGGGTACATGTGAAAACTTTTAGCTTAGTCAAGAAACAGAGGGTTGTCTACTTGAAAGTTGTGTGTGTTACCCGAACTGTATATGAGAGTTCTTTCTTTAATTTATTCAAGTGATGAGAGGCTAAGTTCTCACGCTCCCAATTGCCTACCTGACTGATCATTAAAATTCACTCTAACACCGGCAGGTGTAGATCGTCTTTCAGTACACCAGGATTTAATCATACAATTCGTTCTAGTCAGTATTTATTATCCGCTTGTTTTTTCGACAACACCCTTGGGTCGTATAGCCATTAAGATATTTCAATGACATAAGACTATTATTGTGGTCGGATCACTGTTTTGATGTTGTGGTATTTTAACAGATAATGTAGCGCCTTCACCGATACACTATGACTGTATTATTTATTTCTGTAAAATGTATATACACAATAAAATTAACAGGTGCAATGTATGCACATTTTAAATGTAAGAATTTTTTACGGTATGGTACTAATATATTGTTGATTTACCGTAAAGACTCGCTTAAAACTAGTGTAAAACAACAAACAACAAGATCCAGATCTGCCGTCGCACAATGCGCCTATAGATCAGGGTCTATGAGTTTTGTTCTACTGATTGCTCTCGACAAACTGCACAGACCATGATCCGCATTATGCGACGGAAGATCTCGGTCTGTGCAGTTGGACTCGTCTTAGAACCGAGAATACGGTAGATATTTGTGGCAAAATAAATTACAGTGGGTTAGCTGGTGAAATGGTGAAATGGAAACTGAATGAGTAGGGTGGTTGTATACTTACGTCAATCTGTAGCATCGACACCTAAAAAATCAGAGTTGACTGCAACAATAATTTCCTTCGTAAAAGATCTAGTTTAAACATGATTGTAAAGGCATATTGCCTGTTTATTTTTGTTAGTTTTTTTTCAAAGTCAATTTCTGTTAAAAAAAAACTTTTTTCGAATAAAATAGTTTATTGTTCATTTTCTTGATATAAATGAGGCAATTTCTAAAATCGTTTTAATCGAAATTTACGTAGAACTAGCACAAATAGCGTCTTGCACGATGGTTGATTCATACTATAAACGCTGGCATGAAAATTATGAAACATTGATCTTGTGCTTAGAGGACGTGACCACAAGTAAATTTTAACTTCTAAAATCTGTTACTGGTCAACTAATTGTGAAATATCAACCTCATATTCAAAGTTCTATCATCTCGGTGCCTGATGCTAAGTGACCGATGACCACCAGCTCATTTACTTTGTAGTTTTCCTGCGTGTTCCAATAAGGTTTATGTGTCATTAATGGGGGTGGGGTGCGATAGTGACCGAGTAGTCAAGGGCGCTCGCCATTACCAACCACTGTCTTCTCACCTCTATAAGAATTGGTTGGAGTCTTGGGGTTTGTCAGTGTGTCACGTGAGAAAACTAGCCAGTAGCTTCCACTGAGTAGGTGGCTCTTACTAGAATTTTCCCGGGTATTTCTCTACCGGATATAAATCAGGCACAATAATCAATATATGCAACACCATAAGCAATAGATGAATACGACGGTGTGAGAACATATTTGTGTGTGTCGCTATGTACAAATATTGTGGTTGTTTAAAAAACGTTTTAAAATCTGTTCGACTTTGTAATTTACTGATTACGATTGAGAACCTACAAAATTGAACTGCTTGCCAAAGTTTCAGCTGATTGGTATCTTTACCTACTTCTAATTACAACAATGTGATCTAGATACCAATATTAATTCAATACATAGTTTCCATTTTGCTCATTTGAAATTAAATGCACGATGTAAAATTGATCAAGGGCACATACGCCTTAAGAAAAAGAGATCGAATGGTACGCCTGGTATAATTTGAAACATTCTACAAAGAGAAAGGATTCATCTAAATTCAACCAGACAATGATATTTGGTCGGAATTTCTAGCCTATATAAAAGGAATGTTTATTTAATTTCATCATTATATGTCAGACGGTATATAAACTGATGTAATTATATCGTATTGAATATATGCGCAGGTACGTCACCATACTCACACTCAAAAGACATCCATCAGAATTAATAACATATCATATACACTGGGGATAGAATAGTCGACTGATTAACGTTTGTGGTTCACAGGTAAATTTAATAAAATTACCCCACTTTCAGAATCACCAGAGTTGATGAAATATAGATCAAAGAATATTAAATATTACGTTTCATGTACTCAAAATATTTTATATTATATGCTATCAACCGTGCACAATCAGCGAATGTGAAATGTGAAAAGGCGAAGCGATCATTCACGTTATATGTAACTAGAGAAATAATTATGATGTCAGACGTAGCAGTGCCTTTGATCGTTTCAGGAGTTCACAACGAAAGTCACTAACGTGTTTTATATTTTATCCCAAGATTTCTCTGACATCACTTTTGTATAGGATCATAACCTCAGGTCAATATTAGTGTCAACATCAATATCAAAATGGCGTCGTAAATTGACAAGAGGTCATTTTGTGTTTACTGAAGGTGTATACTCGACAAACACTCGATGTGTATTTTGTATATTTTGTCTTGTTTAAGATCATAACAGTATGTGATAAAATGTAAAGTTTGATTAAACCACTACGTGAGAATGATATATATATATATATATATATATATATATATATATATATATATATATATATATATGGGGTCATTGTGTGAATATTACAAACACGAATTAGAAATGCAAAAAACAGTATCATTGTTTAATAGTGCTGCATATTTTAGAGGAAATTTTTACTTTCAAATCCTTTTTTGGCTCAGTCAAACGAATGTAATTTGTAATGAGTGAAATTACTATACTTTGACAAAATTATAGGAACTAAGATAGTTTTGCTGATTCCGAAGCTTTTTCTTTTTCTTCCGCGTGTAATTTGATTCTAGATATTTATTTTATATTCCTGCGATAAAATACCGTTTGATGTTGATGACAAAACACGTCTACCCTGATGCAGACAATAATTTAGAAGTAGGAAAGGGTACAGTAATACAAGTTACTTCTGCAAGAAGTTGGGACATACGCAGTGTCTGGAATATGACATAAAGTTACATCCTTAAACTAAGATGGCTTTGATCAAGCGAGAGTGCCCTACACGCGTCTGGATTTTGTAATAGAAATGTGTTCTATATTTCCGACATTTTCAAGTCATTGTCACTGTCGACTACCCATCTGACGTCACACGCATATATCTGCAAGTATCTGGCTGTATAGTAATCCTTACATATTTTAGAATATCATTATATGTATTTAATGTTATCTTTAATTGTTTGTAGCGTTAATATATAACCGTTGAATATATTTTTTCCAGTGGTCTATTGGAGTGACGATTCCGCAGTTGATTTATCTCGATATTGTATACGTTTATTCTTGTTGAATGAAGTGCTACATATATATTATAAGTTGGTTTTTTTACTAGGTAAAATGCAGAATTCATTCTGTTCCTTGACTGTGTTTATAGATTTATGTTATTGGCATGGAACCGCGTTGATTCACTGCTCAAGGCGATGTGGTAGGGACCAAAAGATGCGGTTTATATATCCACCACAGTATCGGCCCTGATACTGTTTGTTCTTGAAAAAAAATAACATTTTCTTTTAGTATCGATACGATATAGCTCCAACGTATAAACTAGTAATTACACTAATAAACCAAACTAAAATATTCTATCGATTGAAGGAGGCAGTTGTTCGTGGACATTTAATGACAGCTTTGTCATCTGTATGAATATTCCTTTCCCATCACCTAAACATTTTGTTCCTAGCATCCAGCAAGGTGACTTAAAAAGAATCTTTCTCGCCTGCTTTTCGTTACATGCAAACTGTTTGCATGTTTAGCATAGCCGGCAGTTTCTAGTGCTCCTTATCAGCTTTCTGACATTGCTTTAATAACAGTGTATCGCAGTGAACCATGCCACCTCAAGCGGTGCTATAGGTCAAACCCCCAAAATGACAATTTTCAAAAACTTTAATTTCTTTTCTTTCTTTAAAACATTTTGAGCAACTCAATTTACTAATTTAATTGTGGACATTTCGTTTTCTTGAGGCTGTTTCCGTAGAAATAAAATACCTGCTTTCCTTGTAGCAGCCAAAGGTAGGTTAACAATTCAGGTGTTTGCTCTTCTGATATGGTTATCTGTTGTATATGGATGAATATCGATACACGATTCTGGCATTTAAATTATGTAAATTTTGTAGACACGCGTGCTTTTAATATATATTTTCAAATTAGCAATAAAAACGTATAATGTACAGAAAGCATATTGTATATTGTATTTCCAAGGTTTCTAAATTATGTCAAAAGTCAATTGATTCCTCTTAAATTTACCCTCCGTATTGAGAACTAGTCCGATTTAGGTTGTTAATATTTTATAATTCGCTTTAACGTTATAAACAAACGACACCAGATGTTTTCCACTATAACATTTCAGTGTAAACAGCATTGTATCATGTGTGTGTGTGTGTGTGTGTGTGTGTGTGCGATTTGGAGTGTTGACGTAGCTTTAACAATATTTAGTCATATCGCTATGATGTCTGCAATGTGGCAGATTATAGGAATATTAACCACCGATATGTGTCATGATTTCCCACCCAGTCACATTATCCTGACACCAAGCCGACCAGTCCTAACACTAACCTCTTAGTTCTGAGCGCCAAGCGAGACAACTGTTATTACCATTTATATAAGTATTTGGTATGAATCAGCCCGGGCTCGAACCCGCGACCTCCAGCATCCGAGGCAGTTATCAAGTTTAGATGTGAGATATTGTAAATATGCAATTACAACGATGTACAATAGACATAAAGTGAACTGATGTATTTTTATACATAAACAAAACACATTTTAACTTGCTGACTTAGAAAAAAGCATATGACATCACGTGCAAGGATGGGGCCACCTGTCTAGATGGATCCACCTTGATCTACATTATAAACTTTTGCATTAGACCTTGACCTATCCTTTGCTAAGTTTGGGAGACAAAAATTAGGCCTTAACTGTTTTAATTTAAATCCCTGGAGTCGATTTCGTTTTTTGGATAGATGAATTAAAGTTAAAACCAGTTTTTATCTTTTTGTGTCTACTGACAACCGTTGCCATGTAAAGTATTATTGATTTGAACTCTGTGGGAATTTTCTATGCGGGATGTATTCGATTTGAAACTTAGGTGAACATATTGTTTATAAATTATTAAATAGCAGCAGTTTGACTTTAACGTCTGTAATGTGACAAAAAAAAAAGAACAACAATAAAATATTGCATCTAATGACGTCCGATTTCTGTCTCTTTTTTCTCGCTCGAAAAACTACAACTAGCGCTAGTATTAATACAACTATATTCATGGCTGTTAATGCTAATATTACTACTACGCATACCTATACTATCCTTCCCCCCCCCCCCACAATTACCGTCATTACTAATTACTATTAGTAGTGGTAATATTAGTACACCTATACTACAACTTCTCAATTATACTACTACTACTACTACTACTACTACTACTACTACTACACTCTCCCCATCCCCATCATTAGTATATGTATATTCCCATCTTAACTGGTGCCACCACTATTATTACTACTATCACTCATGGTGAACCTCCCTCTTCCTTTGCCCCTCCTCTCATCCTCCTCCAGGTTGCACTTGCAGCTTTAGATTTAGATTTCATAACGGCTTTAAAAGGTAACATGCCAGTTAGTTATAAAGGTCCACGACACTGGTCATTTGGAAATTGTAGGAACTGGCTCAGTCAGAGAATGTTCTACCTCTTCTGTGAAAATGTGTTGCAATTTCAGCCATTTTATACTACAGTGATAAACATGTATCTTTCACGTGATAGGACCACGTGTCAAAACTAGATCATTATGCATACCAAAATAGGGATTCATTTCAAAATCTGCTTTCAGTTATTATATATTTTTTTACCTTGAATATTTGGGTGTGTGGGAGCTTTCTTGTTATTTCGTCTATGTGAGAGTTCTGTTAATTAGTCTATTTGCATTCAAGTAACCAACTATATTCTGTAAGAATGGTGTGCTGTCTCAGTTTCTTTTTTTTTCCTGAAAATAGGAAGTCGAGCAATTAAAAACTGATAATGATTCACTGTGGAGCTCACCGGTGGTAAGTCTCTTATTTATATTCTCCCGGATGTATTGTTCAGTGATTACGGATAGTAACAAACATCTGTCCTTCTTGAAGAGCTAAGCGTTCTACAGCTTGGTCAGTTTAGGTTCCAATATATCAGGGCACTAGTATACTTGTTACTCACTGTGTTTGATCGCATATTCATTAGTTTGGCAAAGAGCACGTGTTGTTAGGATGGCAGAGGCTTATATATGAAACAGCAAAACACAAAAGTGCAAGCTCATCTAAATTTAGATAATGCAATTCATTTCAATATTCTACTGAGGTATTCATGCTCCAAGTGTTCCCGGATTGGAAGAGTTTGCAATTTACAGTTTAGACCTTGTGGCTTGGAAGCTAACAGAGATAATTATTGAGATTCTTGAAACATTTGTCCTCAACACTCTCGGTTATTGCGTCATGCATCGATGGCTATTACGCCATGCATCAACGGGTGTCAAAACTGCATCAAGTTAGTTCAGCTAAAAGGCTGCAAACGTAATCGGAAAGCTTATACGCGTATTTAATAATCTGCTTTGTTCAACAATGTATATACACCAATCTTGATACTGTAATAATAATAATAATAATAATAATAATAATAATAATAATAATAATAATAATAATAATAATAACAATAATAATAGCAATAAAAATAATAATAGCAATAATAATAACAATAATAGCAATAATAATAATAGCAATAATAATAATAATAATAATAATAATAATAATAATCAGTGCAATGGCATATGTTCAAAACACAGTTTAGAAAGTGAACCTATGTACAGAGGTCAAATGTGTGCAACGGTCTGTTTTACCTTTTCCCTATAAGTGGTCATCTGTAACAGACTTGACTGTAATTGTGTCACCAATGTAAGCACCATCACTAGTCTTATTCATGTCGCTTCTATTGCCTATACAGCTAAAATCACCACAACTACCAATCATATCACGCCAAGAAATATTGATATCACAACTACCAATCATATCACGCCAAGAAATATTGATAACACAGCAACTACCAATCATATCACGCCAACAAATATTGATATCACAGCAACTACCAAACATATCACGCCAACAAATATTGATATCACAGCAACTACCAAACATATCACGCCAAGAAATATTGATATCACAACTACCAATCATATGCGTCAACTAATATTGATATGACATCAACTACCACTCATCACATTGCATCATTTAATATAGATATCACAACAACTACCAATTATATTGTGTCAACTAATATAGATATCACATCAACTACCACTCATCACATTGCGTCAACTAATATAGATAACACAACAACTACCAATTATATTGCGTCAACTGGATACACAATAAACTTAAGTCCAGTCACTAAATAACCGTCCACATTATCAGCATGATGGTACTTTTCCCGCTCCTTGTCGAATCTTTTCTTCCTTTTCTTACTAGAAATGCCACTAATACTACTAATACTACAAGTATTATCACTACCACCACCACCACCAAATATTTCATGATGTGATTCGGATCGGTGTTGTCAATTGTTGTCACAGTTCATTACTTATGAATATGTAAGGATTTGCATGGAATATAGTAAAACATAATGTCAAATATAATAAGACTTTGTTCAAGAAGCCCATAAGCTGTATGAAACGGCACAACAGTGACAACAGAATCCCATCGTTTTGGACCTTGCAAATATGATATTCTCTAAGCCTGTTAATGGGTGTTAAATTCACACTTGCACCGTCGATGTAGCTTTGGCCGACGCATTCGGGCATTGAAACGTAGCATAATGTGTACAATTATGCTGGCAGTTTCACATGTACCTTTTTCTCGTTCCAATTTCCCATGCTCGAGTGAAAATTGTAATCATCGGTGCAACTATGGCATTGGAATAATTGTTCAGCGTGGTTTATCATTCTGACATTTTTGTCGAGTCCTGCATAGTTATTACAAACGGAAGGGGACAGTTGCACCCTAATCAGAAATGAATGAAGAAAATATTTTGGGGATAGGGAAACGATAAATATTCTATTAAAGTGACCACACTGACACTTGGCTAGTTAATTTATTCGGTCGATAATTAACGAAATAATTAAATCTTTCGGCACAGTTATCTGGATAATATACGTCTTCTCTATGAAAATAAAAAAACTCTTTAAAAGAAATTATGTCAAGATTGTCTCTACGTCAAATGTGTTGACTAGCCTATGCATTGAAATACTAGAAGCAGGCAGAATAATATTAATATTAATAATATATCAGACAGAATCTAAGTAGCAAATGGACAAATCAAAGTAATATGATGTCCGCAAGCTAAATAGACCACAATAATACGGATATGATTTAAATACTTGATGGTCACTTTCTAATCCAATGACCACATCAAGAGAATACCTTGGTAGTAGAGAGATAACGCAATGATGTATTATGACTCATACATCAAAAGGACATGTACATGAAATATCTATTGTATGCTGATAGCCAGGCAATGGTTCTATCAAGTCTGTATAGAAGAGAACTCGTCACAGAATTTGTTTCTCTCAAACCAATAGCAATATTATTATCAAGGCATATTATCTGCAAGGTTAGGAAACGCAATCTGCTACACGTGTATGCCCAGTACGTAAGAGCTGAGCTATAAAAAAAAACTATTATTAGCGCATCAACAGTTTTGCATAAGAATTATAATGTTTCGAAAATAGCATTTTATTGTACAAAACAAAAAGACGATTGCATGAATTGTATGAGTGTGATATTGTGTACGAGTGTGATATTGTGTATGAGTGTGATATTGTGTACGAGTGTGATATTGTGTACGAGTGTGATATTGTGTATGAGTGTGATATTGTGTATGAGTGTGATATTGTGCATGAGTGTGATATTGTGTATGAGTGTGATATTGTGTACGAGTGTGATATTGTGTATGAGTGTGATATTGTGTACGAGTGTGATATTGTGTATGAGTGTGATATTGTGTACGAGTGTGATATTGTGTATGAGTATGATATTGTGTATGAGTGTGATATTGTGCATGAGTGTGATATTGTGTATGAGTGTGATATTGTGTATGAGTGTGATATTGTGTATGAGGGATGTCGGCTGGTGTGTTATTTTGAATTTTTAACGTAGCTTTTAATTTTGTTTTAGTCATATCGCTACGATGTATGTAATATGGCAGTTTAAAGTGGTGTTCAGCACTGGTACTCCAACCGCAGACATGTAATATAATGTCACAACAAGTCACATTATCCTGACACCGGGCCAACCAGTACTAACGATAATCTCTCAATGCTGATCACAAAGCAAAGCAGCTGGTTATGTCTCTGGGTTGACTGGGGGGGGGGTTCGAACCCACCTCCTCTCGCATTCGATACGGATGCTATAACCACTTAGACCATCGGAAAGGTTGGAAATGAGGAAAGTGGATCCCTAACTTCTAATGGCTTACTCAAATCTGAGTTCTCGGATGTACTGTGGTTTGCTCATAATGTAGCCACACGATCAACAGAAGCTCTTTGAGTAATTATGAATGTGCAGTGGCTTAGCAAGACAATCTGCCATCCATCCCCTCAAATCTTAATTCTGTAGCACTCTCTCTCAATAAAACAAATGTTCCATGGGTATTTTGGACCCCACCGGACTGAACCCACAATAATCCCCATCTTGACCCTAAAACAGTTACCTGGTGGCTCCTACGTCTCTACGTATCAGATTGGGTCTCTTATACCAAACTTTTAACTGAATAAAGTATTTAAAGTATCTACTTTTACGAGTAACTCCTACTAACCCATAGTTTTGCATCTGTCATTGGCATTTTATAACCTCGTTCGCAGTATCTGTATTTCTGATTTCCGAGTCAGTTTTGAATATTTACGAGTATGTATATAACCATTCTAAAATGAAATTGTAAGTTATATTGCAATAACAGTGTGTTCTTATAAATGTACATGACAAAGGTTGATCAAATAAACGGGTTTTAGACTTTACCGACTCGTTACTCAACCTAATAAAGCTTATCCGTATCTAATTATCTTCAGGCGGAGTTGGGGTGGGGCGATAAGCTTAGTCCATGGTGTGAGCAATGTTCTCTCTAAGCGAATGGTAGATGTGCGCGCAGTGCTCGCGCGCGCAGCTTAGAGGGAACGTTGGTTGTGAGTAAATATATACTGTTGCATATTTTAAGATAATGGGGGATTCTTCTCACAAGATGATTACAGTAGAATATATGACTGATTTGGCTCCAAGAGTTTAGTTTAGTTTGAGTTAGAGGAAAAGGGCTGTAGACAATCACAACGTTTGATTAATGACGGGCGATGCCCTTATGTAAACGGCAATGGGCGGGGTTTAAAGCACGTACCATGGTTTATTACCCAACTATGATATCTATTGTCTAGACTTTTCCTGTTATTGTTTTCCCCATGTAGATTATGCCCCATACTCTAGTCTCTTTCAACAAGACCTTTTACGTGGATCCACGAGACCCCCGATAAACGAGAGTGATGCGTATAGTTCATGACCAGTCGGTACATAAGCCACAGTGCTCAGTAGCAAAATGTAAATTTTTAACAAGTCAAGTGCCTTATTATCATTGTGCTTGATCAGTAATGCGTTTAACCTGATATTTTTTTTTTTTTTTTTTTTTGGGGGGGGGTTGTGTCCAGCGAGAAAATGTTATAATATCTTCAGCCTCTGATTAGAAAGCGCCGTCCCGCGAATTTAAGACTTTGAGAAGAGGTTCATAACGTGGATGTACCCGAAAAAGATACTTTTAGTTCCCTTTGCCATCAAGTACGGAATTCGTTTGTCATTGATTATGACGATTAAACAGCATTCTGAATTCTTGCATGTATTGTTATTTTAGTATAAGAGCATTGTTGACCCACATATCTCTCTCTCTCTCTCTCTCTCTCTCTCTATATATATATATATATATAAGCTTAGTCCATGGTGTGAGTAATTAGAGAGAGAGAGAGAGAGAGAGACAGACAGACAGACAGACAGACAGACAGAGACACAGAGAGACAGACACAGAGAGAGATAGAGAGAGACAGAGAGAGATAGAGACATAGAGAAACAGAGACATACAGATAGACAGACAAACAGAGGATACAAAGAGTCAGCAGTTGGTCTTTTGATACCGGTGAGAGTTTCATAATAACCGGTCATTTTATGCTTGAATAATGACCAGTGTTAATGCTATCATATATTCAGTTAAATGTGTTTTGTTCTGTGTGCTGTTCATAAATCGATCGTTGACGGCATATACCAAATCTGAACGACTCTTTTAGTTTACACGGTATTTTAAGTTATATTAACTTTACTCTACGTGACTCATACATGCATGTGCCTCTTACTGCTGTATCCAATTGCCCTGTCGAATGCTTCATCACGTTACCTTTTCACTTTGTGGATATAATTCTTCGTGTAGGTCACTGGAAAGTGATGAAAAATGTCACTGTTTGTGACGCTGAAATAATTAAATATCTTTCCATACACAGTGCTGAATGAATTATGTATTAGGCACGGAGTGACTATGTCATTTGTATTCACTTCTGGAGATTTGCGCCAACATATGCGTCTTTACGTGGAAATTAATATATTTCCCACCGTCGTAGAAAGAATTATTTGGTTTTTTTTATTTGCTGAGTATTAATGATAATTTTATTGACCAATTCACTGGGAGGCGAACAAAATTTGGGGGAATGGTAGTGAATAGAATACCGACTTGGCTTGAATCACGAATCTCATCTATAAAACCAAACTTATACATAACAATCTTATTGATATTATTAGTTATTGGAAGATAGTCTTTGTTAAAAATTTTGATCGAATACTTACTTATAAGTTAAGTATTTATTATGGTTCTTTTTACTATACGTTGCGACAATCCTGGAGGAGTGAAATAAGTCTGTGAAAATGTAATGAGTAAAAATTGCTGAAGCCTTGAGAAAAGAATCCTTCCAAATAAAGTCCATCATGCAGTACATGTACTCATATATAAACCTTAGAAGTATTAAACGTCTTTTTCACGTTTGCTAAGCCCCATCTATAATGTCATGTATAAGTTATAATCTAACCGTCTTAGGAATATTACCATGACCAACCAGAGACCGGAAACCTGAGCTGGAAAGGCGACCGATCGCATTATTTAACAAAGGCTTGCCGTTATTACACCAAAGTTGTTCAAGGATGAAAGAAAAGTCCACGAGGATAACGAGGCATTTTCTTTTCCGTCCCAAGTTGACAGACAGCGAGAAGGACATTGTCCGCTAAGTTTGATTGGATCGGTCCACAGCAATATCATTTCAAACACTGAGATAGAGCGCGTGATTACAATTCAGACCGGAATGATACCTTCCAATTTGTAAAAGAAAATTCAGATGGATTGCTGATAAATTGGGTTTACTCTGAGAAGAAGCCACTCGTAATTTGGCGGCAAAATTTAGAGGTAGATTCTAAGGAAAGACAGCTTTCAAAAGGAAGCATTTTAAGGGACACAGAACTGCCGATTCCATTAAGTCCCCAGACTTCACGAGTTGGAGACAGAAGTGAGACTAGCCGAAACAGTTGAAGTCGACAGAAGTGCATTCGTCGAAGAGAAAGTGGAGGAGTTTGAGAAGGGGTCAAGAGCAAATCGAGGAGGTGGAGGAGAGGGTATTTGGAAGAAGGTCGAGGAGGATGAGCAGAAGGAATTGAGAGAAATAGGAGAGAAAGGATACATCAGATGGATACAAATACAAGGGCATGTGGAAATCAATCAGACAATTAATGTAATAAGCTTTATAAAGGGGCGAGTTAAAGGAGTGTAGTTGGAAATTTGAGTCATTTGATTATCGAATTGTTATTAAATAGTTATTCATTGATTTTTAACCTTTTTTGTATATTTAGCCATCAAACCGTCGGCATTGCCGACAGGGGCACGGAACTTTACATCTATCTTTCGTTAAATTTAACCTCCAACGAAGTAGGGCCTGGGTGGGACTTCTATAATAGTTTAAATAAAATATTGGGAATACCCAACCACAGCCATATACTTCGTCACAGTCTTTGAATGATATATAAAATAATTTTTAAGTGCCCCTTACTCCAGTTGAACATGATATCTTAATACAAAGCAACGGACTATCAAATAACCCAAGATTACAACATCCTTGATTATTCAATCTAAGAATGCAGAAGAAACCATCCCAACATCTTCAATATTTTCCTAGGTGTCTAAACGTCTTTAAAGGATATCTCTTGTGATTATATCGTAATGTGAAAAACGCTTTTCAATATACATTTCCTATGCCTATCTTGTAATAAATTAATCCATCCGTCGAGCTAATTAATCCAGCTACCCACGGACCAACCACCCATCCATTGCTATATTCATCTACCTGTTTTAACATAAAATGTACGCATGGGTCATTTCCATGACAAAAACGTTTAAAATTAGACTGAATGTTAGAGCATTACATGAATATTTTCCTTCTTGTCAAACTTCAAAACCTCAATCGCATAAACTCTGATTGAGTTCGGAAAGTATGTTAGCAGTTCTACTTCTCATATCAATAATTCTAACATTCATAAAGTTTTGCACCACTTCTACAAGCACCCCAAGCTTTAATTTTATGATATCATTCATGGTCTTGGTGTACTAATAATTACAAACTTTAATTTTATGATATCATTCATGATCTTGGCCATTATTGTACTAATAATTACAAACTTTAATTTTATGATAGCATTCATGGTCTTGGTGTACTAATAATTACAAGCTTTTGCCGTTCTTTGTGACAATCACTGCACAAAATGCGACACGAAACACGTGTAGATTAAATGTTTGTAATGTTTCATATTTCATGAATCAATAAAATTGTTTCTTCACGCCTGCAAACTTTAATGTACCATGACACTTTATAAACCTTGCAGCAATTTTGAAAGGAAGCTGGATACAAAATATGTTCCACTCTAAACAGAATTAATATCGTCCACACTTCTCTCAATTACACGATAAACACGTCATTTTCACATTTAATAGGCCATATGCTTTTACAGTACAGACAGGAGAGCTATTATGGTTTGCTTAGCTAACCCCATTCTGTCTACTGCATATCCCACCTCGTCTCCATATCCCTACCCACACACCCAATCGGGATTCACTCCTATTCGCAACCAGCGACACAGCTCTCATAAAACAAACTGCGTCACATGTATGGTACGTATTACTGCTATCAAAGCATAAAAATGTTTCCACATTTGAAAATGTTAATGTAGCTTGCATTTGTGTAAATTCTACATATTGACGCCGCCCCCCCCCCCCCCTCTTCCCTCCCCTTATTCAGTGTAAACGTAAACTTTTACTTTCTGATTTAAGGCGTGGAATTGGAGTTTTGCTGTGTCGAAGTCACATCAGTATTGACAATATGCCCTTTTAATTTTTTGATCCTCCGTTTTTGTTCATGAGTGTGAGAGATAGAATCCATCGTTGTGCTCTGTATAGGATAGTAGGATAGAAAAATTTCACACTTGGGATTAAACGTTTGTCAGACACAAGGCTTGGAAATTGTATATCCTACATCGATACATACGAATGATTCTCTGATCCCCCCATCGGTAAGTAAAAAAGGGGTTTGGGTATTTATTAGTATAGAATACATGACGTATGATGTATATGTCGTGGTCAATATGTATTAGTATAGAATACATGCCGTGTGATGTATATGTCGTGGTCAATATTTATTAGTATAGAATACATGACGTATGATGTATATGTCGTGGTCAATATTTATTAGTATAGAATACATGCCGTGTGATGTATATGTCGTGGTCAATATTTATTAGTATAGAATAAATGCCGTATTATTTATATGTTTTGCAATAATTATTGTTGTATGTTACAGTTCTCACTTTATCACTTTCCATTTATCAACGTGAGACCATAGATAAAACTTATATTTTGTGCTATTGATTGCAATTTTAACCAAATTATTGTTTGAATGTTTTATACTTTCTTTACACTTAATGTACAAACCGGGAGGAGAAAAACAGCATAACTATAACGTGCTCAAATAGTCTTTTGTTTTTGTAGATATGCTGGAATTTAGAAACCACGTGATACAGGTCTTGGTAATGACTTTTAAAATGTATGCAGTCTTGCAAACTGGTGGTTTTATTATTTAATGAGTCACGTGATATTTTTTTGGTTGAAACACAACATCATGCTTGTTCTATTTATGCAGGTGGGATGGCATTTTATAGTTCAGTGAGTTCTTTGATCGAGTAAACTATATTTTATCTGCAATTCCCCCCCCCACCCCACAACTTAGGAAGTCTGCCTAATATGTTTGTCTGATCTATGCTTTGCTACCTGTGTACCAGGCAAAAGAAAAACAAAAAATTAAATCGAGACTTACGTGTGGGTTGTATCATAATTGATATAGTTATGAAGTGTACCTAATAATCCCCTGGACTGGTTTGTCTACTTTATATACTAACGTGTGAAACATTTAATCACTTTTAATATTATTGCGTTGTTAGGAACGTTTGCCTCGAAACAAATGTCTGATAAAGAAACAAATAAAATCGGTTTCAGATGGAATATTCAGCTCACACGGGCGATGAAACCATTTTTATTCTTGAGAAATGTTCAAGTGTGCATGTAGTAACTGCTTGTATAATAGGACAGATCATGTAGTGTAGTATAGTGTAGTATAGTGTAGTGTAGTATAGTGTAGTGTAGTATATTGTTTACAAACGCCATGACCGCTTAGGTGGCCTAGTGATTAGAGCGTCCGCCACTGAGTTCGATCCCCGGCCGGATCATATCAAAGTCTTATAAAAATGGTACAGTTGCCTCGCTTGGCTCTTGGCAGTAAGATACCTGGTGTCAGGATAATGTGACTTCGTGGGACATCATGATGCTACATGTCTGCGGCATGATGCCCCAGTGCTAGACATCACTATAAACTGCCACACTGTAGACATCGTGTCAATATGACTGACATTTTTTAAGCTCCGTTAAAGATCCAAATCACACACACACACACACACACACACACACACACACACACACACACACACACACACACACACACACACACACACACACTGCCATGAATTACCTGTGACTGTATCGTTTCCTGTAGATGTGAGGCCATATCATGTGTGTGTGTGTGTGTGTGTGTGTGTGTGTGTGTGTGTGTGTGTGTGTGTGTGTGTGATTTGGATTTACGAATAAATTTATTGTACTCATTGTCCTAGAAGTTACGAATTAAATCAATAGTTCAAAGCATTCTTAACTCTCGACAATCTTTGCTTCATAAATAGCCTAGGCGGTTGGCATGGCTTCTGTCAGCGTTCATTCGTTTATTTCGTGAGCCATTATTTAAGCTTAGAAATCGAATTAGGACCCGACGAAAGTAAAGTCATGCTTTTACTTATTCTCTTTTAATTATCAATTTTTGCAGGACAAATTGATTGTCAAGTTTAGCTTGCGTACCGCCTGTACACGCTTATAACACCATTCGAACTGCAAACGTCACAGACCCAGATCTGCCGGCTCATTTTCCGCCGGAAAATCTAGAACTGTGCATTTTTTTATGAGCAAGCAGTAAAACAAATGATATAGACTCTGGTCTTCAGGCGCGTTGTGCTACATAAAGTCAGGATCTTTGCTGTTCGTAATTTGAATAGGCTTATATGCGGTTACGGACGGTAAATTGGACAAAACCCGAAGGCATTTAAATAACCATAAAAGGAATGAATCATCAGCTAAGATACATGTGAGGTTTCATATTCTATCCGAATAGTGATATTGAACTCTAGGAAGATTTAATGGAATATATTGTATTTGGTAATACTTTATGGCTAGAATGGATCCTAATTTTTACTTATCACTTCATCTGAATGAACATTTCAAACTACAACTTGAAGCTGTCTGTAATATTAAAAATTTTTGATTGTTTGTTTTCTTTTATTGATTGAGCAGCTAAAGCTAAATGTTTATGAAAGCACCATGATTTTTGTTCTCTTTAAAATGATCAACACTTGTGTGCAATATTAAAATTGTATCCTGCTATTAAATTGCATATTTTGTCTACTGCTAGCCCGGTGTTCAAAAGAGGATGATTAGCAGAAAGAAAGTCAGAGCACATACCTGTCTTCGCATTAAATGGAAACTGGTTAGCATTAAAAAAAGAATCGAATTACCATAGTGTTAAATGTATAAAAAAAAAAAAACACTATTTGTTCTCTTTGACTTTTACACAACCTATGACAGTATTCATACATGTTTGATAAGGTCATTTTAGGGATAAAATAACTACGGACTGCAGTAAAACGTTTCCCAAGCATTGCTTACATTGCATTCCTGCATTGAAGAGCGATGACAGCCATCACTGTGGTATAAACCAGTTCATTTCCAATGTGTTACTTTTATCACGATCCAGACCCTAACAACGGTACAGATTCATCGATATGTGGCCACACATACCTAGAATACCGTCTGTACGGAGCCAGCAACGAGTGCACTGACCGTGCAATGTTTCTTTTCTTTTTTTACACAAATTTTATTTCCAACCTACCTACCTATATACCTACCTACCCTACCTACCTTCCTACTTACATACCTACCTACCTACCTACCTACCTACCTACCTACCTACATACATACATACATACATGCATGCATGCATGCATACATACATACATACATACATACATACATACATACATACATACATACATACATACATACATACATACACCTACCTACCTACCTACCTACCTACCTACCTACCTACCTACCTGCCTGCATGCCTGCATGCATGCATGCATGCATGCATACATACATACATACATACATACATACATACATACATACATACATACATACATACATACATACCTACCTACCTACCTACCTACCTACCTACCTACCTACATACATACATACATACATACATACATACATACATACATACATACATACATACATACATACATACATACATACATACATACATACATACATACATACATACATACATACATACATACATACTTGACCTTTATATCCTTCAAGTTACTGGTGTTTAATTAAAGTTAATGGTATACCTGACCAGTGACATTTAATTTGTAAGCAACATAGTACACTGCTTACTTTTATATATGATTGTTGATTGAATATTCAGTTCGTTTTGTAAGTTGTATAGATCTTTAATTCTGTTTGAATTAAAAATACAGTCTTAATTCTGATCTGTGCATCTTCCAAACTGGAAAGTTCTCAGTAAGTAAATAGAGTTTTTCCATAATCTGGTAATTGCGACCTAAGTCATGTAGATGGGTATAAACTTTTGTTAATATTATGATTATTTATATTTGCTTTAACATCTGAAGTAAAACCAGTCTTACTGATGTTTTCAGGTGTTAATTTAGCTGAATTTATTTATTTAAAACTTTCACAAGAAATACAAAGTGTTCAACAATATTCTTGACTTAAACATTCATATGCAAAAATACTGAATTCAGAGTAGAACGTTTTGGATTATATTATTGTGATCCATCAAGACACTTTAGCACGTCACCTAATTTTGTGTCATTTGGCACGTAAACACGTTGAAGACTACATGCACATCAACACATTCAATTTTAGAATTTATTTTGAACAGCGTTGGAATTCAATTGGAACTCGTTACATTTTGGTCTTGTGATATAACGTTATTACTATTTGAAATTAAATTTACAATAATTTTAGTTCTTTCTAAATTTTCAGTTTGTGTTCTACGGAAATAAATTATTTGTTGAATTTTACAAAACTTATTGGTTTTCTCTTTTCTATTATTTAGTTGAATCCGATAGAGTCTAATAATATAAATGACAGACTGTTATGTTATTTCATGTATTACACGAAAATGTTACCTAGGAAACTACCTGTATGTCAGAAAGTGCAGACGTTTATTAGAAAATAAGAGGTTTGAAAGATATGCTTTTAGAAACTAAATAGGCAAAACAAAATAAATTCGTTACTAATATTGCTCTCTAATGCAACGATTTGCGATAATCAGAACTCTTTTTAATCAGAACTCTCTTTAATCAGAGCTCTCTTTAAACACCTTCAGTGCTTTCTTGGCCTTTAAAAAGTTAGTCTTGAACCCACACTCTTCTAAGACTGAGGATTCCTTTAACCTATAATAACCCCCTTTTGGGGCTGTTTTTTTATTTTTTTTTATTTTTTATTTTTTTTTGCAATGTAAGTTTATCCAACATTGTGAAAGGAAACAAATACATAACTATCAGTAAGGTCATTGAGGCTAAAAAGTGTGAATGATAAAATTAAAGTTCAAGTGAATCAGATCATTAGTCCAAGTCAATCTTACTTACTATAGTTTCATTAATATACGTGATATATAATGCTTTCTCTTTCATCTAGACCGCCAATCATCATATCGTAATTAACAGTGTCGGGTGACTGAGAATCTCTGATTGTCAGTGACAAAGGTCTGCAACTCCATTGTGTAGCAGGCGTACTGTTTTTAATATCAGCCCCTAACTTTCTGCCTAGGCACTAATCAATGTAATAATTAAAGGAAAACGATTAAATTACCCATCCACCCAACAACAAAAAATGGGAAGAAAAGATTGTTTTTCTTTAAACTGCGCATAAAGTACGAACTTTGAGCTAACATACGTTATTAGGGAATATACTTGTTCACACTGTACACAGACATTATTAGGGAATATACTTGTTCACGCTGTACACATGCATTATTAGGGAATATACTTGTTCACGCTGTACACATGCATTATTAGGGAATATACTTGTTCACGCTGTACACGTGCATTTTTAGGGAATATACTTGTTCACGCTGTACACAGACATTATTAGGGAATATACTTGTTCACGCTGTACACATACATTATTAGGGAATATACTTGTTCACACTGTACACAGACATTATTAGGGAATATACTTGTTCACACTGTACACAGACATTATTAGGGAATATACTTGTTCACACTGTACACAGACATTATTAGGGAATATACTTGTTCACACTGTACACAAAAGCCAGTCAGACTTTGGTCAGTCAATTAAACATAATTTGTTTTTGGAGAGGTTTATTAACCCCTACATGACATTTCGATTTTCATACCATTTTGATGGTACAAAACCAGTTACTATAAATTTGAAAGAACATGCAATGATATCACAATGAAGCTGAGCTTCGAATATCCCTTCTGAGATTTTTTTATTCTCTGCTTTTTATTTTTTCGGAATGTCTCTACAATACGGTCCATTTGATTCCAATTACATTGAAATCGTAAGTCTTGACACCAAACTGGATGAAGTTTTTGTTCTATTGAGATATGTATCGCTGCTTCTTTTAGCAGTATCTTTTCTAAATGTCGTAGCTATGGAGTCATACAGTCACTATATTTACAATTCCCTTTTTGATAAATACATTATGGTGTCTTTTCGATAAAACAAAATTGAAATTCTATTGAGTCGTCTTTGTTTACAATTGCTTACGCGTACCCTCATTTCATTTGACATTGAACGAATAATTATTATTATCCACACACACACACACACACACACACACACACACACACACATATATATATATATATATATATATATATATATATATATATATATATACACACACACACATATACACACAGTTCAGGCGATGTCATCTTTAAATATATATTGTCTATATAATTTACGTTCTTTTAAACAGAATCAATGTTTAAAAAAAATACAAATATCAGGTATATTATGGGGCATAACAACAGTTAACTCAAATAACATACATGTAAGACAAGCAGGTACATCATTTTGTATTTATTATTGACAACGTAAATTTGTATAAACCGTGGGTATACACATGCAAAGCTGAGTGGCATGTTGAATAATTAACGGATTTGAGGAAGACAACATTTTCTGGTTTGATGAAACCTATATATATATATATATATATATATATATATATATATATATATATATATATATATATATATATATATATATATATATATATATATATATACAACCTATATCTAAGTACGATGTGAAATTTGCAGATGTACGAAATGACATAAAATGTTGAAACACTCAATGAAAACTTGATGCTTACTGACACCATGAGATATATCAAGATAATTCAAACTGTAATTATGAAACAAGATAGGATTCTGAAAATACATTTAAGTTTACACTAGAAGGTTGAACAAATGAGAAATTATCCATGAGTATGTAGACATTATCGGATTTGCGTGGTCCACTACATTAAACTTTATTTCCACACATGCATCTTAGTAACAACGACGGTTTAAGTGTTGTTGTTGTTGGAATTTTCTCTGACCTTGCAAGAAGAGACACCGTTAATTTAGGTACATGCAATGGATCGACGTTAATGGAATGGCTGTTATAAAAAATATATAGAGATAACGTTGCGTTTAACATACTGAGAGTTACAAAATCGTTGAAGAAAGTATATTTTATTTGCTATAGCACAACGAGAAGCCAGAGTGCAATTTCAGCAAACTGCAGATGATTTTTTTTGTAAACGTTCTTCTAAAGCAAGCAAATACAGTACACCAAAGATCAAATGTAGAACGTAGAGATCCGGGAATAAGTAAAACGTAAGGGGAGGGGTGAATATAATGATGAAGCGAGAGTTTACTTGTCTTCTCTCTCAGTTCGTATGTACGAAATGAACAATTTTCTTGTAAACTTTCCTGTAACATTATACAAAAATAATTTAATAAAGCGTACTTAAGTTCGTATACGTAGCCTGGCCTTCATACATAGGAAAAATAGCTGGGTGGCTGACGTATCTGTTAATGGGATAACAACATTGCAAGCTTGATGCTTGCAATAACCATGTTTACACACTTCTGAATGTTTGGCAATCCTTACAAATTACATGATCGTTATGGAAGTAACTGAAATAACCACCCATAATCACCACTTCCACACCCGTCCCATGTTTACACTTCACCAGCGGTTATATACGACATCAACAAATAACACTGACTCTACGAACGCTTTGTAAAGCTTTCGTTGTTTTTCTTTCTTCGTTATTATTAATAGCAAACTTTGTTTAGCGAGCTTAAATTATATCAAATACAGGTTGACATGATCCTGTCCGTATATGCAGCATGTTACCTCACTCCATCTTTTCTGATGATGGTCCTGATTTTGGGATTTTTTACTTTTTATCGTAGCTTTTAAACTGTTTAAGTCATATCGCCACGATGTCTGCAGAATGCCAGTTTATACCAATGCCTAGCACTTGGGCATCATGCCGCATACATGTAGCATGATGTCCCACCCAGTCACATTATCCTGACACCAGGCTGACCAGTCCTAACACTAAACTCTAAATACATTCGCCAAGCGATCAGCTGTTAATACCATTTTCATATGTCTTTGGTATGACTCGACCGGGATTTGAACCCGCGAACTCTCGAATCTGAGGCGGACGCCCTAACCACCAGACAACTGGAGCGATCATGAAGATGTGTCATAGCATACCTGAATAAAGGAAGAAACGAAATTAAAAATATTTTGACAATTTTTCAGACACTAGCAATGTAATAAATAATCGTCTACAGCATTGAGGCACTAGCTTATCATCTATTCAGGAAGATTTGTACAAGAATAGTGTTATGTCATGCAACAGCGCATACAATCCTATTTGTTTTACCCCTCAGATTCTAACTTGTTTCTTCAGTTTCTTTTAAGCACAATTTGCGGAATAAAATGTTTTAAACTAGCATTTAATACAGGGAATTCGACCTATCTTTCGTGGATGATTTGCCAGTATAAACTGTCGGACTTGACACAATACAAGACAGGTGGTTTTATTGCGATCTGGATATAGCTAGCTTTTAAGCCACATAGAAAGAGAAGTGTGTCTACCTGTTGATTTCTGTGTTACCTTGCATTTACGGGGGATTTTACCTGAGTGTTAAACAGGTAAGTTCTTATTGCTATACATGCCAATGTTAATGCTGATGATAATAACTAGTTTACAGGTAGGCTAGGCTTTGATCGCTGTTTATGTCTTCATACAATAAATTCAAGTCTTTACTACATTCCTTTAGTTTTAGCATCTTTTGATGCACAAAGCGCATGCTATTCTTGGTTTGCAAACTTCTAAAGACTTGTTGACGCGAGACTGTTATTGCTTATATAGGCTTAATCATAAAACACCTTAATAAAAGTTGAGTAGCATTGATTTAAATATTTCCTAACAAAAGTTTTAGTATAGGTCGAATCCTAAATCTCTTCAGGTCAATGGTCATAGTTTCATTGAGTACTGTCATGCATTTTACCCCATCAGAAACTGACTTATGTTGTATCCATCGCGCCAACTAATTTGTTTCAATATTAGATTATTTTTAAAAAATCTTCCAAGATTCCAATAGAAAGTATCAACGTAATCGTTTGAACATTTGCTGCTGGTTTAGAAACTCCATTTGGACTACATCTTCGATATCGTCATTATATTATAGTGCAATTGATAAATTGTTTAAGATAGGTCGTGCTGTCGACATCTTTACATTATTTTTGTACTTTCTTTGTTCGGTTTAATTACGAAAGAAAGTAATCTGTTTATTTACATCAAGTAATTGTTTGCAGAGATAGATTTATTTATCAGAACATGATAGCAGTGGATGCTTAATTAGCCCTGTATGTATCTTGTAGGTTGTATAGACGGTTACAAATAATTCGCCCCAGACACATTAATTAGCCCTGTATGTATCTTGTAGGTTGTATAGACGGTTACAAATAATTCGCCCCAGACACATTAATTAGCCCTGTATGTATCTTGTAGGTTGTATGAACGGTTACAAATAATTCGCCCCGGACACATTAATTAGCCCTGTATGTATCTTGTAGGTTGTATAGACGGTTACAAATAATTCGCCCCAGACACATTAATTAGCCCTGTATGTATCTTGTAGGTTGTATAGACGGTTACAAATAATTCGCCCCAGACACATTAATTAGCCCTGTATGTATCTTGTAGGTTGTATAGACGGTTACAAATAATTCGCCCCAGACACAACGTTTAGTTTTTTATACCAATATCTCAAATCATTTATCCTATTCTTAGCATGTTTTAAACAGTCCTAAAAATTAAATTGCGGTAAATTTTCAATACAAAGTTGGATTATTATTATTATATGATATTTGACACTGGAGACACATAAATATTTTTCACATCGGCTGATGGAGATGTACGTTAGTCTATGTAATCATTTGTATTCAGTTTAAAATTGTTTGAAAACCAGGAAATGTGTTTAATAATGTAATATATTCTAATAAATAAATATATTTATTGTATGTGACTGTGTGATGGTTGCATGTGGCTGAAGAACTAACAAATACTCTCACTTATAAATACTCTCACTTATAAATACATTGTTTGTTTGTTTGTTTGATTAGGATTTTAACGTACCTTAGTTTAAAAAAAAATTAAGGCATATCACTACGATGTCTGCAGTGAGGCAGTTTATAGTGATGTCTAGCACTGGGGAAACATGCCGCAGACATATAGCATAATGTCCCACCCAGTCACATTATCCTAACACCAGGCCGACCAGTCCTAACACTAAACTCTTAATGCTGAATGCCAAGCAAGGCAGCTGTTAGTACCATTTTTGTAAGTCTTTGGTATGACTCGGCCGGGAATCGAATCCACGACCTCCTCTTCCGCGGCGGACGCTCTAACCACATGGCCACCGGAGCGGTTCTACATAGCTTGTATTGGCATGCCTGATTTAGCACTGGAAAAGACCAAATTGATTGTGTTTGTGGTGATGTTGATGGTGTAATGTTGTCTTATAACATAATAAGAGGCAGACTCTGATCATGTGCGAAAATACTTGGAATTGATTGTCTTGACAACTCTGGATGCTTCTAGTTCAGGAAATTCAGTTTTAATGGAGCGAATATTGCTTTCTGTTTACTCCATGTATCTTCGCTAAAATTAAAAACCAACGGTCCGGTAGATTAGAGTATTTGTACCATTTGAATTAGGTGCAGACAAAGTCACATTTGAAAAGAACCAGGAACTTGAATTTTTTTTTAAACGAAACGAGATATCCGCATTTTATTATGAATGTAATAACGTAATTTACGAGTTTTTGTATAAAAGCGAAACGTCTGATGAAAAAAGAGATTTTATTGTCTTAAATATCATTTGATGAATAATTGCGTGCTAATTACCAACTAGCGTTGGAAACCTATTGATTGTTTTAAACAATCTTCAATATCTCTGTCTATGCTAAAATGTATTTTTCGTACACGTTATCTACATTTACTTTGAGACATAAAAGTTGTTCATAAATTACTTCAGGTAATGAGCTACGCGAGAAACTAGTTCGTGAATGATATTCTGTCAAATAATTCACACGAAAAACAAGCTCCGTGGATCAAGGATGAATCAGGCAAATTCAACCTTCGAAGTCTTAATAATGCTTGTGAATTTTATTACGGACACAAAGTGATATGATGTTATCTACAAAGTGGAAGTACTTTTTATACTTACTTATTTAACAGTTTAGCCTTGTGACTCTTAAATGCATATGGTACATTATACCTGCGGAGTTGGATCTATTTTGTCTACACTGTTATATTTGATCTTATGTTTGTTTTCGATCTAGTCAACGATGAACTCCCGTTCTGATAAATCTCAGACACAGCATATGTTATTTGAAGCTTAGGTCATATTTGCATTGCTTAGCAGGACTTATATTTTCACTGATAATAATGTAACCTTTACTTTATAAACATCATTATACAATGTTTAAACCAAGGAAATCTTATGTACGGTATTAAATAAGTATACGCTTAAGCAATGTTTGTTTTTGATTGAAAAGCAAACTTGTTCTTGAAGTTTCTGTTTGGTTTGCTTTACGAAGGAAAATGAGACAATAATAATACTACTAATAATAAAACTAGTACGAGGGAAAAATATATTGTGACGACGATGACGATGCAAATCTCACCTTTGCTTCGTTTTCGTTACTTTTCCTGAGACGAGTAATAGTGTTTCCAAAACCAGTAATGTTCTGTTTATAATTTCCTTTCATTGAATTTAAGTAAACAACAAAAACAACAAAACTTTATGTGTGTGTGTTGATTAGCTCTCTAAATCTGTTACTTTATTTGCAGAGATACTTATTTCGAATTGAAAGCTTTATTTTTATGGAGAGCTTAAAATAATCTATCCATTGTTGTGGAATTTAACGCAACATGCAAATAAGATATTTATCCAAGATTTCTAAAATCGATATATACTGTGTGTTTATGAAATCGTGTATGTATGTTTTTTTAGATGTGAAGCATTATTACATCGAGCATCTATAGTTTATACATTTGATTTAGAACAATAATAATGATATTGTTGTTGCAGATGATGAGTTACACAACAACAAAAATCAAAACCATTATCAAAGTGTCTAAGTATTACACTATCGCATCTTTAAATATTCTTAATCTTATATATAAACTTACATGAAAACGATCATAGCAAGAGAAAAGTTTGATTTTCTCAGTTTTCACATTTGCAGAGGTAGGATATATATATCTTACTTAATGAGCAGAGTAGTACTTTGACAAGGCAGACATATATAATTATAAATTCTGAAACAGTTGAAATTGTGACTTTTATAAGAGTTAAAATTATGACTTTTACAAGAGTTAAAATTATGACATTTACAAGATTTAAAATTATGACATTTACAAGAGTTAAAATTATGACTTTTATAAGATTTAAAATTATGACTTTTATAAGACTTAGAGTTAAAATTAGGACTTTTATAAAAGTTAAATTTATGACTTTTAATACAGTCATAATTATGATTTTTGAAACAGTTATACTTTTGACTTTTATAACAGTTATCATTATGACTTTTATAACAGTTATAATTATGTCTTTTATAACAGTTATCATTATCTCTTTTATAACAGTTATCATTATCTCTTTTATAACAGTTATAATTATGTCTTTTATAACAGTTATCATTATGACTTTTATAACAGTTATCATTATCTCTTTTATAACAGTTATAATTATGACTTTTATAACAGTTATACTTATGTCTTTTATAACAGTTATCATTATCTCTTTTATAACAGTTCTCATTATGACTTTTATAACAGTTATCATTATGACTTTTATAACAGTTATCATTATGTCTTTTATAACAGTTATAATTATGACTTTTATAACAGTTATCATTATGACTTTTATAACAGTTATCATTATGACTTTTATAACAGTTATCATTATGACTTTTATGACAGTTATAATTATGTCTTTTATAACAGTTATCATTATGTCTTTTATAACAGTTATCATTATCTCTTTTATAACAGTTATCATTATGTCTTTTATAACAGTTATCATTATGACTTTTATAACAGTTATCATTATGACTTTTATAACAGTTATCATTATGACTTTTATAACAGTTATCATTATGTCTTTTATAACAGTTATCATTATGTCTTTTATAATAGTTATCATTATGACTTTTATAACAGTTATCATTATGACTTTTATAACAGTTATCATTATGTCTTTTATAACAGTTATCATTATGACTTTTATAACAGTTATCATTATGATTTTTTTAACAGTTATCATTATGACTTTTATAACAGTTATCATTATGACTTTTATAACAGTTATATCATTATGACTTTTATAACAGTTATCATTATGACTTTTATAACAGTTATTATTATGACTTTTATAACAGTTATCATTATGACTTTTATAACAGTTATCATTATGTCTTTTATAACAGTTATCATTATGACTTTTATAACAGTTATCATTATGTCTTTTATAACAGTTATCATTATGACTTTTATAACAGTTATCATTATGACTTTTATAACAGTTATCATTATGACTTTTATAACAGTTATCATTATGTCTTTTATAACAGTTATCATTATGACTTTTATAACAGTTATCATTATGACTTTTATAACAGTTATCATTATGACTTTTAATACAGTCATAATTATGATTTTTGAAACAGTTATACTTTTGACTTTTATAACAGTTATCATTATGACTTTTATATCGGTTATCATTATGACTTTTATAACAGTTATCATTATGACTTTTATAACAGTTATCATTATGACTTTTATAACAGTTATCATTATGACTTTTATAACAGTTATAATTATGACTTTTATAACAGTTATCATTATGACTTTTATAACAGTTATCATTATGTCTTTTATAACAGTTATCATTATGTCTTTTATAACATTTATCATTATGACTTTTATAACAGTTATCATTATGACTTTTATAACAGTTATCATTATGACTTTTATAACAGTTATAATTATGACTTTTATAACAGTTATCATTATGACTTTTATAACAGTCATCATTATGTCTTTTATAACAGTTATCATTATGACTTTTATAACAGTTATCATTATGACTTTTATAACAGTTATCATTATGTCTTTTATAACAGTTATCATTATGACTTTTATAACAGTTATACTTATGTCTTTTATAACAGTTATCATTATCTCTTTTATAACAGTTATCATTATGACTTTTATAACAGTTATCATTATGACTTTTATAACAGTTATCATTATGTCTTTTATAACAGTTATCATTATGACTTTTATAACAGTTATCATTATGACTTTTATAACAGTTATCATTATGTCTTTTATAACAGTTATCATTATGACTTTTATGACAGTTATAATTATGACTTTTATAACAGTTATAATTATGTCTTTTATAACAGTTATCATTATGACTTTTATAACAGTTATCATTATGTCTTTTATGACAGTTATAATTATGTCTTTTATAACAGTTATCATTATGACTTTTATAACAGTTATAATTATGACTTTTATGACAGTTATAATTATGACTTTTATAACAGTTATCATTATGTCTTTTATAACAGTTATCATTATGACTTTTATAACAGTTATAATTATGACTTTTATAACAGTTATCATTATGACTTTTATAACAGTTATCATTATGTCTTTTATAACAGTTATCATTATGTCTTTTATAACAGTTATCATTATGACTTTTATAACAGTTATCATTATGACTTTTATAACAGTTATCATTATGTCTTTTATAACAGTTATCATTATGACTTTTATAACAGTTATCATTATGTCTTTTATGACAGTTATAATTATGACTTTTTAGCTAAACAAGACAAAGCAATCCTAACGTGACTGTTGATTTATTTAGTCAGTCTCTTATGAAATAATGACTAGATCAAATAAGTGCTACGGTATTTGTGTGATATAACAGTTTAATTAAGAAATTATTGGGGCATCCGGCGGATATACATAAATACCATGGTAACGGTATGAACAAACATTTCAACTGATATATTGTTGGATATTCAGCTTGTACATAATAAATGCCATAATTGCTAAAACGTTTCATTAAAGTTCTGGGTTAAACATTGGTCGGATGGATATATATATATATATATATATATATATATATATATATATATATATATATATATATATATATATATATATATATATATATATATATATATATATATATATATATATATATATATATATATATATATAATTTAAGTTGGGGTTTGGACTAACATAATGAAACCCCAGTCTAGGGGTTACATTATATGTCTCCCCACCAAGCTTGCCGAGTGGAAAGACATAATGTAACCCCGTGACTGAGATTTCCTGGTCTTGGTCCAAGTCGCAACGTAGATTAATTTGCTCACCCAGTATTTTCCTTTAAAGTAAAAAGAACTCTTCACTAGTGTTCACGTCCACATGTTTGGGTTAGGGTTAGGGTTAGGGTGAATACAATTATGTTAACAAGGGCTGTGGTGTGACCTTTGCATCCGAAGTACACAATTTATACGCGCGAGCAAAGAAAAATAGCCTAAAACGTCGCATAGTAATGAGCTATTATCACATTTAATATATGGTTGTTATATGAAACTGACAATAGATAATTAATATTTATTACAAAAACTGTTTCATTTTATCAATTCTAGTTTATATTATAAAAATTAAAACGATACTGGATTTTCAGCTCTACTGTAGTTATACTTAGTACAAGCTGTAAAGAAGCGTTACATGTTGCATTAGATTATTCATGGGTAATTAGTGATCTGTGTCACTCTTGTATATATCTCTCCTTTTCATTGGAGGAGATGAAACTGTTTGTGACATACTTGTGTTGTCTTTAATATTGATTGTAAAAATTTACCCCGTGGATAAAACACCCTCCGAAGCTTAACGGATTAACCAAGTGCTAAATTTTCAAGTTCACGGATTCTTTTTGATATTTGTTTTTCTGTCTTGGAAATACGGCAAGTGCTACAGTTAATGGGTTGACGGATAAATGATTCCTTCTGGCTGTTAAGTGCATTATTTGTCATTAAATATTGTATTTTTTATTCAGTTGGGGCACAGTGGTGACGCTGAACAAAGTTAGAGAAAAGCATGTTTGCCATAACACCTTTCTGACTGTTGCTATATTTTCCGTAGATATTAATAGAGTACAAGGCTATGCAGTGTATAGGGCAATAGTCTACGTCCATGGATCCGTGATTTCTGTCATAGTTCATTTCACACAGCATTGAGAATTTTATCCTATCTGTAGCACAGTTAATTTTCAAGTCAGCGTCATTAAACGTAGCTAACAGTATATACTTTGTTTCACACGAATTATTTAAAACTGATTAGGTAGATTTAGCTACATTTAATGACGCCGACCTAACAAATACTGAGGTAGGCCTGAAAATAGGATAAAATTGACCATGTTGTTAGAAACGAACTAGCATAAAACCAAAAAGATCGTCATCGTGTGCGTGTGTCTTTGTCTCTCTCGAACTGTTTTTATATGGTGTGTTCTCAAAGATGGGCTGATTTTATGTTACTGTGTTTTTGTTATATATTCGTTGTTGCTGTTGTTGTTGTTTGATTTTAGACCAACTACGTCAGGCACCGCAGAAGACAACACGGATTTCTTTTTTTCAAAAGTAGTTCTGAGCGCGTGGACACCTTGACTGAGATGACTAGATTGAGATAGGAAAAGTAAGGTTAGCAGAAAAGATATGTCTGTCGTATGGGTGAGACAAGAAATCTCAAGATACTTTTGGGAATAAAAAATATAGTTTGACATCTAGCAGATATAAATAAATACCAAGGTACGTTAGTGAAGAAAGACATGGTTTCGAAATCCAGCGGATATAAATTAATACCATGTTATTAAACTGAATGATGGCATAACTTAGACATCTAAAATATATAAGTAGTGCATGTCAATAAATAGGCACTATCCCCTGAAGTTACAAAATTTTCCCGGCATCACCGTACGAAGATCGCGATGGACACAATCAGCATTTAGCAATCATTGATTTCTTGGCCATGGTCTTTCAAAGACTGCATTTTTGTTCTCCATTATTTATTTGAATGGATTTTATTTTGCAACTGTAATTAGTCCTCTAAGGTCTATTCATTTATTTGTTATTTTTTCGTATATATCAGTTTGTGTATTGACCGACAGCTATCTAGCTCAAAAGATACATTGATGCGGAAAGTAGAATTACGGTCGTCTTTCTGAAGAGATTGGCATGCATCAAAATGAAATAATTATATTACGAATACAAAGATGATGTCAGTTAACATTTCCCTTCTGCCTTAGGCTTAAACTCTAATCTGACAGATCCATTCTCTAATCCGACAGATCCATTCTCTAATCTGACAGATCCATTCTCTAATCTGACAGATCCATTTCATAGAAAGGCAGATTAGTTACATCGGTATTACAATTTCATTCAGCATAATCATTTTGTCACAAAGGAAGCCATCTTTGCATTCATCTGTCATCTATAACAAATATGTCCATGTTTTATATGAATCCGCTATAGAAATACGTTTCATAGCGTACCATATGTAACACACTGCTCCTAAGACGTCATAAAAGAAAGAAATAACACAAATGATAGGCTGCCATCTGTAACAACGGTTGCTACGTTTCGTACACATACATGTGTGCAAATGGGGACTACAGTCAGTAGTTGGGCGAAGGGAGGGGGAAATGGGGTGCCGTCGCTAGCAACTTTTTTCTGCTCCAATGTTTACACTATTTTACCTCACATCAGTGCAACGGGTGGAGGAATTGACAAAGCTAATATTTAGAATCTGGGCGGACTGGGGAGCTAGAGGTTATCGGCTGATATAAAAACCTTTTTAGGGGCAAAGTAGTGGCGCCACTAAAGAACATTTTCTCTTGACGCCTTGGTAAGGGCGCCACTAAAAAAAAAATTCTCTTGACGCCTCGGTAAAGGTGCCATTAAAGAACATTGGCTCAGGCGCATAAATTTCTGGCGCCGCCAATGACTACAACTATGCAAAGTGGCGATTACTAATAGGACAAGTCTCAGCTGTGAGACATGTTTATATAGACCAACAGGAGCGAGCTTTCTGTTTAACCTTTTAGTGAAATATCCACAAGGGCCTGATCCAATGGAAAATTAGGATTTCGGTGCGCATGCGTCTTGAAGGAAATGTCCTCAATCAGATTTAGGTTCATTTGTATGGCTTTTTGTAGATAATTGTATGAGTGATTACCATATATGGACTTGATTGTCCAGGTTTGCTTTGAAAATGAATGCTTCAGACCCAGTCCTAGATGTGATGGGCCCAAGGCAGCAAACGATGAGCGGGGCCCCAAGCCAAAAAATTGCATTGTGGAATTGACTTCCTCAAAGCACGAGGCCTAAGGCGGTCGCTTCGTTCTCCTTGCCCTAGGGCCGGGTCTAAAATGCTTCATATAATACATTCTGGTAGTATTCGATTTCCATCACGCAATGTTTCGTACATGGCTATTTTTGCTATAATTTTATCGTTTACAGGAAATCATATAATGTAGGATTGTACCAGTCTGACTCCTAACAGCATACTTGAATATAGAATTGTACCAGTCTGACTTCTAACGGCACACTTAAATGTAGCATTGTACCAATCTGTTTGTTTATTTGTTTTTTATGGTTTAATGCCATTTGTTTTAGCACAATATAGGTTATACATGGCGGCCAGTATTAATGGTGGAGGAAGAACCCGGAAAACCCCATAAAGAACCACCGACCCACGAGAAGCTACTGGCAAGCTTTCTCACATACCATCATTGGCTGAATCTGAGGCTCGAACCCACGCAGACAGAGGTGAGATGGCAGTGATCCGTAACGGACAGCGCTTTAGACCACTCGGCCACTCGGGACCCCTTGTACCGGTCTGACTCCTAACAGTACTTCATATACATGAAGAATAACTACACAGGAACTCCACCACAGTACACTCCGTTAAATGAATGCATCGTGTATATTAGATGCACGATAGAAGGGTAGAGTGGGTAAACTATTTAACCCAGTTTTCATTCCTTTTTCAGAGTAGGAAATCAGATCGTATTCTTGCCCAAGAATAGTAGAAAAAATAAGTTATAACTCAAATAGGAAAAAAAAACATTTTCTAATACCCATATACATTAATTTGACTAACCAACCTTACAGCATAACGCAAGCCTCGTCAGATCTGTGTTACCTTTTCTTAAACGGTAAAACGGTTGAGTTAAACCAGTCTTAAAATATTATTAACTGTTAACACATTTTCGAATTGATATCAATTCATAGCAAGGAATGCAGAGGTATTCACTCGATATTTACGCCCATCCTACCGATTATTGTAACTGGCACAAACATTGAAATAATCACCAGTGCCAAGGTTGTTAGAGACACGAGCCTTTCTTTTTTTAACAAGAAAGAGTGTGTTGATTTATATTTTTGTGTCGGATGACCTTGCTATATTGTTCACCTTAATAATCCTTGCCATCCTTTAATTTTAAAGGAGCTTTTCAACTCGTGCATGTTATTTTATTGTGCAAATAGGGTATATATATATATATATATATATATATATATATATATATATATATATATATATATATATATATATATATATATAATTATCTCATTCCATTTAGACAGAATAATAAAACATATTGATTCGAATTTTTAAAGGACCAACGACTTTTACACCTTTTCTTGCGTTGCAATTTGTGACCAATAATAAGGAAACAAAATAAATAAAAATTTCTCAAAACAACATATTTAAATTTGAAACTATTAACTACATATTTTTTGTACAGCTTACTATGTGAGGACTGTTTTTAAGAAGATATCGTTTTATGGATTGCTTTAGAATGATATTAAAAGAGCATTTATACTAGTCAAAATATATTAGATTATCACGAGGAAATTGACATGTTACGAGTCAGAATATATTTGATTATCACGAAGTAATTGACATGTTACGAGTCAGAATATATTTGATTATCACGAAGTAATTGACATGTTACGAGTCAGAATATATTTGATTATCACGAAGTAATTGACATGTTACGAGACTCATAACATTACACAAAATATTTGTCATTTTCAGTTTACCAAGATAGCAAGAGTGTGGTTATTTTAACATTAATGATCCTAAATAGGCTTTGATACCAGTTCAAAGAACATGTGACTGTAGACGAAAGAATATATCTATATCGGATTTCAAACGACATTGATTCCCTGTCGTGTTTTTATTTTACCCTTATTCTGCGAAGCAACCGAAACAATTGACTCTGTAGTCCACGTCGTGTTCTCAATTCCTGACAATACGCAACCCTGTTTGATTCAGACCGATATAAATAGTGCTGCGCGTAAATAGTGTTTCAATTCTTATGCTCCACAGAATGTCTCGTAATTTTCTTCCAAACATCTGGTTGTCATTGTGTTCCTCATAAATCATGCATATTGTACCTGATAATTTGTTAAAGATGTCTTAGAAACTGTATTGCGAAACGCACATCGTTCTTTATCAGTTGACGGAATGCGCGCTCCGCCCTGTAAATGGATTAAAGTAAAGGCATCGCATTCTATCATCGTTTTCACTATAGACACGTTAAATGGCAGTTGAAACTTTTGAAGTGTTTAGACAACGACCGTACATACTTTTTTATATCAGTGTTCGCCGAGTCCCAGTGGATTTATTAAAGTTCTCTCCATTCGGGGTCGAGCTTCTACATCACCCTGGCGAGTAGGAGAACGTTGATACCAAAAGTAATTGTATAACCGCTATATTGCTTCCGTTAAATGTCAAAATTAATTGAAAAATAAGGGCTTACAATAGCTCGAAATGACATCATCATTGCATCATGATGTCTTCAACTGACAACATTTTATTTAGGTATGGTGGCGCTCTAAAATTTCATACTTTGCACCGAGTTAGATTTTTAAAGACCAGAATTTCCCAGAATTACCCAACTGGCTTTCCTGGCTATTTATAACGAGACATGGTATATATTAGCTTTTGTTAAGGAAATTTTGTATTCCCTTTATTTTGGTGTGTGATTGATTGGTTAATTTGGGTTATAGAGTATACATGTTTGCTTGATTGGTTAATTTTTGGTTATATATTAACTTTTACCTTTGATGTGGATTTCGGAAAAAGCTGGAAGCTCCGGCTGGTCATTATAACTTCCTGTTTTTCAAAGTTAAATTGTATAAAAAAAATGAATCGATAACTTTTTAATTTTGTTATAATTGTGTTATTTTGTAGTTCATTCACTGCACTCTGTTTCAATAAGTACGTAATATCTTTAGAGCATCCCGTACTAGTATATTTTAACACTAAAAATTCTGTGTGTATTGCTCGTACATTGATGGGATTGTGATTTTTGTCTCTGATGAGATAGTTTAATAGAAAAAATCTTATACAAAAATAAATGCCACTATTTCGAGTATCGTCTCATCACACGTAGATAATTGAGAAGCTTGCAAAATGCTTCAGGTGGGGCGGTGGTTCTTCCCAGGGTTAAACCGGGGTCTTCGACCACTACATTTACTGGCCGACAGACATAGTATCATGCGCTTAAATGTGGTATTAAACACAACAAGAACATCAGATTATTTTTTGTTGGGGGATGGGTAATCTACATCTTGATTCTAAAGGGGTAATTGTATATGGACGTAACGGTAACTGTATACGGACGTAACAAGGTGTACCCTCAGTTTTACTGAGAAAGCTGCAAAGGATGTCGTTGCTGTACCAAAGAAGCGATTCCTTCCTGAGTTGGCATAACGTTTTTGGTCCATACATTAATTTTCCTTTACCTTTTACCAGAAAGCACAATTACGTACATGCAATGGAATTCGATCGAAAGTAGCTTTACAAAGTTGTTTAAAGTATCTTTTGTCCTTTACACTCGGCAGCACTCAGGCGTTATAGATCGACATCTGGTATCTTACCAATTGTACGCTGGCAACACTCTAATATACAAATCTGATTGACATACTGACGTTGAATCTACCAAGGCGTAGAGAGGGGCATTTTAAAGATCTGAAGCCACGGATGACATGCAACATGCTGATGATGAATGATGAAATAACTGATTCCATTCTGATCGTCAACTCAAAGACTTTGATATTCACTTCCGTTGTCTCAAGCAATAATTATCAACAATACTAACTCTTATGAATATCTTTATACGCTTTTTAATATTTAATATAGTTTTATTTAATTCATTCAGATTTATGACTTGTATATCTTAAATTCTATACTTCGGTGTCTGGCTAGCACTTTAAGAAAGTAAATGTACATTAAATGCAGAATTTTTAATTTAAACTAATGCCGATCGCTAAGGTGAAGTCAACAACTATGTAGGTCAAATACTTGACGAATTATTTTGAAACGGAAATCACAAAAATGTCACGTGACAGTAGTAATGCATTTACCCTGTAGAACTGGAAATCACGCCTAAATTGTTCAGATAGCTTGCAAAGACCATAACGTGACTGTTTGAGTTATATAACAATAATGGGATTTAATTGTTTTTCTGTTGATTTTGTGCATATATAATAAGAATACACACTCAGGTATTTTATTTTTCTGTTTGTGCCAGGTCTGTAAGAGCAGTTGATAAGAAACAGTGATCTAATTATAATATTTGTTCGTTGGACTTAGCAGAGTGGTTAATCTTTCATTTAACGGTCAGTACTTATTAAATTATGCGGTCTTAAATGTTTAAATAATTCTTTTGAATTATGCAAACGTTCAAGGACTTCATTGGTATCCTGCGTTCACGGGATTACTTTGACGCAAAAATCATTTGGATTTAGAACTGTGAATTGAAAGCGGTTCTAGCATGTTAGTTTATAAACACATTATGATCTTTATTCAGAACACTTTTGGATTATTATCAAGTTCATAGAATAATCCACGATAATATTTTAGTAAGTCATACACTGTTAGTTCTTTTCATTCTTTTACTGAATACAAATTTATAGTTTTAAAAATGGAACGCTTATTTGGGTTTATCATGTCTTGTTACTTTACTCTAGACGTAACAAGTTCACAGGTGTCTCTCGACAGTGCTCTCTCATTACACCAACGTGTCATGAACATATGCAAGATAGCATATCTGGAGGTGAAACGCATCGGTTCCATTTGCTGTTTTCTTTCAATTGATGCCAGTAAAACACTCATGTGATCCTAAGTACTTTGAGAATGGGATTATTGTAGTTCAATTATCTCTGTTTCGTCGCGGTATTTACTTCAGAAAGTTCAAAACAGTGAGCTCACATCCTCCCTGCTCTGTAACCTCAACTCGCTACCGGTTCTATCCATATTCATCTACAAAATCTGTTCAGTATGATACATTCATTGACTGGCTCAAGGCCAATATAACTATCTAACATCACCCATGTGTATGCTCAATCTAGAAGCTTACGCTCCTCTTTCGGCAATCGTATTCTCATTGTTTGCGTACCAGGGCTAATCTACCTGAAACGAATTACTCTTCAAACTAAAACCCATCTATTTCAGCTACAAGAACTTACATAAAGTAGTTTTTAATAATATTTCCTTCCTTAAATATTGACAGCGTGTTTTTGTGTAATTTATTGTGTTTTGTTTAAAACTTTATGAAAAGCAAATAAATGCATACTTTTCAAAACATCGTTCAACTTGTATATTTGATGATAGGTTACAGTGTTTATCACCAAAATGTAATATAGAATGTTAACACAATTAATCGGGTAAATCATTTTTGATATGCCAGTGAAAATAACTGAAGCGCATATATCTGTATTTACAATATAGGATTTCAAATGCCAATTATGTTTCGTGATCAATGTGAAGACTGTTTAATGATAAATTGCTTATTATGAAAACCTGGAAGTCAATTAAATCCTTGGCACAGTGTATGCGGCTTGTAACACAATATTGTGACTAAACAGACATCACACATGACAGAATAATGCTGTGACTAAATAGTCATAAAACATAACACAATAATGCTGTGACTGAATAGTCATAAAGCGTGACAGTAATGCTGTGACTTAATAGTCATAAAGCGTGACAGAATAATGCTGTGACTGAATAGTCATAAAGCGTGACAATAATGCTGTGACTGAATAGTCATAAAGCGTGACAGAATAATGCTGTAACTGAATAGTCATAAAGCGTGACAGAATAATGCTGTGACTGAATAGTCATAAAGCGTGACAAAATAATGCTGTGACTGAATAGTCATAAAGCGTGACAGAATAATGCTGTGACTGAATAGTCATAAAGCGTGACAGAATAATGCTGTGACAGAATAGTCATAAAGCGTGACAGAATAATGTTGTGACTGAATAGTCATAAAGCGTGACATAATAATGCTGTGACTGAATAGTCATAAAGCGTGACAGAATAATGTTGTTCTTTATGCTGTGCATTCTACTTTATTGTGTTTATCTGACGTTATTCTCCATAGTCTTCTCAATGCTTCATACTCAACTTTATTCAGAACATTATACTTTATTATGTACATTATACTTTATTATGTACATTATACTTTATTATGTACATTATACTGCACCTCCTTCTTTTTCTGCACATTATTCTTTACTCTGTATATTCTGCTTTATTATACACATTCTCCATTATTTGGCACATTCTTCATTATTCGGTACATTCTACTTTATTATGCGGTCTTCTTTGTTCTGCAGTCTTCTTTATTCTGTTTATTCTCAATTATTCCGTACATTCTAATTTATTCTGTACAGTCTTCATTATTCTGTACAGTCTTCATTATTCTGTACAGTCTACTTTTTTGGGACATTCTCCATTATACGTCACCTCCTTTTTCTGCACATTTTTCTTTACTCTGTATATTCTACTTTATTATGCACATTATCTTTTATTTTGCAAATTCTATTTTGTTCTTAACATTTAAATTATTCAATACAATCTATTGTTTTGTGCACAATGTACGTTATTCTGCAAATTCTGCTTTCTACTTTAATCTGCACATTCTACTTAAGTGTACACGATCTTCTTTATTTTGCACAATCTTCTTCGTTATTACGTACAATTTACGTTATTCTGCACATTCTAAGTTATTCAGGACATCATCCTTTATTCTGTACATTATAAGTTATTCAACACATCATCCTTTATTATGTACATTCTAAGTTATTCAGCACATCATCCTTTATTATGTACATTCTAAGTTATTATGTACATTCAACAGCATTATGCTCATTCAACTTTATTCGAGGCATTCTACTTTTTTGGCACATTCTAAATTATTCTGCATATTCTAGTTTTTTCATCCATTCATTAATTTAGTCTGGACTTCCTCCATTATTATGAGCAATATCCTTTATTCCGTACATTCTACTTTACTCTGCTCATTCTGTTTTTTATTATTTACATCCTCCATTATTATGGGACCTATTCTTTATTCCGTGCTTTCTACAATACTCTGCTCATTTTACTTTATTCTTTACATTCTCCATTGCTATGAGCATTCTCCTTTATTTTACATTATCTACTTAATTTTGCCTATTTTCCTATATTCAGCACATTATTTTTTTTACATATTCTTCTTTATTCTGCGTTTTATTCCTATTCTGTTCTTACCAAGTCCTTACCAAGATGTTAATGCCGTTTAGGATCCCTGCATCAGCCTTAATTCGGCTTATTGTTATCGGACGTAAATAATCTCTTTGAATACCATGTCAACAACAAGATTAGTAGACGCCCATAAAATATGCAGCGTCATGTGTTGTATTAAGTGTCAATTTGGATGTCATGCTTGATCCGTCATAAATGAGCAATGAAGCATATAAGAGTTTTGCGTACATTAACTTTCATGTGATTCAGCTCGCAAAGACGTAGACGGCGCCAAAGCTTTTCCATGCTTTTGGTTCAAGTGATTTTCAACAACAAATTTGTGCTTGTTAAACATTCAATTAATTGATATATATTTACGTATGTATGCAACTAAATAGCTTACTTATATAGCTGTACGTATATAACTCTATATGTGTGTACACACACACACACACACACACACACACACACATACATACATACATACATACATACATACATACATACATACATACATACATACATACATACATACACACACACACACACATATATATATATATAAACATCTATTTTACGATCCAGTTAAACTTTTGAAGCGTGTAATGCAAACAAACAATTCACATAGCAAATAACAAAAATTAATCATCCTTCGCATGAAATGAATGATGATCCATTGTACATTGTTGGAGAATTTACCTTTATTGAATGTATGCTGTTTCATAATTAAGAAGCATTTCCTAACTAGGAAACAATGTATACGTACATGTGTATTTTCCAGCATCACACCTAACTAAATATAAATACACATGTGATAGTCATTGCATAACAAAGCTTACGAAACAACATCCCATCGGTAAGTGTCCATAAACTGTGTATTACCGTGTTTAAATTTCATGAATTCGTTGAATTCTTAATAATTTTGAATCTTCCTAATAGAAAATCGAGAATAGTGCACGGTGTGTGATTGTTCTGTTGCTAAGACAAAGCTATTAAACTTACATAAGACTTTTTTTAATACAAACGTATGCGATTCTGATTCAGATGATGCCACTAAAACACTTGTGTGTTCATTAGTACTTTCAAGACTGGACTACTGTAACTCAATTCCGTCTGGTTTTATCTCAATATCGACGCCATAAACTTCAAAAGGTACAAAACACAGCTGCTCGGATCATCATTAGAGTACCACAATCAGAGCACACCTCCCCGCTGCTCTGTACCATGCACTGGCTATCGATTCGATCCAGAATCAAACCCAAAATTTGTTCTCTGTGTTACGTTTCACTGACGAACTTTATTCCAATATAACTATCTGGCCTCACCCATATGCACACATCAACAAGATACTTATGCTCCTCTTCTGATAATCGTATCCTCATTATTTGCACTATGAAAACGAAGTCATGTGGACAACTTTTTTTTTTTTTGCGTACCAGGGCTAGCAACGTGGAATGAATTGCCCATTGAAATTAGCCACAAAGACATAGTGATCCCTTTCAAGAGTACTCTTAGAACTCACCTTTTTCGACTGCAAGAACAAACTTAAATACCTAATAATGTTTCATACCTTACATATTTTCAGATTTATTTTATGTTTTCTAATTTCATGGTCTTTTGTTGTAGTCATATCATTATAGATGTTGTAAAGCGTGTAAAGCTTCTAAAGATTAGGCGCTATACAAAGTCCTCATTATTTGTATTATTGTTATTATTATTATTATTATTATTATTATTATTATTATTATTATTATTATTATTATTATTTACGGCAGATTGTAAATCCACCATGGTTTAACCACGTGTCATACACGTTTCGTTGCTTTTGTCACTTTATTTCACAACAATTTTCAAGTCCAACTTGTTCTAGCAAAAATACCCGAGGTAGTCGGAATGTTTTTTCCTTATGATTACATATACTTTTCGCTGAATTTATCTTTTCTTTCGCACTAATGTTATTTCACAATAAAGAAAGCTTATATATATATATATGTATGTATATATGTATACATACATACATACATACATACATACATACATACATACATACATACATACATACATACATACATACATACATACATACATACATACATACATACATACACAATGGAGACTGTGATAATTTGGCGGTAATAATTTAAGATTTAATATATGTTGAAAATGTAATGGTGTGTACGAATGAACGTTTTGGTGTTTTGTGAAGATAAAACTGACGCCGTAACGTGACATTTGTTTTTCATATATTAATACCTACCTTATATCATTTCTTTTAGTCCAATATTTTAAGCTAATTTTCTGATCATTTTAATTTTAAAAAATTAAATCCAAAAAAGGTGTTTCTCTTGTCGTCATTTGTCATTCGTCTGAACATATTAGTTAAAGATCATTCTTTTTTTCAGGCAACACACCATTTATATGAGAACGGAATTAGAAATCAACGGTGACAGTGGATAATAATAAACACTGGTGCTAATTTCTTTGATAATGACACTGGTCGACCTTGAGGATACATAACACAGAAGAAACAAATACAGGGACTATCAGCCTATTTAGCTGCATTCCGATAAGTTGCGTTACAAAGTTGCGGAGTTGTGTCCTCATTAAAGCGTTCAGGTTTGCCTAAGATTGCCCTGAGTCTTTACGTCAGTTTTACGCAGGTAAGATATCAAAATTTCACATGTTTTAAGATCTATCCTTAAAGAAACCACATTGTATTAGGTAAAGGATTTACATCGTCTTTTAACACACTTTATCCATAATAATACCTTCATTCGAGATCTCATTAACTTTTCATTTGTTTCGGTCCTGTGTTTTCGAGCATGTTCAATACATTTATAAAAACTCTGATATATCTTGATTAGTGGAGGACTTAAATCGTCTTTCAACTCTCTCTCTCTCTCTCTCTCTCTCTCTCTCTCTCTCTCTCTCTCTCTCTCTCTCTCACACACACACACACACACACACACAAACACACATTATCACACCCACCCACTCGCATGCCCGCTAAAGAATACAAATATTTTCTGTGGTGCACATTCTAATTTCTTTTACGTTGGTACTATTAGTACTAGATATAAATAGATATATAAATACATGTTACAGTGTGAAAATTCCTTCAACACAACAAATAAACAAAACAACTTAACAACAGAATACCAGAAGGCGAGAAATCAGTTTTGTTTTCGATTCATGCAAAACAAATCGGAAACGATGAACATGTTTTGCCTGTAGGTATTTTTGTGAGTACTATTTGCCTGTATAAACCCAATTCAGTTTTGATTTCTTTCAAACTTCAGACAATATGCCCTTTCTAGTATATCTGAGAGTCAAACATAAGACTTTCATTCTGAAGATTACGCAGCTATCATTACAAAAGTAAACGGTGGATGCCTGCTTTTTTAATACACAAATGATATTATGAAAGAGACAATTGTTTTACCTGTTGAATATAATCTTTCTCCAGGTAAATAACACTCTTTTAATTCATTCTGATTCATAGTACATGCCATGAAGCTGTTGTAGTCAGAAAGATAAAAAACTCAGTCATTATGATTTAAATGAAGCGGCTTTTGATTTTTTTTAATGAGAATAAAATTGAAAAACAATGATAGATGTTGTTGTCCTAATGTCATGGTGCTTCTCCACAATCATTTTAGTTGCGTGGGATTCTTTATTAGGCAATATTTAAATAGACAAGTCAGTGATAAAAGGTCTGTTTAAAAAAAATCTACTCAAATGATTCAACGGGGCAGAAGGTCGATACATTTATCTCTCTGTAAACGTCTGGCTGGGTTCGAGTCTCAGGTTCGGCCAGCACCGGTACGTGAGAAAGTTTGCCAGTAATTTCTGTGAGTCAGTGGTATTTCTCTATATTTTATTCTACCAGATATTTGACCTATCACGTGTAGCAAAATGGCGTTAAATTAAAAACAACTATGACAACAACTATGCAGTAATGTATTTTTAAAATTAAAAAAACAACAACATTCGACATCTTACTGCAGTAATGTATTAAAAAAAACTAAAACAACATTCGACATCTTATTGCAGTAATGTATTAAAAAAAACAAAACAACATTCGGCATCTTATTGCAGTAATATATTAAAAAATAAAACAACATCCGGCATCTTATTGCAGTAATGTATTTAAAAAACAAAACAACATCCGGCATCTTATTGCAGTAATATATTAAAAAATAAAACAACATCCGGCATCTTATTGCAGTAATGTATTTAAAAAAACAAAACAACATTCGACATCTTATTGCAGTAATATATTAAAAAATAAAACAACATCCGGCATCTTATTGCAGTAATGTATTTAAAAAACAAAACAACATCCGGCATCTTATTGCAGTAATGTATTTAAAAAAACAAAACAACATTCGACATCTTATTGCAGTAATATATTAAAAAACAAAACAACATCCGGCATCTTATTGCAGTAATGTATTTAAAAACAAAACAACAGCCGGAATCTTATTGCAGTAATGTATTAAAAAACAAAAACAACATTCGACATCTTACTGCAGTAATGTATTAAAAAACAAAAACAACATTCGACATCTTATTGCAGTAATGTATTAAAAAACAAAAACAACATTCGGCATCTTATTGCAGTAATGTATTTAAAACAAAACAACATCCGGCATCTTATTGCAGTAATGTATTAAAAAACAAAAACAACATTCGACATCTTACTGCAGTAATGTATTAAAAAACAAAACAACATTCGACATCTTATTGCAGTAATGTATTAAAAAAAAAACAACATCTGGCATCTTATTGCAGTAATGTATTAAAAAACAAAAACAACATTCGACATCTTACTGCAGTAATGTATTAAAAAACAAAAACAACATTCGGCATCTTATTGCAGTAATGTATTAAAAAACTAAAACAACATTCGACATCTTATTGCAGTAATGTATTAAAAAACAAAACAACATTCGACATCTTATTGCAGTAATGTATTAAAAAACAAAAACAACATTCGACATCTTATTGCAGTAATGTATTAAAAAACAAAAACAACATCTGGCATCTTATTGCAGTAATGTATTAAAAACAAAAACAACATTCGACATCTTATTGCAGTAATGTATTAAAAAACAAAAACAACATTCGGCATCTTATTGCAGTAATGTATTAACAAACTAAAACAACATTCGACATCTTATTGCAGTAATGTATTAAAAAACAAAACAACATTCGACATCTTATTGCAGTAATGTATTAAAAAACAAAACAACATTCGACATCTTATTGCAGTAATGTATTAAAATAAAAACAACATCTGGCATCTTATTGCAGTAATGTATTAAAAACAAAACAACATTCGACATCTTATTGCAGTAATGTATTAAAAAACAAAAACAACATTCGGCATCTTATTGCAGTAATGTATTAAAAAACTAAAACAACATTCGACATCTTATTGCAGTAATGTATTAAAAAACAAAACAACATCCCGCATCTTATTGCAGTAATGCATTAAAAAACTAAAACAACATTCGACATCTTATTGCAGTAATGTATTAAAAAACAAAACAACATCCGGCATCTTATTGCAGTAATGTATTTAAAAACAAAACAACAGCCGGCATCTTATTGCAGTAATGTATTACAAAACAAAACAACATCCGGCATCTTATTGCAGTAATGTATTAAAAACAAAAACAACATTCGACATCTTATTGCAGTAATGCATTAAAAACAAAAACAACATCTGGCATCTTATTGCAGTAATGTATTAAAAAACAAAACAACATCCGGCATCTTATTGCAGTAATGTATTAAAAAACAAAACAACATCCGGCATCTTATTGCAGTAATGTATTAAAAACAAAACAACATTCGACATCTTATTGCAGTAATGTATTAAAAAAAAAACAACATCTGGCATCTTATTGCAGTAATGTATTAAAAACAAAACAACATTCGACATCTTATTGCAGTAATGTATTAAAAAACAAAAACAACATTCGGCATCTTATTGCAGTAATGTATTAAAAAACTAAAACAACATTCGACATCTTATTGCAGTAATGTATTAAAAAACAAAACAACATCCCGCATCTTATTGCAGTAATGCATTAAAAAACTAAAACAACATTCGACATCTTATTGCAGTAATGTATTAAAAAACAAAACAACATCCGGCATCTTATTGCAGTAATGTATTTAAAAACAAAACAACATCCGGCATCTTATTGCAGTAATGTATTACAAAACAAAACAACATCCGGCATCTTATTGCAGTAATGTATTAAAAACAAAAACAACATTCGGCATCTTATTGCAGTAATGTATCTTTTAAAAACAGCAATACAGTGTATCATGCCATTTTATTGCAGTAATATATATATTTTTTATTAAAAAACAACATTATCGTGTCTTATTACAGTAATATATTTTTTTTAAAAAAAACACAACATTATGCCATCTTATGGCAGTAATGTATTTTTAAAGAAAAACTATATCATGGCGTCATATTGCAGCAATATATGTTTTTAAAAACCCAATGTTATCAGCTTTTTAAATACTGATTTATCGCGAAAGGTTTTACCTTTGTAAACATGTGTATTCAGTTCTGGATGATTTTGGTTCTCGTATCTCAAAGAATCTAACGCGGTCAACGCGTTTCTAAACGACATAGTTTAACATGGTGCAAAATTGTAAAGCTCTAGTATGCCGCTATACACGTTTACATAATGGACAAAAAACTCGTGGAGAACAGATGAGCAGAACCAGCGCAATTAAAGTTTTGACGTTACAAGTCAAGTGCTAATGTACTAAAAAGTATAAGTGATTTTGAAAAGATGGGATAGAAAGGCCTAATCAAGAATACAGTATAATAATAATAATAATAATAATAATAATAATAATAATAATAATAAATAAGTAAATAAGTAAATAAATAAATAATGTTGTTGCTACAACGACAATAACTGCAACTATTATCCCCCTATTATTATTATTGCTACTACTACTACTACTGCTATACTATTACTACAACTACTATTGCTAGTACTATTTCTATTTATGCCTGCTATCACTACTATTACTGCTACGTATACTACTACAAATTCTATTCTTACTACTGCTTCTTCTGTCGCATTTAGTTCTACTAATACTACTACTGCTACTACTACGAACATTACTACTCCCTTATTACCGATACAACATCTAGTATACTACTACTGATGATGATGATGATGATGATGATGATGATGATGATGATGATGATGATGATTTTAATACTGCTACTAAGTCTGCTCCTTAGACTACTGATCTACTACTTTTACTACTACTACTACTACTACTACTACTACTACTACTACTACTACTACTCCTACTACTACTACTTTTGCTAAAATTGTCTAACAGATCATTTGCATTCATCTTGTTAATAAAATCTTATTACCCGACTGTGAGATTTTCTAAACTCAATCTCCTAGAATGCTTAGGCATTCCATTTTCTGATATCATGTAGCATTACGAAGTTAATGTTAGGACTGGTCGGCCTGGTGTCAGGGTAATGTGACTGCGTGGGACATCATGCAACATGTCTGCTAATTTAAAAACCCTAATCAAAGAGAGAGAGAGAGAGAGAGAGAGAGAGAGAGAGAGAGAGAGAGAGAGAGAGAGAGAGAGAGAGAGAGAGAGAGAGAGAGAGGCTAGGGTTTTGATTGAAACAAGTCTGGCATCATGTAAAGGCTTGGTTTTTGACGAGGCTGGCAAGTCGCTAAGACTTAGTGACGAAATAAGATGTTCACCATTATCCTGTATTGAAATGATGTCGTTTATTGCTTTTCTCGGTGTATAGAAAACTTCTTTATGTATTTTGCGGTATTGAATGCAAATGAAAGTATACATTAAAAACAATGTAAATAGTAAATAAATAAAGAGTGGTTGATCTGGTTAAATATTACACTACTAGCCTTGTATAAAAGAGGACCTATTTTTATTATTTATTATCAATTCTTACCCAACGTTCCCTCTGAGCGAATGGTAGATGTGCGCGATATGCGCGCTGCATTGTGCAAACATTATGGTGACTTAAAACTTAATGTTAGGTTGACAATTCAGCTGCGCTGGGAGGTCTGAGCAGAGCGCGGCTTGAAAGGAACGTTGTTCTTACCACGTGACACTGACTAGTTCTTTCTGCTGTTATCCACAAAGAAAATGGAAAAAATGTTTCAACTGATACGTAACGAATCATTCATTATCAAATTTTAAACTGGTATAAAACGCTGACTCAGTTGGTGAATAGATTGATTGCGCTTCAAATAGTCAAAGCATTAGCGTGCGCGATTAATGCTCAAACCTGAATTTGCAGTCTACACATGTTCTAATATGTTAGTTGAAACTTACCGTACTTACTCTAAGTTGGACAAAAACTGCACAGACCCAGATCTGATGTTGCATTGTGTACTAGCATATCTGAGTTTATGCAATTTGTCATGAGTAATGAATAGAACAAACTATATACTTATCTACCCACACCATAGGCGACACAGATCGGGGTCTGTGTTCTTCGAAATTCAAATGAACTTATGGACGAGGTGAGATGGACTATTTTGGCAGAACAAACAATATACAATTTATTTTTAGGAGAAAACAGATTGATTAGTTATTCTTTGTTGGGTTAGATTCACTACTTTCACCTTTCATTTATTAAAACCCATATAACTAACACGAAATCTTCTCGACCATTTACATTCTTTTCGATGGACGTGTTCGGTCTCTTTAAAAAAATAAAACTAAAAGGATTTTTGTATTGGTCTTGTGTTGTTTTTTTCATATAAAAAGTAAAATATAGCTCTATTATCATTTGCGATAAAGAAAAATAAAATGAAAAAAAAAACCCGATAACAGAAAAGGATGTAACAGAGCAGAAATAGCAGAATGCCATATTTGTAACTAAACACGAAAACTGAACATGTTTTACCAAAACCATGTTCTAGAAATGATATTGTTTTATATCGTTTTCCGCTATGACGTAAGATATGGTGTTATTCATTTCAAATGTTCTTTAACAGTACGCCATGTTCTGGAGTTCAGCTATGAAGTAAGATATACATGTAGTGTTATTCATTTGAGGTATAAGTTAAACGGGTGCAGTTTGTAAAGCTTACGGTCAACATAGAACATACCCGCATGAGTCGAAAGGTTTTGACATCTGATGTCTCATTTGTCAGTAGTCTTTGTTTTCTTAAATGGACATACATATTATAGTTTTTTCAAATGGCATTTTCAAAATATTGCTCAGCGAAGTGTATGATATTTAGAAGATACTATCTGGGCAGAGAAAGGGCAGAATTGCGATTAATTGTGTCTCTAGGGAGTAGATGATACAACACTCACAATACACCTTGGATATCTGATGGTCAGTCTGAGAACAAGTGACCATACTGAATACTGCCATGACATTAGGACGATATCTCAATAAGTGCTTATCCAACTTGTCATTTTAACGGCATTCGTATGCTAATTATTTATCATTTTCCCCAAGGCATATACACATCGGGTTTACTATGGGCCTTTTAGTTTGTATATTTTTAAAATTCTGTTTGCTTGCCTCGATCTAGAGCAAAACGACGGGGCACAAACTCTTGTAACTTAGGTTGTCCTCTTTGTAATGAAATAACATATACCTTATAGGATACATACTATTTCATCAAAATATACGCATGGCTGATTTCAAAATATACGCATGACTGATTTGTCGCATTTCAGCCTAGTACAAGTAAGATAATAAAAAGGTAAAGGACGTAACAATGAGACAAGTGATACAATATTTGTAATAACAACAGTGAGATGCCTTTATGTGGAGTAGGCATGGGAAAGCATCATCCAGTACGCGGTACTCGGATCGGATTTTTAAAGCCACACCCAATTATGTAAATTAACGGATAATACTAGGTCAGAGGTCAGACCGTGGTCCGTATTTTGACCACTCTTGATGAAGATTATTTCCAATCATGTTAGAAACATTATAACAAATATACAGTCTTTTGGCTAAGGCAAAATACCCTGAGAGAAGTGTAGGTTGTATGAGCAATTAAAGGTAGTTAAATTCAAATATGAACTATATTTGACCGTTCAGAATGGTTCTTGATTCAAATAGGTATACATGTATGTCTATCCACGTTCATTGCTTCAGTTTGCGATGTCGCGTGTTCTGTATGTTTTACTGTTTGCCTTGTAACTTACATTATGTTGGTAGTGCTACAGTTTGTAAGTAATGCCCTCATTTTGCATCGTGTGTCTCAGTATCATGCCACTGTGTGGGAGCCGCAGTAGCGCAGTGTTTACTGGTTAGCGTGTCTGATTTGCAACCAGAAAGAGCGTGGGGTTGAATCCTGCCATTGAGTCAGTCCTAGTCGTCTGCTCGATGTTCTTTACGTCAATTGACTTGGTGCTGAAATAATCTTCATATTTTGCCGTACTGTAAAATACCAATGAAAACAACCATGCTACACTGTTGGTTAAGCGATTATCATCTGGATTATTGGACAGAGAATGGGACTTGGATGAAGGTCTAATAAAATCAGGTATACTTAATCGTTGTGTCTTCACGTGGAGTTACTGGTTGAAATAAAAGCGATGCTAATATATTCCAAATATGGTTTGCATCAGGATATGTCCTAAGTTTACTCAGATGCTTTACTTTTAACACGTTTGCAACCGATCTACATAGATACAACAGAAACAGCCACAGCAATCGTAAAATATCAAGGAATCCTCCCGTGATTGGTGAGTAAAATTGGCGTATCACTTTGATTATATGCATAACTCCATTATTATGGCATTAGTATGTCATTAGTATGGCATTAGTATGTCATAAGTATCTCTTTAGTATGGCATTAGTATGTCAGTATATATACTGAATAGAAACGTTATTTTCTCAGGAATTCCATAACACACTGCGATGGCGATTTGCTTTCCTCGTCATTACTTTTTTTTAAAGTTTATTTTATCAGATGGTGTGTGTGTGTGTGTGTGTGTGTGTGTGTGTGTGTGTGTGTGATGCAACCATATTTGTATCATAAGGCTCCTGGCTTGCTTTGTAGCGAGAAAAGAACAAAATGGTCAACTTCCTATTGTGCTTAAGTAAAGAGATGTAACAAAATTGTCAACTTCCATTTGTGCTTAAGTATAGAGACGTACAAAGTTGCTTGTCATCTTCTATGTTAGAAATAGTTTGATGTTGTTAAACTTTATCAACGGTTACCAGTTATAGTTATATGTATGTATTCATTGGACCATTTTCAAAGACGCGTGCCATTTTACAAATGAGAATAAATGTAATAATTTCTCTTGTAAACGTTTTGTCCGATCTTTTCAAAGACGCGTGCCAATAACTGTAATAATTTCTCTTGTAATAACTGTAATAATTTCTCTTGTAAACGTTTTGTCCGATCTTTTCAAAGACGCGTGCCATTAACTGTAATAATTTCTCTTGTAAACGTTTTGTCCGGTCCCAGTTGGTTCCTAGAGAGTTATTAGTGGCAACATTAGTACACCCGTCCTAATTAGTACATTAGTACACCCGTCCTAATTAGTACATTAGTACACCCATCCTAATTAGTACATTAGTACACCCGTCCTGTTCGGTTACTGTGTCAACATTAGTACACCCGTTCTGTTCTGTTACTGTGTCGCAGATTGTGTTCATGGATGATGCGACACAATACCTTTTCTCAAGCATGTCTCTTACAAAGCTCTGTTGTTCCAATCTTATGTTAAAAAGTGACTCTGACAAAGCTCTGTTGTTCCAGTCTAATATTACTGAATGGCTCTTACAACGCTCTATTGTTCCAATCTTATGTTACTGAATGTCTCTGACAAATCTCTGTTGTTCCAGTCTTATGTTACTGAATGTCTCTGACAAATCTCTGTTGTTCCAATCTTATGTTACTGAATGTCTCTTACAAATCTCTGTTGGTCCAATCTTATATTACTGACTGGCTCTGACAAATCTCTGTTGTTTCAGTCTTATGTTACTGAATGTCTCTGACAAATTTCTGTTGTTCCAGTCTCATGGTACTGAATGTCTCTGACAAAGCTCTGTTGTTCCAGTCTTATGTTACTGAATGTCTCTGACAAAACTCTGTTGTTCCAATCTTATGTTACTGAATGTCTCTCACAACGCACTGTTGTTCCAATCTTATGTTACTGAATTTCTCTTACAAAGCTATGTTGTTCCAATCTTATGTTACTGAATGGTTTTTGACCTATGAAGTGCTGAGCTTAGACTCAGTGTGTCAAAAGAACAATATGAGCATATGTAGCTTCCACATTATTGTGTCGTTCATTTCTTCAGTAATATCAATAAGAAGTATTAACAAAGAACTTGCATTGTATCTTAGCAATCCACTCATCCATCCTGATTTCGTACATCGCTTTAATACAGTTTATGACGCCTTTAATAAATGTAAATATGATTAATACCACATCCCGGTTTTGTTAAATTAGTTTTGAAATTGAAGTGGGTTTTATCTGTCATGCTCAAACCGAATGATTTACCCGGCTTTAATAATTGTCCTTTTATAGTTGATCATACATGCTTCTCCAAAATACAATTAAATATAATCAAACTTACAGATGGTCACGTACTTTTGTGTAATGGAATGTCTGCATCATCCGCCGACATTTGCCTAAATAAAAAATGACCAAGCATCATGAGTTGGTCAGTCTAGGATTAACTTGAAAAGAATTGCATGAAATTTTAAAAACTTTTTATCATGACCATTTCCCAGTGTATCTCCAATTTTTAATTTTGAATTTCGAGCGAAATCATGAAAAACTCTAACGTACTGTTCTATGTTCGTGTCGACATTATTTCATAAGATCGATACATGGATTAAAAGATAAATTCTTAAATTTTCAATGGCCCAAAAAGCCGGTAAATTATGTATATGGCATTCAGTGAAAGGAATGCCATATACAGAGATCAGTGATGTGCCGTCTATCTAAATCGTCGTCTTTTACATTCAGAAACGTAATTACACAAATTTATCTTATCTATGACCTTGAATGGTTGAGTAGTTCACCACACTGTTTATTCGTGTGATACTAGAAATCTTTCCTTATTGAATGACTCCTATAATTATCCTAGCAAAATATTCCAATTTAATAGAGGACTGTCATTTGAGAATTACTTATAAATTCTATAAATCATTTTCCATTTGGGAATGCAATTCATAATTCCGTTCTGTCAGTCAATTTGTTTATCGTCTTATTATCTACTAACGAAATTAGGAGGGGTTAAACATTAACTCAAGCCCGGTGCGTGTAGTACTTACGCTGCTTCTAGTCTCCCATATATATATATATATATATATATATATATATATATATATATATATATATATATATATATATATATATATATATATATACATATATATATATATATATATATACACATATATATATACATATATATATATATATATATACATATATATATATATATATATATATATATATATATATATATATATATATATATATATATATATATATATATATATATATATATATATATACATATATATATATATACATATATATATATATACATATATACATATATATATATATATATATATATATATATATATATATATATATATATATATATATATATATATCGTGGGTCGGTATTTTCTCCGGGTTATTTCTCCACCATTAATACTAGCCGTCATGTATAGCTTATTGTGTGCTGATTGTACTACCCTCACCAGGCTTAATATATAACCTGACACCAGGCCGACCAGTCCTAACACTAACCTTGGCATCAAAGCATCAAACCAGGTAAAGGTGAGTCTATGTTTTGAAAATTATCTAATTCGACTATAAGTAAAATGTCTGTCATTTTTCCCGGCATTAACCAATCCCCCACCCCCAGGCCTTTTCACAAAGGTAAATTAAGAACCAACGAGATCCCAACCCTGTTATTAGAAGATCGCAAATCTTCATTGAATTGAAGCTAGCTGTGTGATTACTGTGCAACAAAAAAATAGCATTTACCTAGAATGGAGTCAGAAATGGTATGCTATCCGTGAAACACCAAACAAAATATCATTTGATTCCTCTCTAAGGCATACAGTGATTGGGAAATTCATTTTTAATTCGTTATTTAGTTCCCAGGAGAGTGAGGCGCAAAACTCGTATGGATTGCACACGTATTGAAAAGTTCTGTCATTTAGTCCATATTAAAAAGGTAATTTTGGATCACGTACTTAAAGTAATGAGTTTCAGAGAGTGCTGCAACTACTGGAATGATTATAATTAAACGTCTACTGCTCATCATACCTGTGCTAGTAAAAAACCGATAGGTCATTTTAGATACATCAATATTATATAATTTTGTAATAAATTGTTTTAATTAAAATCACGAATAGGCCCAGACAATAAATACTACTCACAAAGAAATTCATTACTGAAGTAAATGTCTTAATCTGACATTTCAGCGTGATTGTCGAGTTTATTAAACGTAACGAAAATATAGTTTTCCTCTGTGTGTGTGTGTGTGTGTGTGTGTGTGTGTGTGTGTGTAGTTTTCTATTTGGATTTTTAATGTATGTACCTTCAAATGTTTTTTTAGTCATATCAATACGATGTCTGCAGCGAAGCAGTTTAGAATGATGTCTCGCACTGGGGCGTCATGCCGCATACAAGTAGCATGATGTCCCACCCAATCACATTATCCTGACACCAGGCCGACCAGTCCTAACACTAACCTCTAAATACTGATTGCCAAGCTAAGCAGCTGTTAGTGCCATTTTTTAAAAAAGTCTTTGGTATGACTCATTTGGGGTTCGACTTGAGAGGTGCTTTTTTCCTAAGTAAAACTTCGACTAATTTTATTGGCACTTAATCTATTCACATATGTTCGAATGCTAGTTTGTTCCTTTTTCTGAATGCATCAGAAAGTGAAATAGACACCCAAAAATGAAATACGATCTAATAAAAAAAAACAATTACTGAAGTACTCGTATTGGATACTATTCGACCAAACTAATTATGCCATCTTTTATACATACTGAAATGATATGTTTTATTTCGTAGTGATTATGATTACAATTTCTTCTAATTGCTCAAGTCAAACGTTTAACTGAGTTACATGACATATTGTAATTAATTGCATGCCATAAATGCATGGCTAAAAAGTTAAAATTTAAATTAATTAAAGGAAGTTTTTTTCGTCCTGTAAGTGTAGGAAAATATGGGGATATTATCTCTCCGTCCTTCGATCTTTCCGACTTTTAGATTTTTCGCTAGTCCGATCTTAGTCCATACTCTCACTCTGTTTCCCGTAATTATCATTACAATTCAGTTAATATTTTATTGATCATAATGTTGATATAAACGTGGCTTGGCTTAAACGTCACATTTCTGTATCCTCATTTGGAGCAGTTATGACTCCTAATGTTCAGATTTATTCACATATATTTCACAACATTGACTCATGTTTGATAGCATTCTCCACAACGGCACGTGGGTAAGGGTGAACGGAGAAAGGGAAGGAAGCAAGACCAAGCGGAGAATCCAAGATTCATATCAAACACATTTAACACTTTTTGGAAGGGTTAGAAGGCCAATGAATTTTTTTTTGCGGAGGGGTGGGTGGGTATCATAATTTCTTTCTAAGCTACTGAATGGTTCCCTTGATTGCCATTCTGTTTCATCAAATGTGTCATGTAATGATCTGGATAGGACATTGGACGAGTTTGAATGTCTACCTTCTATTCACCTCGGTTTAGCTTAGTTATAGCTCATGTTGCCAAATAATCCCTTTCCTTTTAGCATAAAATACCTTAATTATTATTGCGTTTCAACAAAATGGCTGATATATATATATATATATATATATATATATATATATATATATATATATATATATATATATATATATATATATATATATATATATATATATATATGCGTTCTATGTCGTTGATTAGTGACCGTATCGCAACATAAGGCCAAACCCGCTGATTTTTCATTTCATTAAAATTACGTCGTTCTATGTGACTGCATTTTGAATGAAAGTTCCTAGAAAGTTTAATATAAATCAGTTGGACCATGTCTGAGTTATAATATCAATATTTTTAGCAAAATCATACGTCTTCATTGTTTATGTACTAGAAGTGTCATATATTTGGAACTGGAAGTTTGGTTGGTGTGTATGATTGGTTGGTTGGTTGTAACAGTAATTATTATACAGCCTAATAATCATGAGCATTCAGCTGATGTTGATTGTTAGTACTTTAAGCTATCATTTGGCAGAGTTACGACTCTTGGTTGTCAAATACGTTTACTTTCGTTTCTGTACGCAAACTCCTTAACATGTTAGGTTTCAAATAAAGTTCAGTGGATTTTGTATTGGTTAGGACTCGACTGAGTTGGATTGACGGTGTTGTTGACTTAGATACGACATCATCTTATGTCCCTTTTCTGTTTCTAGCAACATCACTCTTATTCACATTAAAATAAAAAATGAAAATGGTCTGTATCATTTAGTTGCTGAAATAATTGATATTTTATTTTCGTTATGCTGCGTAATCATTACGAAATGACATATCTCTTGATTCCATATATATGTCATATATATTTCTACTCAACCCTTCATTGAAGTATTAATGGATTTCAAGAAAGACTTATATCAACCTCTGTAGTCATATAATTTCAGCTGAATTTAATGATCACCTTTCCACGTCGTCATTACTGGATTTATATTTATATAATTTAATGATTACCAGCTGAATTTAACGATTCCACATTGTCATTACTGGATTCATATTTATATAATTTAATGATTACCAGCTGAATTTAATGATTCCACATTGTCATTACTGGATTCATATTTATATAATTTAATGATTACCAGCTGAATTTAACGATTCCACAGTGTCATTACTTGATTCATATTTATATAATTTAATGATTACCAGCTGAATTTAACGATTCCACATTGTCATTACTGGATTCATATTCATATAATTTAATGATTACCAGCTGAATTTAACGATTCCACATTGTCATTACTGGATATATATTTTTATAAGTTAATGGTTACCAGTTGAATTTAACTATTACCTTTCCACATTGTCATTACTGGATTCATATTCATATAAATTAAGGATTACCAGCTGAATTTAATGATCACCTTTTCACATCATCATTACTGGAGTTATGGTCAATGAATGATGGACCAGCATAACCTTTTTATAGCAAAATTACTTTTGTTAACATTTTATTCTTCTTACGCTTCTTAGTCATACTTTATTTAAAGGAAAGATTATGGCGCTATATGAAAATATAGCTAGGACGTCACAAGTTTAAATCCAGTTTTCCATCAGAGGTACGTTCTGGTCAGTCTCACTAGAGAACATGCCCCTATCCATTATAATGCACACAATCACTAGAGAACATGCCCCTATCCATTATAATGCACACAATGGTCTATTAGCCTTGTGCAATAGAAAGATGCCCATAATAAATATACAGACGATTGGAGTGTGTACAGTTTTTATTAGTAATTATATCTCTAATGAATAAAAACACGATTGCAACAGCAAGATCGTATCTTTGCTCGCAGATGCCTTGTAAATGAATGAGTTGCACCATGTTGTCATCTGCAGCAGACCTTTGAAAATGGGGATTAAATAAATTCACCAACGGTTATTTGGAAATTGGCAAAGAATTCACGTAACGATCTGATAGTTTAACTTGGATATTTATTGATCAATGCCAAATTTATTTTAGGAATCAAAGATATCTTCTCGAACTCCTGCCGTAACCCTTGACCTGTGAAGACAGTGAGAGTTCAAATCTGCTGATAGCTATCAAACGAAATCAACAATTATTGATACAACCCGATCTAAATCACCAGCCAAACTGGTAAGTTGAAACGAACAACATTATATTTCTGTTGTTTCTTTTTTATTTCCGCATAACGTTAAACTCTATAAATCAATACGTATACACTAAATTTTAGCAAAGTACCGAGAGTGACAGATCGATTATATAATGATCAGACAAAGACTGTTTCGTTAAATTTATTTATAGGTTGATAAGAAATTCAGCAAATATTGGAGATATTTACATTTTCACAAATCAGAGCTGGAGTACTTTTTTTCTGAAGCTATTTTAAGGTTACGTTTTCGTCCAAAACATAAAGGCCTGGGAAAAGTAAATGGTCGGTTCCATGCTTTGCTGATAATTGGTTTTAGCAGATTCATTATTATAATAATGGTTATGACAATTATAAATCTAATAATGTCGGTGATAGAAAAATCAAATTGTCATTATGCTGTTCCGATTATTATATCCGTTCGTCCTTCGGTACTTTAGCAAAGTTGTGGTCTTGTTTACTCTCCGCTATATTGATTGTTGATTTGTACCTCTGGGGGATACCCGGATGTAAATGCGATGACGTCACGATTCCTAAAGAGCCCAGATGTAGCTTTACACCGAAAGGACTTAGCCGGGTGATCAGTGTTCTACATCATCAGGTAATGACTTCCCTTACAAACGTACATTAACACATTTAATATATCACCGTCATCACCTAGTCCAATCGTATCTAACACTACACAAACCTACTTTCAGCCACAAGATGTGACATAAATTCCTGGAATTTGTCACTTTTAACTATGGGCAAATGCGTGCTATTTCTTTTGTTATTCTTTGTTTGTGCCTGGATTCCAGAATCTACGGTCTATTCAACAAATGTCAGACATCTACTTTAAAGAGGTATGAATAAACAATCACATCACCTTCGTGACCCTACAAATCTAAACAATGATGCGTGCATTTTATTAACTACAGCTGCATACATTTTTTTTAGATAAATTTAAATTGAATGCACTGACATTTGGTTCAAAATCATATTGATACAAACGGTTACCTGTGGGTCGTAAATGGACAACAAAAACAGCCATTGCAATATTTAAAAAATGACAGTTTCTATTTTTAATATTATATAGCGCTGATTCATGTAACTATTACACACACATGCAATTAATCAATGGTGATATTCACGTGCTAGACGCCAGGACGTAGCCTCCAATTTGTAAGTTATAAACCATAAAATAGAAATACATAAGGCATGCATGCATTTAAAAGAAGGTTTCATTAAGGAAATGTAAATATATGTACTTTTTACCATAAGACTTGGACACGTAAGGATAAATTATTCTCAAATTATTAATAGAAGACTCTTACACCAGTGATCGTTTCACCTAAATAAAAATGTATGAATTTTGTTGAACATTTTCAGTAATATGAGAAGCTTTAAATTATTTCACGAGTTTAATTGAATATGACGGGAATTGATAACTCTACCACCTGGCCAGAGGATATGCTGTTATGAACAAAAAATAATGCAGAATAGCGAAATTATTTTAAATTGCATTTGGACCCTAAAATATTACGCCTTTAGCTTTAATGACTTCGAGACGTTGCCAATAACGCTGATAGTTCTAATTCCATTGCATTATGTCGGGGGAAACATGTTAGACTAGCTTGATAGTTCAACAGATGTTACACCCAATCATACAACAAGATATAGATTTCATATCCATAAACATTTACGTATTGTTAGTAACAATTTGCCACCAAATGTTTATTACAATACAAAAATGCCACTTCAGAAACAATTATTTCTTGTCAAGATTCCATCACGTGCAACATACTCTGTTCGTATCGTTTACAAAGCAAGATAACTCATGCATCCAAATTAATGGTATAGACTGATAACAATGATATAAAATATCATCGTAAGACGGAATTGTTGTTTCATAGGAACCAGACACAGCTTACAAAATGCGTACGACTAATGTCAAGAAACTGTTATATCAATTCATCTGATTAGGAAATGAAAACAGATTCTAAAGAAAACCAACAAGATAAAATACACATAATATGTTATATCAATTGATTGCTTTATTTCAAATATAATACTTCTTTGTGTCGGAGCATGCTTGAAATGATGAAATAAATTTATTACATTTCATTGTTACTATATCGCACAACATATTTATTATTATTCCATTTTGTTGGCAACAGGAAGGGAAAATTACATAGAAACACATACAAATCAAAGAAAGCGGCAAGTTAAAGCTTGACACAAGACCGTTCTATGTAAGCCGATTGCTTGGTTTAGTTTTTCGAAGTGCAATATTGATCTTTATTTTATAGTTTGCGAATTCGAACATAAAGTTGTTTTCATATCCTAGTAGAAAGCTCATTGTTGGTTGACCCATCTAAAGACCTATTAACTTCTAAATGACACGGCACAAATCTGATAGATTACATTAGTTTCTAGTGAGTATTGAATTTTCTCCGTAAATAATATGATTGGATTCCGTCCTATATGTGTGGGGCTATTGTCATTCAAACACGGTTGTCAGATAGTCCACTTTTCAAGACACTTATGCACTGCTCTTATCGTTAAACCCACGTTATGGCAGTCACAGCGATGCATCAGAGTATGTTTGTTAGACGTTTTTCATTAACGTAAATGGATCGGAGTAAAGTGATCAAACCTTTGCTTTTTTAAGGAAAGCGTTTGGACGATCTCGATGAATTGTAGTGTTGCAGTGCCCATACTTTGATCCTTGCCGTCTGAACTCTATTTAAAATTGAATCAAACATATTTGTATAGGATTATGATTAGGATTAGGTTTAGGATTAGGGTTAGGATTAGGGTTAGGGTTAGAATTAGGGTTAGGATTAGGGTTAGGGTAAGGGTTAGGGTAGGATTAGGATTAGGGTTAGGATTAGGGTTAGGGGTAGGATTAGGATTAGGATTAGGATTAGAGTTAAGGTTAGAACCCTTACCCTACATATAATGAATACTCTTAATGACAATATTAACAGTAAATGCTGCTTTCAGTCATACAATGGCTTTCAAGTGTGTAATACATTATAATATGCAAGCATTGATGCAAGTATAGACAAAGAGACTGCAACATCTACCGAAAATCACATAAAGCCTGAACCATAATAAAGCAACGCATAAGCACACATCAGCTCCTGAAAACATTTCATCTTTTTTCGAGTTTTAACCTATTGTTTTACACATTGCATTTAGGGTTATGGGGAGGTTTCTTAAAATTCAAAACAGTCTCATCAGCAAAAATTGTTTATATTTTATATTATGTTTGCAAATCTCTTGCCTTACTTATATCTTTGAGAAGAAGTATGTTTCTTACACAGCTTTGTATCGCCATACTTAAGACATAGCGTTGCTGTTGATCAGTTAATAAGGTTTCCCAATGTAACCCATGCAGATATATTGCACGTACTCGCCTTAACAATGGCCTCAATATTTAGACTACGATTTACCTATCGGTTGACCCGAAACGTTTATTTTGTAAAAGTAATGTAATACATGAATTTTGATGTAAATTAAGAAAATCATGTTCTTCAAAGTCACTTAAATCGCAATAAATCTAAATTACACAAACCGTAACTTAACTTCAGTTAAATAATTTTCTTAATCCTAGGCATCGACGCCATAGATATGAATAGTATTACCAAAAACGTGAATTATCAATGTGAAATTTATGACTGAGCGTGAATTTTAAATTGATTTTTAAAACGTTTCGCATGTCATGTTTTATGAGTGCTATATTTCAAAGATTCGCTGCATGTGTCGTGTTCTCAAATTGTTAATAATAGCTGCACCCATATACAATTTAAAGGTAAGGCAAATAAATAGTCATAAATGGTAAATTATTGTAACTGAAGGTGATTTACCTTATCCTTGCAATGTATCTGCATGATGATTTGTTTCTTCAGAATGATTTGCTCAGTTTTCGTTTGATCAAGTTGGCTTTTACAAATCATTTAAAATATTTCCTTTTAACTATGATTATTACATCTCAAACTTTAATGTTAGCTTGAAGCTGTGTATTAAATAATCCATTGAAGTAACATGATGACAGTTTTTCTACAGTATGCAAAATTAAACATAAGGCCTTCAAAGGATATTTTGTTATAGCTCACTGCCAAACAACAGCAATCTTGACAGCCGAAAGCTACTGCAATAATTAAACCATGGACTACATTCTTCTGAGTTAACAATGTTTTTCTTTCTTCTTATTTTACGGTAGATATCTGCAAACGATTAAAGAAAAATAATATAGATCTGTACCAAAAAGAAATATAATATAGATCAAAAATGTACTGTGTGTTGATGTTGGTCAAATGTCTAAGAAATGTTGGAGAGAAGATGGGTATTTGTTGCCATTAAGGTTAATAGATGACAACCAGTACAGGCATCATACACGTTTAAATATTTGCATGTAAATTTATCACTCATTATTCAATACCATGACTTCAGTGTATGTGATATATTTTATGCAAACTGTGTCGTGATCTGATTCAAAATAAGCCGATAACACTAAATTACAGTATAACCAAGGTGACCTTTATTGTCCTACAAACATGTTGTTTTCTAATTAAACTGTTTAATAGAAATAAATGTTGCATCTCAAGTGTTCTTGTGTGTACGGAGCAATTGCAAGCTTTTCATAGTCATGTTTATATGTCTGTCCATCACACATGAGCAGTAAACTTGGTACCTACCACGAGTCCCTATTTATGGTCTCGGTTTTCACCTGTGCTTCTGGGTCATTTGTGAATATACACGTGGTATAAATATTGTTAATGACATACTGGCCATGTAGCATAGATATCTGACCGAACAGGTACATTTCATGAAGGGAGTGTTCATTATTTGAACTATGCCAAGTTAACTTACCCATTGCTTGAAATGAGCTGGTTTTTTGTACGACATTCAAAGTTTAGTGCATCATAATATTTGTGAAAACCACCACCACAACTAGTTTAGGCGGCATGTCCAGGACATAATAATTAATTATTTTGTCATTTGTCGTGTGCAAAGTATTTGTTAATACGACAGGTATACAACTATAGAATTTCCAACATAAACAAGGGTTTATACATACTAATTTTGGCTTCTTTTACGGTGTATATTCCTTTCTGCTTGGTGCATTTGAGAACTGCAAACATACAAGTCTTTCTAATTGTTTACTATGTTAATCCAGAAATACAATTAACGACTGATGCGTTCTCTTTCCGAATTGCAGTTTGTACTGACTTTTAATAATCCTTCGGCCTCAAAATAGACAAGAGAGACAGATAATAAATAGTTCCTTTCTACATCCTAAAATAAATATATAATAGTTCAAGGGCCACTTCCAATTAAATGACATAGAAATGACATGTATACAGCCTTTGATTTTGCTGCTATTTGATACTCTTTTTTGTATAGATCATAACCAATGTCTTAAGAAAACCAAACTTCTGCTAGCAAATGATTAAAATTAAAATTACATTTAATTAATACAATATTAATATTATGCTAAGTTTAACTTATTAGAAGATTTTACTGGATTAGTTTCTAACCAGTTAAAAGTGAAACTGTTGTCTTGTGATGATATCAATTGCACTCACTTATGATACAATCCGGGGTCTACCGCCTTAACCATCGCAACCAAAAGGTAAAGTTATACAAATGCACGCATCACGTGTCCTACAGCGCAACCCATGTCAATTGCATTGTTTAACCTTGAGAGTAAAACTCATTCAGGATTATTATAACGTGGGGAGACAAGTGTGATTAAAATCAAATCATCTTTGGTGAAGTGAAACAGCAGAATACATGAACCGATTCTCAAAACCAGACAATCAAATAACCAATCTGTTAACAAATTGATTCATATGTAAATTTTTCAAATGTCAGGGAACAAACGGTGCCGGTACTGAGTGGCCGGAGGCGCGTGCCTTTACGGGTCACTCATATCTCATCTCTATTTATGTTGATTCAATTCTTATACTTCGCCAGCGTGGGTATGTGAGAAAATGCCGTCAAACCCACAACCACAAACCAATAAACATGTATACTCGTTGATAGGTTGTATAGTTAGTTACCAAAAAGCTTTCCACAGAATACCCACATCTGACAATCCAAATATATATATATATATATATATATATATATATATATATATATATATATATATATATATATATATATATATATATATATATATATATATATACACACACACACACACACACACGCACACGCACTCCCCTATATAACTGATTATAAGTTGTAACTTTGATGATGTGCACGGTATGTTTATATAGCTGACTTTTGCCACTGACTGTAAGTTGCAAGTTCTAAGCTTCTTTGTTTATTTGGTCTAGAATATTCCGATGGCATACTGTACATCTAAGTCTAGAATATTCCGATGGCATACTGTACATCTAGGTCTAGAATATTCCGCTGGCATACTGTACATCTAGGTCTAGAATATTCCGATGGCATACTGTACATCTAGGTCTAGAATATTCCGATGGCATACTGTACATCTAGGTCTAGAATATTCCGATGGCATACTGTACATCTAGGTCTAGAATATTCCGATGGCATACTGTACATTTATGTCCAGATAATCTGTATATAAAAAGAGATTTATAAACAATTAATTGTGGATGTACTAGGTCAGTCCATGGAAATCCAGTAATCAGTGTCCAGCTGTGTTGTTGACATCAGATACAATTCAAGACGAATAATTTATTAACATATTCATTGGAATTTATACAATGCTTATTGACATTTAGATTATAGTACTAAAGGCATTATGGATTCCACAATTGTGATATATCAGAACATTGAAAGAGCATTAAAATTCATTCTATTTTTTTTGGACTTGTGATAGGACATTAACAATCAACTGAGATATAATTCACTACCCAGTAGTCACTTGATATAATTCACAACATAGTAGTCACTTGATATAATTTACAACATAGTAGTCACTTGATATAATTGACAACACAGTATCACTTGATATAATTCACAACACAGTAGTCACTTGATATAATTCACAACACAGTAGTCACTTGATATAATTCACAACACAGTAGTCACTTGATATAATTCACAACACAGTAGTCACTTGATATAATTCACAACATAGTAGTCACTTGATATAATTGAAGCGCCTGTTGAAGAATGTATAAGTTAAAATAGTATAATAAAGTGCTACGACTCTAAACTCAGTAACAGAAAGAAGATAAACAATAAACATGTTTTGTAAACTCTATGACAATTTCGAAAGTTATTGACTATGAAGAATGCACTCGAAGTCTTGAATGTGCTGATGTACCAATAGTCTTCATATATATCACAGTGATATCATCCATAATGTATTCGAATGAATTAACCATGAATTCCAAAAAATAATTTAAATAATTGATTCCTCTCAAATTATAATTTATACCTGGATAAAAACTAAAAGTGTTTGCTGAAAGACTAATTGGGACGAAAACTTTGTTGACTTGACCTCTTATTTTGGTGAAAATCGCAATTATCTGTATCATCTAAATCAAATTATAAGCATGAAAGCTTTCAGAACATTCAAGGTTATACTCATAGGAAGTGTTTGAACTCAAATTAAACTAAACATCCTTTTTAAAAATTGACATTATTCAGGTAGGCACAAATATATACGCTCAATTACAGACAAAGGTTAAGCACACAGTACAATTTAAATATACTCATCAAAAGCGCGGTCATTTATTTAACACTTTACTGTCACTTACTATTATAGGACTCTGACCATTATTCAAAACGTTATTGCTTTAAACGCGATATATACAAATAGATAAAATAGAATAGCATTCACTTGAGAAAAAGACCAGATACGATATAGATACGATATAGATACTATATAGATACGATATAGATACGATATAGATGATGATATTGAGAAAGCGATGGGTATAAAGACTCTTTAAATATTCGAATGTTTGGAATAAGACGTCAGACCTGCAAAAATTATTATATCAATTAGAACAAACACTTGTCTGCAAACGCCGTATACAGATTTTGCTTTCATAAAAAGTTTGCATTTGTCTGAGAAACACAGTCTTTGTCTCTAGTATTTGATATAACATAATTCTCTTATCATCCACATAAGGTACACAAAGGTTTCGACTCTATTATTTCATATAACATAATTCTCTTATCATCCACATAAGGTACACAAAGGTTTCGACTCTATTATTTCATATAACATAATTCTTTTATCATCCACATAAGGTACACAAAGGTTTCGACTCTATTATTTCATATAAAATAATTCTTTTAGCATCCGCATAAGGTACACAAGGGTTTCGACTCTAGTATTTCATATAACATAATTCCTCGGAGGAAGACGAACGAGGGCATTCGAGATGTCTTTTCTTGAGGCGGCTTGCTCTGACGGACGTAAATAGCGGTTGAACGCAGAAATTAAATCGCACGCAAACGCATGAAAATTATAGGGTCGAACTTGCATAAAAGGCGATAAGTGGCGGTAATTCAAATCAGGCGGTTCTCTGTGGTAAAGCTTGCATGGTTTTACAATTACCCTGAAGATTTTCAGGCGTTATTAATCTTTGTAAATAACAGTCTTCCATTATGTAAAGGCACTCTGGACAAATGCATGATTGCTGCACAAAATTTGAAATTAATCTAAAAAGCTTGAACCTAATTGCAAATAAAAACAACTTATGGTCTGCGTTATACATTATTAGTAGCTCAGAGGTATGTAATCGGATCGAGTGGATGATTTACTCCATAAATTAAATCTACTTAGTGCAATTTAACTAATCTTTGATGTATAATGAATACATACACAATTAAACCCTCAGGTGATGTAAAAGAACATCTTTTTATGTAGCATAATTTACCCTAAGATGTCTGTTAAGAAAGCATGCCTCCGCTCTTGAAGCATTATCGGAAGCAATTATTTCCGACCGGTTTTACTACATTTCTAACTCAATTTGAGAATTATGTCCCTCTTCGTTACAAACGGCAAATAAACCTAAAATACAAAGTTTTACCGGCGGTGGAAAAAAAAACTTAGGGTCACTTACGTTTGATTATAAAAGAAGTTTGTTCTTAGCAATTTCGTATAAATTATCAGCTGGGTTAGAATAAATCTTCGAGTGTGGACGTGTAAGACTGTGTTAATCCTCAAAGATAATTGAATAAATAAGCACTTAAATAGGTAAGTCATACTTTAAATGACAGGGAAATACAACAAGCTTTATACAATTTAACAATAAATTTATTTTTCTAAAATACAAAGTGAAAATGAGAAAATAGAAGTTACGGATTAAATAAACAAAGAATCCAAGAATAAGAGACACAAGTCCTAGTAATGTAAATTCCTGAATGAAACCAGTACAAGTCTCAAATAAATTCAAAACCTGAATGCGAAGACATGTCTATTATAGCTTCCAGTGTGTTGATGTGTCAACGGTCTTTTATTGAATCACAGTAACATAATTCCAGGTTTGAATGCACTCTAAATTCCATTGAATGTCTTTATCCAAGAATTTCATCAGAGCACTTTTGTTTTTCCAGAGAATATAATTACTTGAAGTTAACATTTGTACAAGAAAGAATCTATAGAGAAAAACTACTCGTCACAATATTCAATATACAGCTTGAAAGTGCTAGATGTTAAAGCACGAATGACCAAGTCCTCACAGTTGCAAGATTATATAATATTCTACTTGACCATTGGTCACAATTAGCTTTTTCGTAAGGAGTAACTATTACCTAAAGACAGATAACCTTCTAGAATGATCCTGATATTTACGAAAATACAACCTGGAACATGAATAATTTACGTAGGAATATTCACAACCTTGACTTATATAAACATATTTGCTTCTTCATTAATAATAATTCTGATTTGAAACTCATACAGAGAGAATAATTTAGCTATGTATTGGTTGTTTGCAATCAATACAGTACAAATTCAATTTGGGTAAAGGTCACGTCGAGCATGCTATGTTACATTACAACAGCATGTAATTAAATGAAGACCAAACAGACAATTTAATTAAAAATACGTAACACTACTATTTCAAATAATTAATAATTTAATAACATGTTTGTATGCAGCTTTCGATGAACTTTTTTCAAAATTGTTTTTTTTAAGGGAGTTACAAATTCTTTCATAAAATATTGCTATCCGTACATGATGAAAAGAATACACAAGGATTCAGAATTTTTCAGTTAACATTCATGTGGTACTTATAGGCAGACAAATTATGAGCCTACTCATTTGTATCCTTTCTATCTTTATCGCCATTCTACCATTATTCTCATTAGCAAGAGTAACAGGAGTTTCATCAAAACCAAGAAACAAATATATACAAGTAACTACTACGGCACTGATATAGCGAGAACTAAAGTTCAAAGGCTGATATATGATTTATTCTTATTCTGTTAAAAACACTTTTTGTTTCCATCCCATATCAGATATTCTGACACCTTGCAGCTATCGACCAACAGATCTTCGACCAACAGATACGTTACGCTTTCCGTTGTCGCCTATTATCTGATAATCACGTTCAAGCCTTCATGTATCGTCATATTGTCACCTTTGTGAACCCAAATTACAAAACCTCACTTCCTCTTTGTTTTGTAGTTTACCCAATGTTCATGTTGAGATTGCACTTAGAATGATTAATCATCGGTAGCCCTACTAATATTAACACCATCAATATTAACACCATCAATAAGATCATTGGAACCGTGCAACAACAAAATAAATTAGAATCTATATCAGTGTGTTCTCGCTGTTGTCCTAACTAAAATATTGAAGCAGTTTCTTTTTGTAAAAGAGTGCACTGTTCCACCCCAAAAGTTTGACAATGACAACCGAATTAACACAGGGTACTCCTTTTTGTATATATATATATATATATATATATATATATATATATATATATATATATATATATATATATATATATATATATATATATATATATATATGTATGTGTGTGTGTGTGTGTGTTCTTTTTGGGTCACATTAAGTAGGAACCACGCATGCTCATTGTTCATCCTCTACTCGGCTTATATTCATTTTGGGGTCATCTTAGTTAGGGACTTTACATGATCATCGGTTATCCACTACATGTAACTTAATAAATCAGGCAGACAGTGAGTCACATATTGTATCAATATTTAGACTAAATTTACAGTATGCAATATTCAACCGAATGGTCTTTGAGTTATATTAAAAAAACAGTACAATACATGAGTTTCTTTAACGTGCAAGGGATGACTATGACAGTTGTATTAAAATGTTAATACAAGTTTCACAGTTAACGTCTTGATACGTTTCCTGTGTTCTTTTCTTATTATTAGTGGATTGGCTCTATTCTTTTAACTCTCGTGGGTCACGGTTTACATTTTCCTTTGTTTGTAACTTAATAATCAGTAATTGATAATGATCAAGAGAGTGTAAAGTTTCCCTAGATAGATAGCTATCGCGGACTTAGGAAAAGCTCTCAATGTTTGCCCATTATCGGTGTTAAATAGGGTGTTTTGTCGTAACCCACATGTACCCGAGTTAAACTGCAAGAAAAACCTTATACAATGTGTACGAGATACCAATAAGAAAATTAGGAAGTTAGAAATTATATGTCAATGTGGGATTCTATATGTTAGAGTTTGTTGGTAAACTTCAATCGCATCAACAAGTAATAAACAAAGAGTTTGAAGTATGTACCCTTAATTAACAAGAGGAAACAGTCAGCGCTACACTTCAGTACTCGTAACATCGGTGAGTGTTTTTCATATCATGTTTTTGAGCATTTTTTCCCTTAACCAGTGTTTGATTTCAGCATCGAAAAGCGCCCATTCAAAGACAGAAAATGGTTGGAACTTCTTGAGGTTCGGCTGCTAGAAATTTATTGCAAGAGATTGTTGCACATTTTTCATATTTTCTATCGTCCGTCCGTCCATCCTTCCTTTCTTGCTGAGTTCCGCCATAGTTGATTTTATGGCATTAGGGGTTTTATATCTTAATTTATGTCACTATTTTTGCTATCGCCTTGTTTCATGTAATAGTTGATAAGCACAAAATACCTGCTTGTGTACACGATTGATGATGACTGAAGATGACGTAGCTGTTTAAGTCAAGTAGTCAACTTGTTTTGATACTACGCCTTGATTATAATTTTGGCAATGTCAATAGTTTTATCAGAGGCATATACAGTGTCAATAATAAATGACTTTTAGCTGTTAGATTTATCTCACTGAAAACTTTCGTTTCATGAAAAATGCATTGAAGTATCTTTTACCTTTGAGGAAATCTTCAACATTTCAGAGTTATGGTATCACTTTCGCTGAGGACAGTTCAAACTTTGATAGCTGTGGTTTAATCCATGATGTACGCTGAACCTTCTATGAAAAATTAATTGTTACCAGCTAAAGCGTATAATCGACATTTCTCTTATTTTGCATAAAGATATTATAAAATGATTAAAGGTACTGCGGTATGGCTGCTGTCTCCAAAATACCTCAGATAATTCTTGTAAAAAAAGCTTATAATTACGCAGTTCTAATATGACACACCACATCTTTAATGATCACAAATAAAAATACATTGTCAGTACACGAGTTTACCGTCATTCTCAGTTACACGTTGTATTAAGTTGTCATGTAGATTGCGACCTAATTAAAACGAACATGAGGTAAAAACGCCCTCACCTCATAGAACCTCTCTCCTGTCTTCCTCCAGACTCTTTCTGGATACTGCCTCACAATCATGAGCTTTCATCCTCATTTATTTTGAGACAATGTCATTTTTATTTTGTGGTTGTGGACCCCTTAAAATATCAAGCATAACTATAGAATAGGTGTTGCTGTTTGGAACCTGTCTGTCCAAAATGAATGTAAATATTCTATTCCATTTAGTCTTTGCGATTGTCTGCACATTCACTATTTTTAGAAAGTTATTTAGCTTGCAAATATATGTAATTGTTCACAGCTATTGAAAGCTGGAGCTGAATATAATAAACATCTCCGACTTCAGAGGGACTGAACGCTGACAAATAATGGATATTTTCACACATTTACCGCTGATCTCTACGAATAAAGGTTTTATCCACCACCCATACGTCGTTATACTAATTGTGGTTTATAAACACACACACACACACACACACACACACACACACACACACACACACACACACACACACACACACACTGATTGTAAACTAAGTAACATAAAAGACCGACAAGCAACAAGTTTGTAATATATAATACATAATAATATATTTCCCTAGAATACAAAGTGAAACCTTACAAATGAACTTACCGTAAACATTTCAAATAGTCTGATGTCCTAGACCCAGACCTGAATAAACATATTTGACTCCAGAGATACTAATCCGAATATTTAATCCACACTGATATAGTAATATTAGCTATGTATTAAGTTGTTGTCACTGATAATAAACACCATGAACTTGATTTCGGACAAAGGCAAAGTAAAGTATAAAATATAGAAGTATATAGCATATAATAATTTTGAAAGCCAACAATTAATGTAATATATATATATATATATATATATATATATATATATATATATATATATATATATATATATATATATATATATATATATATATATATATATATATATATATATATATATATATAACTAGAGAGAGAGAGATACAGAGAGACAGACATAGACAAACAGTTACAGAGACAAACAGATACAGAGAGAGAGAGAGAGAGAGAGAGAGAGAGAGAGAGAGAGAGAGAGAGAGAGAGAGAGCGGAAAATGCTAAACCTGGATTATACAGGATAACGCTTAATAATAATAGGCAGAAATAATAGTTAATGCGAATGATAATATTATACAGAGTAGATCATTTTTAATTCGTACTCTTCGGTAATCCTGGTCGGTTGTTAAACGGCATTTATCGCCTTGCTTGCACTCGGCAGTCCAAATTCCATATTACATCAAGCCTGAGGAAACTTTACCAATGAAATGATGCTACTGAGTCGGTGTTATATGCACTCGTGCGTAGCAGACACACAGGTATAGCGACCTAGTCATTAATTATCCATGGGTGCCGTTTACCCGCGGACCTGAATTCGAATCTCCGTATGATAGAATTACACAGTTATTACATCCTCCTGTGAATGAATGAAATCAAGGTTTATAAGATTAAGTATGAGAGACTTATAAATATGCACAGAACAGAACGTGCTCTCCGTGGATTATATAGAAGATTGCTTGATAATATTAGGCAGAATTAATATTTAATAAATAATGCTCTCAAAAAGGACTGGTGCGTGCAGACAAAGCAATTGGTGCCGTTTACCCGCGAACCTGGGTTCGAATCTCCGTACGATAGTATTATATATGTATACATAATATTTCAATTTAATTCTAGCATTTTTGTCTTAATTCGTAGAATTATTTATATAAAAGTTTGTTTATTATCTGGTTTTCAGAATTCAATAATTAGCTAAGAATATGTTTCACTCATTCGTTTTACATAGATCACGTTTCATATTTTTGAATATACTATGTTCAAAAATCGTAAACATTTCAGTGATAATTTCTGCATGGTGTCATGAGGTATTTTATATTTAGACGAGTGAAGACTTGTATAAATGAACAGCTTCTGTGTTCTTCACTTACGATATATATATATATATATATATATATATATATATATATATATATATATATATATATATATATATATATATATATATATATATATATATATATATATATATAAAGTTACATATACTATTAAAACATTGCCGTGAGAAGCTTTTTTATGACCACAATTATAGGTGTGATATGTGTCTTACTTCACCCATATCATTAACCTTGATTTAGTTGCACATGGCGACATTTGGTTTATGCTGCTGCTCTTTTTCAAATACTTAGAAAGAATAAATATATTCTTCATTTCTATTGTTGTTGATCGCCACATTCCACCAGTTCACTCGATATTTAAATATATTCACATATTTATTAGCTTTATTTATGTAATTTGACTGGTACAAAATTGTACGTATTATCATGAACTTCAATAAACTACTGTATATCTTATGAATTCCAGTCTAAATTTTCCCTCGTGTGTATTATTCAGAAGTTTCCGTCAGAGTTGTTGACGTGAAATTAAATTATATAATACTGTACCACCTATGTGTGCGATATAAGAAGAAATAAGAAAAAAAAAACGTTTTTGAGCTGCCATAATAAAGGATATACAAAAACAATTCATTCTTAATTTGAGAAATCGTGTTATTGCTGGCCATATTAGCAACAGAGAGGGTAAGAGACGTTTCGCTAAAAATAAAGCTTCTACGAAAATGAAAAACATTAGGTCAATAACGCCAAACCGAAGCCTTTAATCGGCCGAGAGTTTCTCTAATTGGGTTAGTTTATTGTATTACTGTATCTTGTCATTAGTGTCTTTATAACTTGTATGAATGTTTTGTTTACTCATCCGGACATTTCATTGAGGTTACATCCCTATTTGTTACTGGTTACATCCCTATCTGTCACTGGTTACATCCCTATTTGTCACTGGTTACATCCCTATCTGTCACTGGTTACATCCCTATCTGTCACTGGTTACATCCCTATCTGTTACTGGTTACATCCCTATCTGTTACTGGTTACATCCCTATCTGTTACTGGTTACATCCCTATCTGTCACTGGTTACATCCCTATCTGTCACTGGTTACATCCCTATCTGTCACTGGTTACATCCCTATTTGTCACTGGTTACATCCCTATCTGTCACTGGTTACATCCCTATCTGTCACTGGTTACATCCCTATCTGTTACTGGTTACATCCCTATCTGTTACTGGTTACATCCCTATCTGTCACTGGTTACATCCCTATCTGTTACTGGTTACATCCCTATCTGTCACTGGTTACATCCCTATCTGTCACTGGTTACATCCCTATCTGTCACTGGTTACATCCCTATCTGTCACTGGTTACATCCCTATCTGTCACTGGTTACATCCCTATCTGTCACTGGTTACATCCCTATCTGTTACTTGTTACATCCCTATCTGTTACTGGTTACATCCCTATCTGTTACTGGTTACATCCCTATCTGTCACTGGTTACATCCCTATCTGTCACTGGTTACATCCCTATCTGTCACTGGTTACATCCCTATCTGTCACTGGTTAGATTTGAGTAATTAAGTCATTATTGTACATCTATATATAGCACCAACTAGATCGCCTCGAGGTAGACTAGATGCAATCACAAAATATCTTCCAGTCCGCGATTCTGTTAGATAAATATATATATTTAAATAGTCGTCAGGAGTCCCAGGTAGAATTTGCAGAGGGTTCAGAACAATTATTTAAACCAATTGTCGAACCAACCAAGAAAATTGTTACAGCAACTGAGGCAACACAACAAGCTCTTGAGCCATTGCATGTTGATATTGCTGGCCGTCTTCAAGCAGCTCAACCACTAACCCAACAACATCCCAACAACTTGAAGTTCAACCTGAGTCTTTGCCAAAAGTCGGAACTAACATTATGGAATAATTTATGCCTCCAGGTACTGCCAATATCAAAGACCCAGACAAAGTATTTGATAATGCTTCGTTTGGATATCGTGAATGATATATGTATGTAACACCAAATATGTGAAATATTTAAAAGCTGCCGATTGGATTAGGGATATATATCGCATCGCTACTAACATTGCGCAAATCGCATCGGAGGAAGATAGTAATAATTTTGACTTCTGTAACCGAAAAGTCGGTGAGTATGTTGTACAAAGGAAGGACGAAAGGAAACAAAATAAAAAAAATGAAATTTCAACCTGTAAAATCTAAACAAGAAATGAAACAAAAAGAAGAAGAAATTAAGTTTCAATTGAAACATCCTAACAATTACGGAAACGAAAAGAATAAGAAATAAAGTCGCAACTTAAAAGGGTTGAACGAGACAGTAAACAAAACGTAGATCTGAAATTTGAAGAAAATAGGCGATGGAGTAAATTATATTATTCACCAAGTAGGAAAAACGCGGACATATCAACAAGTTAGAAAGAGGAAGCAACTGGATGTGGTATTTCTACTCAAGGAAGTGGTCTTATTCCTTTTCTGATGCTGAACGATTAGAAATTCTGATTGGGGGGAAAACGTGCTAGAAATAGTTCCCCAGAAATTATTAATGAAATATTTTATATTTGTCAACAATTATTTACAGGCGGTATCATTAACACCAATGTTTATCGGTCTCACATCAAGGAAATTGCTGATGAATCTCACAGTGATTAAATAAATCAATAGTAAATAAGAGTATTATACATAATGCTCAAAGTGGATATATTATGTCAGAATGATAAATTCGCGATTACATACTCATAAAGCAAGCAACGGTGATGGACTCGGTGATGTTGTTCAGGAATTATTTAGAAGGATCTCCCCAAAAAGCAATACCATTCGCAAAACAAAAAGAAATGAAAGCTATTGACGTTGTTCGATGAAAAATATACTTGCTTTTGATAATGTTGCAGATAAAACGTTTCTGGCAATCAAGGATAGACAAGCGCGATTAATACAGCGAAAACCTCAACCAGTAAAATTACTAAGTACTGAAATTATGCCCGCAAATGTTGGTAAGTAATAAATCAAGCTGCAAATAAAAACTAGTATCTGTCTGATGAAGCAGAAAATATATAACCGCTAGTCTCATACTAGAAAGAATCTTCGTGTTAGACGATGACAATTATTTTAGAATGTTTAAACGTATATCCGATCCCACATTCTACATGGATGTGATAGTTCTCAAATATGAATTTTTACGCGATTATCGGTATTATTCTTATGAGTCACGACAGTGGACGAATCTAATTGCAAGTTAAGGATACAAATAGAAAGTTCTTAACCGCTAAAGTGTTTATTCAAGTACGAAAAGTTGTAACAGACGTTGCCGCTAATACATCATCCGGTTCTAATGTTGCTGTTGGATTTGTTAACAATGGAATTATTCATATATTCAACAGTGCTTCTTATCTCTCTGACGGAAAAATTATTGAATCTATTGAAAAAGACGTCGATGTTGCTACAATGATAAATTGTCCAACAAGATATTCCGATGATTACATGTGGATCATCAATAATTTTTGCAAAGAATGTAACTGACTTTCCTGACAACAGACAGTATACTGTAGGACAACCAAGAAAAAATGCCAACACCGATGATGATGATGTGCAAGATATAATGATTAACGTTAATACACACTTTAATTTAGGATTCGCAACACGAATTTCTCATCTCAGACAGTCTGCATGCTTTTATTCATTAGTCAGTTGAGGTAAGTAAAAACCTTATATCGAACGATATTAGTTTAGTTGCCAGATAGATGGCTGAAGTATTATATATAATTAATTACGACGACAAAAAGATACTTAAATATTTTTTTTACCTAATACCACGCTTACGGAGAGAACTTTGCTTGACAGAGCTATCACCCTTTTAACAATAATAACATGCGTGGTAAACGTTTATATCTCTTTGTACTGAATAAAGATGCCTGAGAGAGTTGTTTCACTTAATCTTTATCTAACAATACTAAATCGCAATGTTTGGTTTATATTTCTAAGAAATCGTCAATATGATTTTTCATCTGCGATATATATATATATATATATATATATATATATATATATATATATATATATATATATATATATATATATATATATATATATATATAAACTCCAGTACATGTATTTAATAAACAAAAGGGTTTATACAATTCCGTGACAGTAGCCTTGATCACACGCGCGAAAATGTAATGCTGACCTGTCTTGAGTACAATCGACGTCGAGGTGCCCGTTTACAAAAGTGAAGATGTTTGTAACTGTGTATCTTCAGAATTACTTGTAATTGTTCACATTCAAAACCACGTTGAGGAGCAGTTGAATCTAATCTATATATTGCAGGTCTACCCGTAGATCTTACAACACTGGAAATGGTATGTGTAGTTACACTACAAATAGGATTAGACGCTCGTTTTTTACGACCTTCACGTTCAACAGGTTCATATAAATATCTTACTGTAACTTTGCCTAATACTGGTTGTTTTGAAAAAATGATGTAGTGATATTGGTATATGTTTTATGTGATTGCATTGGTAGGTTCCACCGTAATTGTACGAGTAACCTAATTAATAAATGCAGCTATCACGCTTGGTAGTCTTGCAACCCATTCACCTGATCTTATGTCTTTTTGCAATTTATTCATTTATATTTCCTTTGCATATTATTATCCAAATAACCTATCAGCAAGTTTGCGATTTAATCTCTCAACGCTTCTCTGATCACGATGAACGTCTGATTTTGACGTTATGTTTTTTATCAGACATGATACTGCACCAATACACTTTTGCCAGGATCATCGTGTAGTAGTTGTGGCCATCGCACTTGTCCTCGTTATTAATTTCTTTCTTTCTTTCTTACAACTTCATCCGCCGTTTTAATTGATAACGGTTCTGCTTCGTTATATCCACTTACAACGTCAACGACAGTTAACGCGCATTTGTATGTGTATTGACGAATACCAATTTTATTAGTATCAGTGAGTTACATTTATATTTTTTGTACGACATTACACACACATGCCTGTAAGAGTGCACACTTTTAGTTTGTTATTATTGTTGTTTCTCCACTTGTAAGGGTAAATGCTCTGCATCGAACACAATATAAATCCATACTATTGATTATATTTGAGCAAAATGGATGTCATTGATTTTCTCAGCGACACGAAAACAAGAACCAGTCAAACATCATTCAGCAGTACCAAATTCGATCCGACTGATAATAATAGGTCCGTCTGGAAGTGGAAAGACTAAATTATTACTTAATTTGGTAATGCGATCGTTCAAGTTGGATAAAGTATATTTAGTGTCACCATCTGTAGATGATCAGAGATGCTACGATGTTCTTAAAGATTTTAATGACAACGCAAAATTATTAAATGAAGAAGGTGATGATATATTTATGAAGCGCCGAGTATTGATGAACTTGATAGACTTACTAATAATTTAGTTGATTATGATGATTTTATACTGGATAAACAATCAAATCCGGCAAGAATATATTCTTGAGACAGGCATAAAAATACTGATATTATTTTTATACCTCGACGATACACGTAAATACCATAACATGATCAGAGATAACTGTACTATTTATCGATAGATAGATAGATAGATAGATAGATAGATAGATAGATAGATAGATAGATAGATAGATAGATAGATAGATACATAGATAGATAGCGTGTATGTATGTATGTATGTATGTGTGTGTGTGTGTGTGTGGTTGATTTCATCCAATATGCAATCATTTTATATGTTATAATCAAAAATGTACCTTAAAAGTATTTTAAAAAGTTCAATTAGTAAATTCATTATACGGTGTAACCTCAAAACTTGTAGTAGCACTGTGATATGAATTTGAAATTTTTGGGGACATTTTAAGTGTTTGTAGCTTAAAACCAGTAATACTATCCACAACGTATATTTTTTCAATGTATTCCAATCGTATTTAAAGTGAATCTTTTTTCTTAACTCAATTTAATTTCTTTTATGAAAGTATATCTAAAGTATCAAGCTGTAGATTTAATAAATCTGTAATAATCTTAACAATTTTATTCTATTCTGATTTACATAGTAAGTAATCGTAAATTATTAAAATATATAATCTGTTAGGGTCTTATTACTTATTTATTACTTACTTATTATTTACCTTGCAAAGTGTCGTATAATCTCCGAGTAGCATAACTTATCTAACAAATTGTACATTTAGAGCCAAATATCATGAATACATTGGTAAAATCTGGAGTGTCGCGATCAATTGAAAACTAGATAATTCGATTAGGTGAATCAAAACGTTGGATCTATTTCAGTTCCGTCACCTATGTGTTACACAACACATTTAACCTAACGTATTATACCAGTCTTGTTTATATTTAATAATGTGTGATAGGTTTATCCTTTATAAATAAAAACTGTATTTTTCTCATAAAATAAGCATGTAATTTACACTGAAAAAAAAAAACAATATGAAAAATGTTTCCTGTTTATTTTCTTTTTCAGTACCCTATAAGGCTGTAAGAATGAAAACTATCCTGTATGCATGCACGTTGTTACATATTCTTTTTTCCGGGTGCAAATTAGGAAAATCAGGTACAAAGAATATATATATATATATATATTGTGGGTCAACATACAAAGTATTTATTCACATATGAAAATGCCTAGGTCCTGTATGTACTCTATTCTGAAGATACTGAAAAACAGTTTTGTTGTAATGGGATTCGAAAGATCCGTTAATGAGTTTGAAGTAACTATCAGCTCTACAGCTCTTTGTTTTCCCATATATTTTGTTTCCCCATATATTTTCTTTCCCCATATATTTTGTTTCCCCATATATTTAATGTACTTAGTTTTAAACTTTTCTTACTTTTCACTAAACGTGAGTGCCCGAGACTCTTCCTCACAGCGGAAGTGATTTGCAAAATCGGATTTTAAATAAGTACCTAAAGGCGTGGATGAAAGTCTTTTCAAAGTTAATTCATAAAGTTAATCCATAAAGTTCTGGATATTCTTTCTTTTTCATTCTAAAATATATATATTTTAAATTGCCCTTACATTTGGATTCGAAAACGAAATTATGTTTTGCTAATTATTATCAGCATCTCAGAGACCAGAACAAACTTTCAACTCAATAATTATATTTTGTATGCATGAGTAATTATTCCAGTATTGCCGTAAGGCAATCATAGTACTCATTCGTTTCCAAAGTAAACGTGTACAAATACCATGATAACGAAAATCAGTAAGTTTAAATGTTTGAATTTTCATAATTGAACTTCATACTTAATAGCATAGACACATCCTTGATGACATAGGTGTAGAGAAAACCACATGCGGTGCATCATTTTCTGGATCAACACGTGTTTGAAATAGTTGATTTAAATTCCTAATCAAGGTGTGTCGTTAATTTCAGTATTCCGTGTTCCAGGCTCAAGTTGGTAAAAGGATTAAACTTTCATCAGTAAAATATTGTCACTATATTTTTAGTTACGACTGGAATAAGTTTTTAGAAGACTCATTTTACTAAACTCTTATCGGTACGTTTACAAGAACCAGTTTTGGCCAGCGAAATCCTTTAGACTGGTCCCCAGATATATATAAAAGTCACTTTACCTAAAAATTGATTTGTATGACAAAGCATGTACTATCTTACTTAGTTGACATACTTAAATAATCGTGATTGCTTCTTTCATGGACTTTATAAATTTGATGCCGTTCACTTTTATCTTTCCTAAATATACGAAATGATAAAATATATTCACGAGACCTGACCTCAAGATAATCAGTAAACCCCCAATTTTTTGGTATTAATAGTTTGATGTGAAATTGCATTGAGTAATGCTTTCCAAAATGAACAATTTAACATGAATTTATTTGAGACACATGAAAACGTTTGTACTTCTTTTCTCACACTCATAATCGAGGCATTTTTCCAATATACAATGCCTAAGTTTCAGACATCAGCGCTGTCCATATTCGTGCAAAGTTTCAGCCCTAAAAATGGGATCTACGACTAACAAGTTTTGTTTTATCGTTAACTTAATACAGATTAAAGTTAACATTACCAACATTTTTTAAAAAAAATAGCCAAATATTATATCTACACCTTGGCAAAAAATGACAGATGAAATTAAAAATTACGTTCTGCTTCCATATCCTACTCTTCGTTGTGTATTTGGTTTATTTTACTGAGCTGAGATAGTTTTGGAGAACACTGGTTTCTTTTACTGAGCTGAAATAGTTTTTGAGAACACTGGTTTATTATACTGAGCTGAGATAGTTTTTGAGAACACTGGTTTCTTTTACTGAGCTGAGATAGTTTTTGAGAACACTGGATCCTTTTACTGAGCTGAGATAGTTTTTAAGAACACTGGTTTCTTTTACTGAGCTGAGATAGTTTTTGCGAACACTGGATCCTTTTACTGAGCTGAGATAGTTTTTGAGAACACTGGATCCTTTTACTGAGCTGAGTTAGTTTTTGAGAACACTGGTTTCTTCTATTCAGCTGATATAGCTTTTGAGAACACTGGTTTCTTTTACTGAGCTGAGATAGGTTTTGAGAACACTGGTTTCTTTTACTGAGCTGAGATAGTTTTGGAGAACACTGGATTCTTTTACTGAGCTGAGATAATTTTTGAGAGCACTCGTTGCTCAAATACGATAATTAATGACATAGGAAAATATAAGCATGTTAATAGTGCATTGCAAAACACAGACATATTTATACATACCCTCTGAATAAAAAGTTATTCTTTCATTAGCATATCATATTGAAGGAGAACTCACTATTTATTTATGTTATTTAGATCTCTGCTCTCTCACCGACGGATTATACCAAAAGTTCATCAGAAATGTGCTTGAGAATACCAGTGTTGGTAAGTAGGTTTCTTTTTAAAGCTGTACAAATAACCAATGTACTTCAATAACACCAATACCAGTGTTGGTAAGGTTTTTTTGTTGAAAGCTGTACAAATAAATAAGGTTTTTTAATTGAAAGCTGTACAAATAAATAAAATACTTTAACGACACAATACCGGTGTTGGTAAGTTGGTTTTTGAAAGCTAAACAATAAATAATATCCTTTAATGACACAATACCGGTGTTTGTAAGTTTGTTTTTGAAAGCTGTATAAATAAATAATATATTTTAATTACACAATACCGGTGTTTGCAAGCTGGTTTTGAAAAGCGATACAAAGAAATAGTGTACAAGAGAGGGTAAAAGAGTTGCTTAGTAATGTACCTTACTGAAATAATGGAATTGTTTTCAAAATCGGTAAAAATTAATTTATGTGCCTTAATGAGACGATTCAAACATGAAAAGCTAATATGTATTAGTGAATAATCCAAAGCAAAGATTATTTGAAGAGATGTACCCAACAATTTATGTCTAATATTGTGTACTCATTTTCCCCAATGTCTGCATACATGCAAACACGTATTCACATATTGTTTACTGCATGTTAGTCTAGACAAAAGCAATGATTTTGTAATACAATACTCAATAAACTTGGGATTAAATATGTAATTTTCTGTATAGGCTGGGGGCAGGTTTCTTACAGTATTGTCTGGTATTCTTTGGGACCATTTGTGCCCACATACTTGTATGAACAATTCATATAAGAGAAAAACAATGAATAAATATTGATGTATAAAATTTGCCTCTTTTATGCTTACGATTTCTAATCAGTTCATAAGAAAGCCTTTCTTACCGTCAGTGTCATTAAAATTGGAAGGTATGGATAATTGTGATTCAATTGAAAGGTAGGGATAATTGTGACTCAATTGGAAGGTAGGGATAAGTCTGACTCAGTTGGAAGGTATGGATAATTGTGACTCAATTGGAAGGTAGGGATAAGCCTGGCTCATTTGGAAGGTATGGATAATTGTGATTCAGTTGGAAGGTAGGGATAATTGTGACTCAATTGGAAGGTAGGGATAATTGTGACTCATTTGGAAGGTAGGAATAATTTTGACTCAAAATCATACATCACATTAGTTGCAGATTATCATCGAAATAGTTCTCCTTTAGCAAGTGACTTTGCTGACTCTCCTATTCAAATATTCGCGATTAGCACGCTTTTTTAAAATTTGCCGATTAGCACCCTTTTTAAAAATTCGACATGCTCTTCGAAGGATATGTGTACGGTGTTTGAGCAAAATACCCCACACGGCATTTAATAATTGAATGCTCAGACTGAAAACTCGTACAGACATGCATGATGAGCACCTTGAGAGGATACTTAGACATCAGAACTTTATAAATACACCTACTACAAACAATATTCGACCGATCATAGCTTGAGATTGCGACATTTGCGGTCTTGTATCTTGGAACTTGACAATATATGGTATGGCCACTGCCTGAAGGATTTGCCTTGTAAGGGTGTCAAACAGTGTATCAGAATGTTCAAATATTGGTCAAGATAAATTTCACAAGTTGAGAGTTAGGGGAATATACCCTTCCGACAATTCCGTCAACAATTCTTGAACTCTACGTATCTAATTACATGCCCGACCCCATTGGGAGTCGGTCTGTCAGTTTACTTGATGCGGGACATGGCAAATGTTAATAAAAGTACTGTGCTGACTTTGCTACAATTTTTAATATAACATTATTTCGTATTTTTTGGATCCATTATGACGATGTTCTATCGCAAAAGCGGGACTGATCCGGTGGACTAGTGGTTAGAGCGTCCGCTTCAGAAGCGGAAGGTCACTGGTTTGAATCCCGACCAAGTGATTCCAAAAAAGACTCATAAAAATGGTGTAAACAGCTGCCTTGCTTGGATCGCAACATTAAGTGGTTAGTGTTAGTGCTGGTTGATCTAGTGTCAGGATAATCTGATTGGGGAGGGACATAACGTTAAATGTCTGCAGCATGATGCCCCAGTGCCAGACATCACTTAAACTGCCACACCGCAGAAATCGTAGCGAGATGACTGAAAAATTGTTAAAGCTAGGTAACCGCTATGGTGATCTAGTGGCTAGAGCGTCCAACTGGATGTTTTAGGTCGTGGTTTCGATCCCCGGCCGAGTCATACCAAAGACTTGCAAAAGCAGTATTTACAGCTGCTTCGCTTGGCGCTCAGCATTAAGATGTTGGTGTTAGGACTGGTGGGCCTGGTTTTCAGGATAATCCGACTGGATGGGACATCATGCTACATATCTGCGGCATGATGCCCCAGTGCTAAACATCACTATAAACATCGTAGAGATATAACGGCACAATTGTTAAACCTACGTTACAATGCCATATCACACACACACACACACACACACACACACACACACACACACACACACACACACACACACACACACTTAAAGCTACTTTAAAACACAGAAATCGCATCGCCATTGCAAATGTGGTTTTAGAGTTAGTTTTATAAAAGCTAAGTTTTCATGACCAAAGACTTAATTGCACAAATGATAAAATACTGATTAGAAACATGTAAGCTCTGCCAGACTCCCTCGCATACAAATGTTTACAAGAAAGAGAAATTATTCCATGGAAAGATGTGAAAATAACTCCATCCAAACATACATGAGCCGTTATTCCATGGAAAGATGTGAAAATAATTCCATCCAAACAGAAATGAGTCGTTGTTCCATGGAAAGATGTGAAAATAATTCCATCCAAACAGAAATGAGCCGTTATTCCATGGAAAGATGTGAAAATAATTCCATCCAAACAGAAATGAGCCGTTATTCCATGGAAAGATGTGAAAATAGTTCTATCCAAACAGAAATGAGCCGTTATTCCATGGAAAGATGTGAAAATAATTCCATCCAAACAGAAATGAGCCGTTATTCCATGGAAAGATGTGAAAATAATTCCATCCAAACAGAAATGAGCCGTTATTCCATGGAAAGATGTGAAAATAATTCCATCCAAACAGAAATGAGCCGTTATTCCATGGAAAGATGTGAAAATAGATAGTGCCTCTTATAAGTATGTGAAGTTGATGAACAATATTTCCTCTCACTTTATTTCTAAGTATGTAAACATCAGAAACAATAATTAATGACTAACAACAGACTATATTTTTTATTACAAGGACATAGTAAATATATTTAAAAATCAAATTACATATTTATTTATTAATTTTGAATTTTTTTAAAAGAAAATGCTTAATAGATGCGATAAAATATAAACATGCAGACATTTTATTCATCCGTAAACGTGTAGACCATCCTCAAGGAGAACACGTACTGTTATAGTTCATTAATTAGTCTACCTTTAATGGTTTTAGTTAAAAGTTCAATATTTGTTCGTGTATGTGTATGCTTGTGTGGTAAAAGATAAGAGAGGTTAACAAGTGAGGGAGACAGAGTGATATTGAAAGTATGAAAGAGCTTGCTGTTGTTGCTATAGGTTTAACGCCATGTTTCAGCACAAGATAGACTATACATGGCGTGATGTATAAATGGTGAAAGAAGAACCCTGGAAAACCTCAGAAAGAATCATCGACGCACAAAAAGCTTCCGGCACGCTTTCTCACATACCCGCATTGACCGAGTCCGAGACTCGAACCCACGAAGAGGTGAGGTGGTAATGATTCGTAACGCTGAGCGCTTTAGACCACTCGGCCACTCCGGGCCCCATTAAAGATCTGAACGAAAGATAGAAAAAGGTTATTATAAGCATCTGTACTCTCTCTCTCTCTCTCTCTCTCTCTCTCTCTCTCTCTCTCTCTCTCTCTCTCTCTCTCTCTTTAATATAAACATATTTGTGTGCAATTAAAAACTACTTTAAATCAAACTTCAGACATAGCTTTTGATACAAAACAGAATCATGCTTTGTGCTTACTTTTGCTACCATTATGTTGTTGATGGTGGCGTATCATTCCAACTATTACATTACAGGATCAGTTATTGGGAGAGTAGACATAATGGGAAATTCAACAGATGTAAGACTGGCTCAAGTGCTTCCGATTGAATTCTTTTCTTTTGATCCCATTTCCCGAAATATTACTCTCATAAGAGAGCTGGATACGGACAATGGTACTTCAATATACAGATTTACCATACAGTGCAATTTCAGTGAAAATGGAGTAAGGGAGGTAAGTCCAATTATATAACGCTCGATAAATTGTAAAAAAAATATAAATTATGAGCCGTTTGTATTTACGTATCCGTTTTTTAGATTTTAGTGATTAGTTGTTTGATTATGGGAAATCGGTTAAATATTTCTCAGCGGGAGTAATTAGATAATTTCTAGAAAAAGGCATCATCATGTAAAATTTTCACGAGACATCTACGATAATTTTTAGAGAAAGGCATCATAATGTACAGTATTCACGAGATTTTTACGATAATTTCTAGAAAAAGGCATTATAATGTGCAGTATTCACGAGACTTCTACGATAATGTTTAGAGAAAGGCATCATATTGTACAGTATTCACGAAACTTCTACGATAATTTCTAGAGAAAGGCATCACAATGTATAATATTCACGAGACTTTACGATAATCTCTAGAGAAAGGCATCATAATATATAGTATTCACGAGACTTCTACGATAATTTCTAGAGAAAAGCATCATACTGTGCAGTATTCACGAGACTTTTACGATGGCATGGATTAGTTTCGTTTCTTCAGACGTTTCAGAGCAGAATAAAGTGCTGACGGTCAGGATGTTGCTAAGTAGTTCCTATCTTAATTTAGAGGTGTTGATTTGTTGTGAAAATTTCAGTGTGAAAGATCCGTGACGGACAATAGTCACGTGACGGACTAATTTCTTGTGCCATGAACTTTGTGGGAAGGGGTCATTCATTTCTGTTTAGATGCCTTTTATTGTCGATGTGGAAGCTGTGTGCTAGAGGGGCACATGTGAAATGTAGTCCAGAGTTGGTGTTTCGACTTATCTGGGAATGGAATCGAAAAGAAGTTCCCTGCATTGGGTGTTTGAGTTGTGTTTTCCATTTCATAGTGTGAAGTACTAACGTTAAGCCACGAAATGCTAACAAGGAAAAACCACGGAATGCAAACAAGAAAAATCCACGGAATGCTAACTTGGTAAAGCCATGTAACTTTGAAATTGTAACTTTTGGTCATTGATTGATTCGATAAATGTACTTGGCGAGTTATAAGAACTTCCATCTGACAACAGCTGGCGTATTGAAAGGCCTTGGAAATCGTGGAAAACAATGGACTTTCAGCCAAACTGGTGCCTTGAAAGTCCTTGGAAATCGTGGAAAACAATGGGCTTTCAGCCAAACTTGTGTCTTGAAAGTCCTTGGAAATCGTGGAAAACAATGGGCTTTCAGCCAAACTGGTGTCTTGAAAGTCCTTGGAAATCGTGGAAATCAATGGACTTTCAGCCAAACTCATGCAGGTGTTTGATTCGCTCGGTAGAGAGACCCCTTGCAGAAAGCATTTTATTATTTACTTCTCTTTTATTGTTTAACTTTACATTGTCAGAATCGTTAAGTAGTCTGCGAGACTGAACATTTTGATATTGCACGCACGTGCAAGACAAATAAAAATAGTATGGTGTATTAGAAACTAATTTATAACCAAACCATGTACACTCATGTATAGTGTATTAGAAACTAATTTATAACCAAACCATGTACACTCATGTATAGTGTATTAGAAACTAATTTATAACCAAACCATGTACACTCATGTATAGTGTATTAGAACTAATTTATAACATGTAGACTCATGCAGTAGACTTTAGGTTTCAGTTATTAGATTTGTTTGTAGATGAGTTAAAACAGATGTTTCGTCTGTTCGAAAGTAGAGATGATAAAGTAAACAATGTGGACTAGTTTACTGAGTCCCAAACGGAAGTTTCAAATAAATGAATGTGGTATTCGCAATGTCCACAAGAAACGTGAGAGACACTTTGTTGAGAATACCATTCTGATCATTTAGACAGTTATTTAGGAGAAATGTTCATAATAACTTTTGTTAATGGAAGGGTTCTCACTATGACAGGTGTTCTTTTGGGTATATAAATAGCACTGAAAATGATACCTACCACTTTATCAGTGAAAGAACTTAATCCGTGCGGAAAATGAAACTGAAGGTTTTCGTAGAAAAATAAGGACATCAGAGTTAATAAGCAAAGACAGCGAAGAATTCTTTTTTCTGCATGCTGAATGGATCGTCCCATACATCAGCTGATGTGCAATTTTGCGAGTTAACTTTGTTGATATAATGTTTCGGATTTAAGCTAACGATAGACGACATGCATGATACGTGTCATAACATAGCTAGGAGAATATGCTAGTGACCAGACATAAGCATAAGAATGTCAAAAATATCTTCATTTTTTTGGAATCTTGAATTTCCTCAGAATGTACTTTCTTAGTTCTGCCAATCCGAATTACATGAGATAGTTATGTGTTCTAAAGCTTGATTACACATTTCGAAAATTTCAGGTTACATTATTAAACATTGTTTCATCTACTTTCCGAGCTTTTATACTTTTATCAATTTCCTTTTCAGACATACATCACCGTGATTGTTTTCGTGCTTGACTACAACGACAATGCTCCCACATTTTCACAAGATACTTACAATACCAGTATTTCAGAGGTAAATCAATCAATTCGTGCAAGCAAGTTTTCATTATTTATATAGGTTTGGATGCCCATCACTAATTCTTATTCTACATGCCTGATTAGCTCACGAACAACAGCTATATAGTGTTAAATAAATGTCAAAAGGTGAATACACACTTTATCTCAGGTATATGAACTTTTGTCTTTGGGATTAAATCTTCTATCAAACGTTTAAAATTACTAAACCCTTTGACTACGTAAAAAAAATTGGGAAATTAAGAGTCCATTGATGAATGTTGATGAATGTGGTATTAAGAGTACATTTGTGAATGTGGTATTGAGGGTACATTGGTGAATGTGGTATTAAAGAGTATATTTTTAAATGTGGTATTAAGAGTACATTGGTGAATGTGGTATTAAGAGTACATTGGTGAATATGGTATTAAGAGTACATTGGTGAATGTGGTATTAAGAGTACGTTGGTGAAAGTGGTGTTAAGAGTACATTGGTGAATGTGGTATTAAGAGTACATTGGTGAATGTGGTATTGAGGGTACATTGGTGAAAGTGGTGTTAAGAGTACATTGTAAAGTAATTGCGATTTAATTTACATCGAGTGATGCGACAGTGACAATTTGCACAGAATACGTTTGGAAACTGTCCAGTCAAGGTAGTGTCGACATGGGGCGAGGGCAAAGTTAAAGTCCAGATGAAGAAATGGACATGGTCCAGTACAAAGTGGTTACTTAACCCTCGTTATCATAATGTCTGGTATTTTCAGGACGAGCCAATTGGTTCTACAGTGTTTACTGGAGCTGTCGCAGTGGACAAGGATACCAAATATGACGGCAACAGTGAAGTATACTACAGCATAATCCCAGGGAAATTTTCGGTAATATCCACCACCTTGACACCACTAATGTTATCCTATTGCTTCCGGTAATATCCACCACATTGACACCACTAATGTTATCTGTTGCTTCCGGTAATATCCACCACCTTGACACCACTAATGTTATCCTATTGCTTCCGGTAATATCCACCACCTTGACACCACTAATGTTATCCTATTGCTTCCGGTAATATGCACCATCTTGACAACATTAAAAATAGTCATATTGCTTCTTTACATCTAAATTTTATATAATTCTGTGTGGTAAAATCGTAATAATAAATATGTCTTTACATCTAAATTTTGTATGATTCTGTGTATAATTCTGTGTGGTAAAACCGTAATAATAAAGGTGTACTTACATTTAAATTTTGTATGTTTCTGTGTGGTAAAATCGTAATAATAAAGGTGTATTTTGCTGTGGGAGGAATAGACAGAAGACGTAGTTTGAAGTAACAATCGTATCTTTCCACTTTGGAATTTACGCCTATTTCAGTAAATAAACGCATTAAATTTACGCCTATTTCAGTAAATAAGCTCATTAAATTTACGCCTATTTCATTATAAGCGCATTAGATTTACGCCTATTTCAGTAAATAAGCGCATTAAATTTACGCCTATTTCAGTAAATAAGCGCATTAGATTTACGCCGATTTCAGTAAATAAGCGCATTAGATTTACGCCTATTTCAGTAAATAAGCGCATTAGATTTACGCCTATTTCAGTAAATAAGCGCATTAGATTTACGCCTATTTCAGTAAATAAGCGCATTAGATTTACGCCTATTTCAGTAAATAAACGCATTAGATTTACGCCTATTTCAGTAAATAAGCGCATTAAATTTACGCCTATTTCAGTAAATAAGCGCATTAGATTTACGCCTATTTCAGTAAATAAGCGCATTAGATTTACGCCTATTTCAGTAAATAAACGCATTATATTTACGCCTATTTCAGTAAATAAGCGCATTAAATTTACGCCTATTTCAGTAAATAAGCGCATTAGATTTACGCCTATTTCAGTAAATAAGCGCATTAGATTTACGCCTATTTCAGTAAATAAGCGCATTAGATTTACGCCTATTTCAGTAAATAAGCGCATTAGATTTACGCCTATTTCAGTAAATAAACGCATTATATTTACGCCTATTTCAGTAAATAAGCGCATTAAATTTACGCCTATTTCAGTAAATAAACGCATTATATTTACGCCTATTTCAGTAAATAAGCGCATTAAATTTACGCCTATTTCAGTAAATAAGCGCATTAAATTTACGCCTATTTCAGTAAATAAACGCATTATATTTACGCCTATTTCAGTAAATAAGCGCATTAAGACTTACACCTATTTCAGTAAATAAACGCATTATATTTACGCCTATTTCAGTAAAAAAGCGCATTAAATTTACGCCTAATTCAGTAAATAAGCGCATTAGACTTACACCTATTTCAGTAAATAAACGCATTAGATTCCTGTCATTCCAATGTGCATGCCTGGGAGGCATAATTCAGATAAACAAGACTGAGAAAAAATGATATTGATGCATTCTGTTATTCACATCTACTTTATCGTTAGTTGATATTCCTCTCACAAACTTACAATTTTGCTTAAAATTTAGTCAGTCCCTTACTCAAATATGCTCCTTGCTGTACATACAGGATCATATATATTATTCAATAATAATAATAATAATAATAATAATAATAATAATAATAATAATAATAATAATAATAATAATTGCCACCATTTTGTATTATTGTTATTTTTACTATTATTATGAGTTGTATTATGATGATGATGATGATGATGATGATGATGACATCAATCCATAATTTATAAGTACGCCGTATGCAGTTGATTCTCGATTATAAGTCGAATTAAACTGCAAGCAACATAGATCCCGATTTGCCTTTGAATAATGCTCCAGCAGAACAGGTTTTATGTTGATTGTTCCACTATTCCTAACACAATGCGCCAATCTAGATCCGTCGGCGCATAATGCGATGGCCGATCTGGATCTGTGTAGCTTGCAGTTGGACTCGTCTTATAAGCGAGTACCGGTAATACGGTGCTCTCAATTTCTTTTCAGAGTTACTTCAAAATAGAACTACCCACACAGCCGACCATTACACTGAACAAATCATTGGATTTTGAGACCAATCGTCAGATGAGTATTGTAATTCTTGCAGAGGTAGGTTCTCAATTTAATTTAGCAAAGGAACGTACATATAGTATTGTATTGTTCTAAATAGCTTTATAATTAAATAGTCGCATATGTTGACAACAAATGAAATAGAAACATTGAAGATTTATGTAATAACAGTGAAGAAAAGAAAAAAAGAAAACAATGTCCTTTCACTGTCTATTCAGTCCTAGTTCCATTACTGTTTCCACGGTGATTACTGTTTCCACGGTGATTACTGGTTCCACGTTCGATCCAAGGTGATCAGAATTAAATTGTCCCACATCCTGTCTTTGTTTCAGTTTCAGTTTTATCCTGCTCGAGAACCATAATCCATCTCCAGAGTTTTCAAAAGTGTCTATTTCGAGCATTTTCTTGATGACTATTAAAACAATAATTTAAAAAACAAAATACTTTTTTTTTTTTATCGCAACTGCCATGAAGGGATTTGGGGTCCTAAAAATCTTTGTTAAAATGCACAACTCAGATGCCACCATAAACTCTATGGGCTTGAATTTTTTAAAGATATTTATATGTTACATACAACGGCTGATATAGAAGGGTTTCGTATGGTTCAGTCGATTTCCCCAAACCCATGTGAAGTGATCACTGAAATGAAGATATTTTGTTTTACATTTTCAGGCAAAATAAATCAAACATTTCTCAGATATGTGAAGCGCACTTGAAGTTTTTCATTTCAGTTCGATACCGATATTATTTCATCTTTATGCTAGATGTAAATTACTACAACTGTTTAAATTGTTGATTGCAAATGTTGATTATAATAGAGAGCGTCATTAATAAGTTAGGTTGACGCAGTAAAAATACAAAATTCTATTTACTCACCCATGCAAAAATGAAAAGTACCTGTTTACTTACCTTACTTTTCCTATCTCAGTCTGGTTATCTGAGACTGGTTATCTGAGACTGGTTATCTCAGACCAGTCGTCTCAGTTATGGTGTCAACGCGCCAGGGACTACTTTATCAAGGGACGCAATCATTGTTGCTTCCTGCTTGGACCATTGGAGTTGTTTCCGACCAAACAAACGCCGACACTTAAGGAAATGTACCTAAATATGTTTTGGTGGAGAATAAGAAATAACTTAAAAGTAAGATTAAAAAGACGATAAAGAAAAAACCAAAAGAAAATGGACTACAAGCTAAGTAACATTCTGATTCGTAAAGGTAGGAGAGCAAAACTCGCAAATGTTTAGCCCATTTTGCCCCAGTTGAATCACACATGTACCTGTAACCATTAATGACAATTAATGGCCTTTAGTGTCAGAATGACTCATTTATACGTCCACACCTTATTCCACAAACAGATTTCCCTGTAGCATATAATTTCGCTACTAATAGCAACACTTACCATATATCCAATACAGAAAATATACTTTTTTTTAAAAAAAAAAAACAGATCAGGACATGATTATCTGCTTGGATCTGTATTTGGAAAGTATTTCATACACGGGGGTAATTTTACAATCAGTATTAATTACAACACCAGTATGTCACAAACAATTTTATCAAATTTTCAAAAAAAGGAGAGTTACTTACAATAGTGACACGTCTAATTCCCCATGAAATAATCAAATCGCTGTCACTCGTGCCACATGTAAATCTTCGTTATGGTCTATATAGAGCTGTGTACCCAGTATCGTTTTATTATTTATAATATAACTTTTCTAAATTGTAACAGATGAAAATGAAACATTTTATTGTAATAAATATTAATTATTTATTTTAATTTAATATAATATCCATATATTAAATGGTATGGTACCAAAATACTATCAAACTTTTTATATTGTTGGGGGGGGGGTTACGCGTAAAAGTTGTGTACATCGGATGGAACAGTCACGCCACAGCCCTCAATTAACTTATTTGTATTAATGTGCCTCATTTAAACATTTGCACGAGAACTATATTGCAAAAGTGAAGAATTCTTTCCCTTTAAAGTTAATTACCGAGCGAGAAAAACAATCTACGTTGGGTTTTGCACCAAAGTAAGGAAATCACGGTCACGTGTTTACACTTCGTGGGGAGACAAATAATGTACCCCTTTAAATGGGATTTCCTTGGCTTTGGGCAAACCCAGGTATAGATTCTATTAAACGTTTCAGGTCAAAACAGAAATAACCTACAATAAAAGAGTTGTATAGATTGTTCGTCTTGATTAATTATTCGTCATTTAAGTTGTAATTTACTGTCAAGCCAATCTTGGCAAGGGTTTTATATAGCAAACAATTTGTCGTTAATGTGCGCGACCGTCCGTACGTCATTCCACATCACGGATCACTCTGTGTTCAACTGTCTCGTTGTCTACAGATTAATATCAGCTGATACATAAACAGAACTTCACATTTATCGTTGTCTACAGATTAATATCATTTGATACATAAACAGTACTTCACATTTATCGTTGTCTACAGATTAATATCATTTGATACATAAACATCTTCACTTTTCTCGTTGGCTACAGATTAATATCATTTGATACATTAACAGAACTTCACATTTATCGTTGTCTACAGATTAATATCATTTGATACATAAACAGTACTTCACATTTCTCGTTGGCTACAGATTAATATCATTTGATACATAAACAGAACTTCACATTTCTCGTTGGCTACAGATTAATATCATTTGATTCATAAACAGAACTTCACATTTATCGTTGGCTACAGATTAATATCATTTGATACATAAACAGAACTTCACATTTATCGTTGGCTACAGATTAATATCGTTTGATACATAAACATCTTCACATTTCTCGTTGGCTACAGATTAATATAATCTGGTAAATAACAGAACTTCACATTTGCAACAACAATTATCAAAACCTCGGGGACATTCTCTATTTGGAGACTGTATCCAGCTTCTTGGTTTTTTTTTTAAATCTAGCTAGAATATGTATATTTCGTTCGTTTCCATACCACTGATGAACATGTTAAAATCGCAAGCCCCCTCCCATACAATTTATTTTATAAACATATGTTCGTCCGAATAAGGTAAAGCCTGCATGACAAATGCCTCGGAATTCAAGTCATTAAAAAAATAGCACGTAAATCCCTCGATAGAAATAAAGATCGTGTGAATTTGAAAAGCATGTAGATATAAAGAACAAGTGAATTTAATAATATTAAGAATCATACTAAAGTAACCGTCTTGGAATTTCAGGATGCAGTATTGATTATATAATATAGACTCAAAGATATAAATTCATCCATACAAAACCATTTTTAATTTTCTAAAGATATATATGCATCCATACAAAACCATTTTTAATTTTCTAAAGATATATATACATCCGTACAAAACCATTGTTAATTTTCTAAAGATATATATATACATCCATACAAAACCATTTTTAATTTTCTAAAGGACCGTCCTGCATATGGTTCTAAGTTGAACGGAACAGCTACTGTTATCATACAAATACTGGATGCCGATGATTTAAACCCCGCCTTTTCATCGGATGAGTACACGTCAATCATTAGGCAAGATACGCCTCCGGTATGTACCAACCTTTAAAGTGCGCATGTGCAGATGTAAAGCATCTATACTGAATTTGACTGGATTTAAAGAAAACTATTTGAGTTATACATTAAACCATACATTTTTATTTCAATGTAATGTATGGTCGTTTATATCTCCTTTCGCTCCAAAAAAATATTTTCTGATGTATACCAGCCTGTTTTATGTAACATTATATTTAAGAAGTATGAATACCGTATTTCAGGTAATAGTGGAATGGTAAATAAATTCTGGACGTTTTTCGTCTTATTTTATGTACTATTTCACGCGTTCACAACGTTATAGTTTGATTAAAGTCTTCAAGAGATGTCAAAGTTGGAGACAGGCCGTCATGTACAAAATCAAAAGAGATAAACGTGTAATAAAATGTAAATAAGCAGTGGAAGTAGACGTATTTGTTGTGTTTTTTCCTCTTGTACAAAATAACATTTACTCGATTATTTCTCTACAAGGGAACTGAGGTGAAGGTGGTTCCGGTTTTATCTGCGGCAGATCAAGACACCTTGAACGCTTCCATCAGATATTCGATAGCAGGTGGGTAAAATTGACCATATTGCTCCATAATGCATACAATTCATAGTGATTTTTTTTTCTTATTTTAAGAACAACTGAGAAACCAAGAAAACATAGTATGTGTCTTTAATATAAATCTTGCAACTATATGTAATAATAATAATAATAATAATAATAATAATAATAATAATAATAATAATAATGATAATAATAATAATAATAATAATAATAATAATAATAATAATAATGATAATAATAATAATAATAATAATAATAATAATGATGATAATAATGATAATAATAATAATAATAATAATAATAATAATAATAATAATAATAATAATAATGGGGACTTTGTATAGAGCCTCATTTTTAGAAGATCTAAGCGCTTTACAAGATATATTTTATGACAACCCAAAAAAATACCATGAAATTAGAAAACATAAAAAATGTTGAAAATATTTAAGGTAGGAAACATTATTAGGTCTTTAAGTTAGTTCTTGCAGTTGAAAAATGTGAGTTTTAAGAGCACTCTTGAAAGGGATCATTGTCTTAATATCAATGGGCAATTCGTTCCACATTGCTGGTCCGTGGTATGCAAAATAACGTTGTCCATTTGACTAATGAAGAAGTTTGGAAAAGAACTTCACGATATTGACCGTTATATCTAGATGTTCGTTAAAATGGTATTTACTGTACCAGTGCTTTAATTTGCATCAATGTATTATATGTTTTTACTTATGAAAAATATACTTTTACAGCAGTATTTTTATAAGTGTAAAGTCAAGAGATTCTCGTGAAATATACAATTTACAGAACATGGATAAATTTGACTATTGAGACATGAAGTGTTATATTCTTATTTACTGCCTTGAATGCAAACTTGCAATCAATCATGAATTGACATATGGTGTCGATATAATATGGTTGTGTATTTTAGTCTAACCTGCAAACATTCAAAGTATCGGAATTGGTATGGACAGTTTTACTTAAATTTATTGAAAATATGATCTTGCAGAAAATGTTAAACTTTCATAATAGGACAGTTCTCCATTGAACACTACTTGATTATTCGTACGTTTGGTGGTAGCAAAGAATCGAGAAGGTGATATATACCAGTGTATGTCAGATTCGGTCTTATTTCATGCGCAGATATATCCAACTCGTTTGAAATCGATGAAGTTTTTGGCACTCTCAGGGTGAGAGGAAATCTGACATCACGAGTGTATCCAATGGTGATAAAGGTAACAGAACAGAGAGAGAGAGAGAGAGAGAGAGAGAGAGAGAGAGAGAGAGAGAGAGAGAGAGAGAGAGAGAGAGAGAGAGAGAGAGAGATTTTACCATTTAAAACATGCAATTACAATAATACACACGTTATTAAAAAAGAATTTACAAGATTGACATCTACTGCATGAAAGAATTTAAATATAACATAACTTAATACAAAGTATACAAATTATAAATAGTATCATATCACATCTATCAAGTGCTAATGTTATACAGTAATAAAATAAGGCCTGATAATTAAAATATGTATATATCATAGAAAATGAAATAAGAGGTATTTGCCTTTTACTTACAGTTAATTTCCCATCATCAATATTCTTTAAGCAGCGATAAACCAAATATATGTTTTGGCGGATACAAGAAATCACCTTATCGGACTGCTCACATGCGTTTCAAAAGAGACAAAGTTATGTTCAGATTTACGTCATTTATTCGTGCAGTCTATTAATTATGATTCTATTTCGCAACAAATCGGCAGTCGTGATATACATTTGTATGATACTGTTTGGAATTTATAATAGGCAACACAGGTCGATAATTCCTTTCGTGTGGATACCTCCCTGCTGAGTGTGACTGTTCTAGGTGTTAACGCCACCGACCCCAGGTTTAAGCAGACCAGTTATAAAGTTGAAGTACAGGAGAGTGTCGAGGTTGGCACAGTTTTGCTAACAGCAGAAACAGGAATTACGGACATCGTAAGTAATAGTACTTTGTCTTCGTGCATTTAGTTTTCTTCGTGAGTTTATTAAACGCTGAATTGTTTCCTTCATGGTTTATTCCCCTCCCCTTTTTATATGTTTAAAATCTATTTCTTGGAAAATATACGTATGACTAGGAATCTATTTCTTGGAAAATATACGTATGACTAGGAATCTATATCTTGGAAAATATACGTATGACTAGGAATCTATATCTTGGAAAATATACGTATGACTAGGAATCTATATCTTGGAAAATATACGTATGACTAGGAATCTATATCTTGGAAAACATACGTATGACTAGGAATCTATATCTTGGAAAACATACGTATGACTAGGAATCTATATCTTGGAAAATATACGTATGACTAGGATATATGAAACAGATCTAAACGAGAATATAGGTACTGGTATCAATTTAAAACTTTTTGGCGAGGACCTGTTATCAGAGACAAACAGTGATCAGTGCATTCAACTATGTATAATTATCATTTGTTTAACCTCATTTCATTTCTGGATGCTAAACTAGAATATACATTAGCTGAAGTGTCGAACTTCGTCAACGCAAATAATCTTATTCGGCTTTTTCCTGCTTTATCTTTTCAGCCGGTACAACTTCAGTTTGGAATTATAAATGAAAACTCTATTTTTGAGATAAATAACAGGTAATCTTTTATTCTCTTATTCATATCGACTAGTTTTGACTTTATAACACAGACTTGGTACTCTCTCATAATGTAAACTTATTAGTGTTGTATACATTTGCTGCCAGTCCATATTTTACAATGTAATACATGTACTCTTAACGGTGTTCTGATTACTGAAGATGATATAGTAACAACACGGACAACAATAACTGTACTCTCAATCCAAAGAAGAATTCAATATAAATACTTGAAAAACAAAAACAAGAATAATGTATTTTGTTTTAAATTGTAGGCAAGCATTTATTGTAGAATCTTTATATTGGAAGTCTGTTTAACGTATCATAGATTCTGGATATTTAATAGTATTTGCTGACAAATGTGTCGCAGTTAGGTTATAAATAAGACTGATGAGAACTCGTTTCTCAATTTTGGTGAACGAACTGTTCTTTTTTTCCCCGTGATGCACCGCATCTATTTGTGATTCCTTGCCTCATTTGACTTTGCTACGATTCATGATTAATTCCACTCTGCACTATTGCCGCTAAATAATCGGCTTTGGTGATTTACTGTCCGATTTGGGATTTTATATTCCCATCGACCAACTCTGATTAAATTAAATTAGTTTAATTTTCGTGATTTACTAAGTCAGTCTAATATATCTCTTGGAATTAATTTTAACTAAGCACGAATCTTTCAGAAAAGTGTATTAAAATATTTTTGCAAAGCGTATAATTGCCGATGTCTTTTGGGCACTTCTTTCGTCAAATATATATAAAGATCTTCAATTTTGGAGGTAAGTAAATATTGTTTGTAGTTCGCAGTCCCATTATCCATAATTAGAAGTGATCGATTTTGAGAAACACCGGAACTTGTGAAGTTGGGACTAATTAGGAAATAATAATTTTACTAAATACCGGCCTATGATGGTACCTTGCCAGTTTAGACCGTGAGCCAACGTATTATTAGTATATACCAATCGGAACAACCTCGGCCTTTCCGTCGAGAGTTGACAAAAGTAGTCGAGCAATCTTTCACTTGTACTATAGATATGAAATGAATGAAATTATCCTTTATAGAAATCGGAGAACCTGGAATATTGTAAACTACATAAAAACAATTATTTTAAAAGAATTTGCAGCACTATCGTTTATTTTTTTGATTTTGTTTATTTCGTTGGCTTGGATACTATTTTCACCGCATTTTTGTTTTGCATTTTAAGAAGTCAGATAATTCTGAAAGCAGCGCTGGACTATGAAGCACAAAGAGAATACAACTTTAAGATAACAGTAACCAATTCTGTATCGGTAAGTAAATATTTTAATTCAGTTTTATTTTATAATCATACTCTTTAAATGGTTTTGATTGGAATTACGGTGATGAGTTTTATTGTGATGATGAGAGTCATAACTACTTATATAATTGATATCGCGTCATCAGTATGATAGTCAACATTATGATCGTCATCAATGTGATTGCTGTCATTGCCATCTTCTTCTGTTTTTTCTTCTTTTCCTTTTTTATCCATAAATATCAACATCACCATCATAATTATAAGTATTATTGTCTTGTTCGTCATCGCTTCTTCCGTCTACCCGATTCGTGTTTGATCAACAGTGTCTTTTTGGCTTCAATGATTTTCAAGGACTACGTATACTCTTATCTACGCGGTAAGAGAGAGAGAGAGAGAGAGAGAGAGAGAGAGAGAGAGAGAGAGAGAGAGCGAGAGAGAGAGAGAGAGAGAGAGAGAGAGAGAGGATACTTTTAACTCTATGGGGTATTTGTCTCTCAGAAGGAAAATTTACATCCAAAAACATCCAGTTGTAAGTCCTTACAATAAATTAAATGAAGTACATGCTTTATGGTTGATTAGGAAGCCACTAATTTGTGAGAGATCAGGATGCAGTGATACCTGACACTATCTCACAAGCGATAGCAATTTTATGCACCTGGCCTCATCAATATCGACTCTTGACCTGTGACATATCGTTTACAATACGCGTGTGTATGCATTGTGTTTTCTTCATTGCAAATGAAATGCATACGTTGTTATAGATCGAAACTTGCCAATAGAATTAATCACACCACCAGGACATCGTTTACGTTAGCCACACTCTCAAGATCTATCACTCAAAGAGCGAAAACAATGTTGAATGGTATTTATTTTTCATAATATTGTACAAAAAAGATATGATGAGCTGTGGAGCTGTACAATAAATATTGTACAAAAAAGATATGATGAGTTGTGGAGCTGTACAATAAATATTGTACAAAAAAGATATGATGAGTTGTGGAGCTGTACAATAAATATTGTACAAAAAAGATATGATGAGTTGTGGAGCTGTACAATATAGTAAGCGTATGTTGGGGAAAAAAATGTACACATTATTATCTACATCCGACATCAGTGAAGATCTTTACTCTTGATGTATATAATATCAGATAGATGTATATAATATCAGATAGATGTATATTGTTTTCTCAGACATCTACTGCTGCTGTAACGATATTGGTGAGTAACGTCAACGACAACAATCCCGAAATACAGGATAATGATACTTCTGTAACGACAGAGCGAAGGAAGGACGCCTTTGTAACACAAATCAAGGTACGTTATTTTCATTGTAGACTTCCATTTGTTGCAGTTGATTATAATACGTAAAATATGTTAAAGAATAATAAGAAATAGTATAATGTAGTTCCAGATATGGATGATGTTTTAGATACTGAATAAGTAACTACTAACGGACGGTTCGCGTCCGTGATACATGCCCCTGGAGTGGGATTTAAACGTTGGACAAATACGGGAATATTTGTGATGGCCTCCCTCCCCGGTATATTTGTCGTGCAAGCACCAACTCTACTGGTTTTCATTTCTATTAGAAAATAGATTTCGATCTGTGTCCCAACATAATACAAGTTTTCGTACCAGTCTAGCAACAATACTTTTGCTTCCATTGAATTCTTATTGCTAAGAACTTTTACACGAAATTATGGGAAAAGTATTTGTGTATTTAAATGATTGAAACGCTTCTCATCAGTATGCACAGTTACAGCAACGACGGTAAGAAGACCAGATTTTTTTTTACCCACTACGTGCTGTGTAGTTAAGTACTCAATCCATTCTCTTGATTCATGTAGACAGTTTACAAAGGAAAGCGGTGTATTTGCAACGCTTAACTCTATATGCAAAGTCAAACAAATGACAAAGAATCAAACTGCACTTTGTAATTACTTTATTACCAGAATATATACGGTATTGCTTTTATTAAGTACCTAATTATCAGAACATATACGGTATTTGTTTTTATTTTACAGGCCACGGATAGAGAATCGGGTTCAAATTTAAGCTTTATACTAGTCGGACACGAGGAGTAAGTAAAACGTATATATATATATATATATATATATATATATATATATATATATATATATATATATATATATATATATATATATATATCTGTGTGTGTGTGTGTGTGTGTGTGTGTGTACGGAAATTATTCAAAAAAACTTTAAACTATTACAGCAAATTTATAATCGTAGTGTTTACCCTCATAGATCATAAAGTTAATAAGTCGTATATGGAATAAGGTAATGACCGGTGATGAAATAAGGTAATGACCGGTGATGATTGAAAACAATGAAAATATAGATCCCTATAAATATGAAAATTCTTCCAAATGGTGCTAAGGCGTTTGAAAATTAATTTACTCCTTAAAATGTATTTTTAGTACGGTCATATAAAAGCCTAGCAGAATAATATAAATCGAAAAATAATTAAAGAGTACTGCAACCTTTCAAATATTTCTTTCCTGTATTTCAGGTTATTTGTAATCAATACTTACGGCGAAATATACGTATCAGCGGACCCAATTGCTTTGGTATTGAATACTTATACCTTTCAAGTGATAGTACGCGACGACGGTAAACCACCACGTGAATCGGCTGCTCTTGTGACAGTGAAGTTCCCGGATATAACTGAACCTGTTGCCAAGGCTTCCACTTTGCAAGTCATGGATACTACTTTGACGATTATCCTTGGAGCTGTGGCAGGAGTTTTACTGGTTGTAGTTATTATTTTAATAGCGTACATAATTTGGAGGTAGGTCTGCATTTATCTCGCTTCTACTGATCGCCCCCCCCCCCCCTCTCTCTCTCTCTCTCTCTCTCTCTCTCTCTCTCTCTCTCTCTCTCTCTCTCTCCACACACACACACTGTTTGGCATTTGCGCTTTAAATTTTTTCTTGCTTCATCGCAGTTTATGATTGACATAGTTAATAACAGATATATAAGGAGAAAACTCGACAAATTTCGAGTATTCATACCGTATTGTTTTCATTTTGCATTCTTTGTTTATTAATAATGTTGTCCAATTTGTGCTATATACTTTATTTAAACAGTTTATATTTTCTTCACACATTATTCCAAATACCATAATTGAAGCGATCCTTTCCTTAAACCAAACAACATCAAACCGTATGCGAGCTATATGTACCTTAATTGTATCGGAGATGTCTACAACATTTTCAAAGATGTTTTTATCTTCTCAATCTTTTTATTTGTGCTAGACGTCTGCTTGGAAACTTTTCTTCAAGGTTAATTCGTTATTAAGATTACACGATAGTTGTTGATTATATAAGCTCATAGTGACGAAATATAACACAACGCTAGTATCCAGATTTCCCAGCATGCCTTAAATTTAATAAATTAACAATGTATTTTATTGATAAGTATAATTTTAAATAGAAATCTGGTCTTATTGTTATTAGAGGTTATGAGGCATTTATTTGTTAATTAAACTTTTTACTAAGATATCTCCACTTAAAGACGTAAATAGCTATCTTTTATAAAGAAATGTTTGCACATGCGCATATGCATAAACGATTTGGCTGCTCATTTCGGGAATTGGTTACTTTCCATAGCAAAAGCAAAATACAATTGCGAATGTGTATGACAAAGGTACAAAGGTAATCTTATCTGGAATATCAGCTTAAGTTTGGCTTAGCAAATTTTAGATTGCCAGCTTTGACAAGGAACTGGTGTTGAACTCATACTTTCTAACGTAACACACTTGTGATCTTTTCTGATATAAATAATAAAAATATATTTACTTTTTTACTTTATTTATTCCATTTAAGGCACAGATATATAAAAGAACAGCTTAGCAAAGCTAGAGCACCACGAGGACACGGTGCCAGGGGTCTTACCTATCGTCAAGCAGAGATGCCAGATGACTTACCCAAAATTGACCTCGATTTTTCCGCTGACCTTGAGGAAACATCGGATATGGATGGAACCACCATTCAGAATAATCCGCTGTCGGATGAGAAGATAAATGAGGGATATTTGCAAAGTAGTGGGTCCGAAATTGATAGGGATGTTGGTGAAATAGATGTTGATACAGCTGTAATTCCATACAACCATGAATATGAATATGGGCCCCTTAGACTTAACTATCCTAATGGGGGAGTCTCAACATTTCAAACTGACAATGAAAGTTCAGGAAGTGACATCAGTAGTCATAACGGAAGTAGAAGGGGTTTGATGGGTGGAGCAGCGAACAAAACAGAACCTAGTGACAGACACTGGGGAAGTAATGATAGCCTGCCAGTGCCAGGATCTCAGGTAACCCCCACCCTCTATATCTCTCATTCGCTTTAGTGACTTTGAGTTTATTATACTGTACTGGTTTTTAAATCAAACAATTTTCCGTTGCTGACAATCTCAGACTATAAGCACTGTCTTAAATGATTATTTTGTAATTAACTGCCTGGATAAACAATACTCTTGTCACAACGTGTTTTCATCAGTTTTAAGCAAAAATGTGATTTAAAAATCCTATGGTTTATGTACGAAAGTTAAGTTCTTTCGGACAATGAGAGTGATGAGACTTGATGATAAATAGTTATATTTGCTAATGGTTTTGAAAGCAAACTAGCGACCTTAAGTTTTCAAGTGGTTTATTGTCGATATTTCCACTTTTATTTCTAGCGTAATTGGTATCTTTGCATTGCATGTAAGATGTTGTGTTGTTCATGAAGGATGGATCCTAAAAAACAAATAAATTTCATTTAGGGAAGAATATTACATACTAATTATATTCCAGGTATGAATTGTTTATAACTCAACTTTTTGACCTCAACAAAATATTTTCAACTTGTGCATTTATACTTGTATCCTTTGTACAATCGGTTGTCAAATGGTTTTAAAAAAAAATAGCAAATGTGTTTCGTAAATGAACAGTATTCGTTTCACTTTTTTAAACCAGGAAGATTCACTTCGTTCATTAGTACGAAAATGCTTCGAGTCAGAGGATTAACCAGAAGTTCTTATCGCCCTTGAGTGGCGTTGAAAGTCGCATACTCCAGATAGCTATTAGTGAAAACAATTTATAAAATATAATATATAACATAACCTCTTTTCAAACATGATAAAATAGACAAAGTCATACAAACAAACAACTATAAAAAAAGTTAAGTTAAGAAGAGTATTGAGATTCTTTGTGACAAAAACTTAGTGATCTGGATAGGCATTACAATGGTACAGACAACAAGTACCTGTGCAAATTTTGTTATTATTTATTTTTATTCTTTTAAATTAATTCTTCTTATTATTATTAGTGGTAGTAGTAGTAGTTGTTGTAGTAGCAGTAGTAGTAGTAGTAGTAGTAGTAATATTTCTGTTATTCTTGTTATTATTGTTATTATTAGTAATTAATATTATTGTTATTATTAATAATTATTAATTATGTTATTATTTTTGTCATTATTATTATTATTATTATTATTATTTCTGTTATTATTGTTTTTAATATTATTATTATTATTACTATTATTATTATTATTATTTTGTTATTTTTATTTTTTAATCTTTCAAATTTATTATTATTAGTAGTAGTAGTAGTACCAGTAGTAGTATTGTTATTATTATTTCTGTTTTTATTGTTAGTAGTAGTAGTAGTAGTAGTAGTAGTAGTAGTAGTAGTAGTTGTTGTAGTAGTATAGAAGGATCGAATGTTTTGGTGTCAATTTGTGTATGTCATTTCGGTTTTGGTGAATAAATTAAGTATTGATATGTAGTGCAAGAAAAACATTTCAAATCTGGTTGAACTGGTCTTCATGAGGCTTCTTCATTATCTTCGAGCACTTGCTATGATAAATCTAACAAGAATAGCATTCTCAGATATTGTCTAACAACGTGTTTCTATATTTCAGAATTTGTTGGCTCCAAACGCGAGTGTTGTGCCAGTCAAGGAACGTCCAGCGATCACAGTTTATTTCTGAATTCATTTCTTTGAGTACTAAGAAGAAACTTTCCAGTAGAAAGCGACATTCTTCATTTTTGTAAATTACTATTGGTTGCATTGCTTGCCATCAATTCAATTTTGTACATGCAGTTTGTTGTATCATTCCACAAAACATTCATGAGAATGCTCAATATAAATGAGACGATAATCTTCAGATCTCTTCCAATCGTCCAAGATGAGATGAAGTAGTCAGTGGAGGAACTTCGGTGCCAGTTTTCACAGTCCACGTGCTATAAACACAATCTCGTGATTATACGACAACGCGATTGCACATCTGGATTTCACGTTGATACAACTTTAATTATCGATGTCTTCCCCTAACGGCATAGCTTGAATCGTTTGTTATTAAACCTAAATGATTGAGATAACATCTATCTGGGAAATTACTTTCCACGCCTTCTACGGTATTCGTCGCTCAAATATAAACCATCAAGAAAAACAACACCTCTCTGGAACTGTATGGAATAACGGGGATAAAAGTAACTTAAGATACCATTATGAACTGTATGGAATAAAGGAGCTAAATGTACTTAAGATACCGTTATGGCAGCATACAATAAAAGAAAAATGCTGCTTTAACGGCATATCTCTTGGAATTGTCATGATATAATTTACGACGCCTTTGCTCAGACTGTTTGTTTTGTCTGAACGAAGTCGTGGGCGTTTTGTCCAGATCTACATGTATTAGATTTGTATTTTCCCCAGATCTACTTGTGTTTACATGTATGTAGCAAAATCGAGGGATGAACATATATTGGATGGCTTCGTATGGGCGTTATTTACTTGGAATAGGTATAGTTGGAGAAAAAAATCCTAGCCACATTGACGATTTGAAATTAAATGTGTAATTCTAATGTTTGTCAACGTCTCGATAGCTTTTTCAAGAAAGGAAGCAACAAGGATATATCCACTCACAAATTTAATTGCTTTATGTTGATAAATCAGAGCTAATATTAACCACCTCTTACTTTTACTCATACATAGCTACGAGTGTATATATAGATACGAGTGTATATAAATGAACGAGTGTATATAGAGATACGAGTGTATATAGAGCTACGAGTGTTTATAGAGCTACAAGTGTATATAGAGGGTGAAGTAAAGTCAGACTTTTTGTCCAACAGAACAATGCCATTGACATTCACCAAATCCTACTGTTCAAAAAGGTTTTAGTATTCTGAACATCTGGAATACAGTAAGGTATCTTTGCGTGCCATTAATTGTCTTCGATAATGGGACATTTGTATACTATTTTTGTATCTATTTAACACTCCATTGTGTACATGTATCTATATTTTATATACCTCAATCATTTTAGTTATGGATCTAATACTTATGATAGTTAATTTATGATGTGTTCAACGTAAGTTCCTGGCGTTTAATATTCCTTGCATTATTGTCAATATCATCAGTTATCGACATCTTTTGCCTGTATTTATTCGGTAGATAGAGGGCCTCGCATAAGTGGCTACTTTAAACAACTTCATGGAATGAGTTAACACAGGTAATAAAAATGTCATTTGGTAATATATTTCATAGTTTCACCGAAATATACACAAGCAATATTGACTGCATTGCAGATGTACAATTAAATGTTTTTAAAGTTACAATTACATCACCTGACAAAATAAACCTACGAAGTTTTATGTTGATAACGCAAGCGTGAGACTGCATTTTATTCATATGTTACTTTTATTTGTTTGATATTATTTGCAAGCAAAGTTTAATTTATATTTTTTTATTTATTTCCTAAGATTATCTCTTATTTGTATATGTAGTTGTAATTACAGAACTGGATTCACATTTTATTGGTCTCGCTACAAAATGAAGCCTAAAAATCGATTGTATGGATCTAGTACGCTGTAGCCACTTATGCAATGTGTTATCGATTTTCAAGCTTCGCTACAACTCGAGTTATGTAAAACATAAAGTAAGATTCTGAACAGAAAGTGATATGACATAACATACTTGTGCTTGAAACCTTATGATAATGATGCAATTTATATTTTTTTTATTAGAACCAGTACGAGTTTCCAACAAATTAATAAAAACTCAAGACATTTTCTTAACACCAGTACGAGTATGGAACAATATTGATTTATTAATACGTTAAGTGATAACTAATTTATTAGAACCAGTACTAGTTTCGAACAAAGTAATAATAACTCAAGTAAGACATTTTTTAAACACCAGTACGAGTACGAAACAAAAGATCTTCTTAACATCACGTGACAAATGATAGTAAAAAAACTCAGCATATGTAATGGCATGTTTTAAAATCAATGATACAATCGAAAACGTCCAAGAGAAATTTGTCTTATAAGCTCTAATAATGTTTGAGTAATCATTGCAGAGATTGGCAAATATGGCACTAATGTGTATAGTTGGCACTAACTGGTATAGTTGGTACTTATGTGTATAGTTGGCACTAACTGGTATAGTTGGAACTTATGTGTATAAATGGCACTAACTGGTATAGTTGGAACTTATGTCTATAGATGGCACTAACTGGTATAGTTTGCACTACGTCCTACCTATAGACTAGTAAAGATTTATATTGCAAATAAAATACAACTTATTTAAACAAAGATTTAGGAGATTTCAAAAGATCACGAATGATTGAAAGAGAATACTCTGCACATAAAAACACACAGGTTAGGTAAATATTGTATATTACGATTGCTACTGTTATAAACTACATTCCAGTCATATTTACATACAGTAAATCCATGGTTTATTTTCTTTCCCGTGTTTATCGAATATCAAAGACATTAAATGCATCCAAAAGTGTACTCTTAATAAAGCTATCGCAAACCAAAACTACGAAATCGACTGTTTCTTCTCACACCATGAAGTTATATCTTTGCGAATATTTCCTTTATTGTACAGTATATTCGTAACACCACGTGCTATAAATATTATATCATGGATACGAGTTGTATGATTTTCCTTCAAAGACAAGCATTAGCTACATTTACATTGAGAAATGGAAGTGTATTGTCAAAGGTCGGCTGGCTTTAAATAGCAGGAAAAAAAATTAGATAAATATTTCGCCTGAAAAACGTATTTGCATTTTACGATTACTTGCTTGAAATCATGGGCATCAATCAAATGTGACGTAATGAAACAAACCATAGGCATAAATCAAATGGAATTCAATCAAAACGTTCATAGACATAAGTCAAATGGAATGTTATCAAAAAATATAATTACACCTATAACAATATAAGTACATTGTACTTGAAAATGGAAGTGCGTCAACTCGTAGGTGTATTAAATTTTGATAATTATCCAATACTTCCATGGCTACATTCGTACTTAATGGTTCATTTGGACTTGTTATCAAATGGAAATTCATTAAACAGTTTTAATTTTTACCGGGCATATTATTCATGTAAGTTTCGTCTGAAATTGCGAAGAAAAAATAGTCTTGATAAAAAGTGTATTTGTATTTCTTTTAATTTCAATAATTAAATAGATATTTCATATACATCGGTATATATTATTTACTGTTATTTACTAATATCTTATCTTTTGGGGATTTACTTAATGAAATAAATGTATACATCCATATACAAACGTGAGTTCCATACAGATGCTTGTCTTCACACCGAGACATTATGTGCTGTTATTATTTTGTGTTAGTATGTAATGTCATTATGAACTGTTATTATTTACTGTTATTATATAATCATTATGTACTCATTGTGTACTTTTGTTGTGTGCTCTCATTATGAGCTGTTATTATATTCTGTTTTTATGTACTCATTATGTGGGACCCCGAGTGGCCGAGTGGTCTAAAGTTCTCACCTTTACAGATCACTGCCATCTCACCTCTGTCTGCGTGAGTTCGAAAATCTCTGATTCGACTAATGTGGTATGTGAGAAAACTTGCCAGTAGCTTCTCGTGGGTCGGCGGTTCTTTCAGGGGTTTTCCCAGGTTCTTCTTTCACCATTTATACTGGCCGCCATGTATAGACTATCTTGTACTGAAAAATGGCGCTAACCCTACAACAACAACTACTCATTATGCACTGGTATTATTTACTGTTAGTATGTACTGGGAATATGTACTGTTATTAAGTACTGTTAGTATGTACTGTACTTTTATTATGTACTGTCATTATGTACTGTTATTCTGTACTGTCATTATGTACTGGGATTATGTATTGTCATTATGTACAGGGAATATGTACTGTTTTTCTGTACTGTCATTATGCACTGCTAAAGGTTATGTGGACCACCAAAAACAAAATGTAAATCAAGTCAGCGACAGATAAATAACAAAGCAAACTAATGACAGCAATGGGACTAATGTTAAATTCCCTGTCATTTCACAGTAGTGTTAAATTCCCTGTCATTTCACAGTATGCACGATTTCAGTTTTTTTTTTCTTCCTCTCGAAACTGAAAGTGTTCTGCAATAAATGATATAATGGAAGGGTGGTGACATGCATGATTAGTCCTAAGTTCTAGAGAGTTATGACATGCATGATTAATCTTAAGTTCTAGAGAGTAATGACATGCATGGTTAATCCTAAGTTCTAGAGAGTAATGACATGCATGATTAGTCCTACGTTCTAGAGAGTAATGACATGCATGATTAATCCTAAGTTCTAGAGAGTAATGACATGCATGATTAATCCTGAGTTCTAGAGAGTAATGACATGCATGATTAATCCTAAGTTCTAGAGAGTAATGACATGCATGGTTAATCCTAAGTTCTAGAGAGTAATGGCAGATACTATCGGACTGCAGTTAAAATACTAAATGTATTACGATAAACGTCACCTATAATTCGATATACTTCGAGCTAGTTCTAGTTTTATAACACAAGAACTCAATACATGATGCTTGCTAATTTGCGTGTCAGTTTTTACGTGTGATTTATGATTATGATTACGTGAAATGAAAATTATATGTATACCCTATACAAAACGCCGACGTTCGCATTTTGTTATGTATATTATATATATATATATATATATATATATATATATATATATATATATATATATATATATATATATATATATATATATATATATATACGTGTGTGTGTTTCAAAACATCGATTTTTTACGATTGATTAACGTTGGCCAATAAATTATTACATTAGTAGAACTTTGCAATAAAATCATACCCTTTATTACCTATTGACGTGCTTATGGTCAAGATTTTGCGTACTGAATGGTCGAATCATACGCAAACTCCATATTGTTAAATTTATGTTTAACAAATCAGTTAGTTTGGAGCCCCGAGTGGTCGAGTTGTCTAAAGCGCTTTCCGTTACGGATCACTGTCGTCTCACCTCTGTCTGCGTGGGTTGGAGTCTAAGACTCGGCTAATGTAGTTATGTGACAAAGCTTTCCAGTAGCTTCTCGTGGTTCGGTGGTACTTTCCGTGAGTTTTCTCGGGTTCTTCCTCCACCAATAATACTTGCCGCCATGTATAGCATATCGTGTGCTGAAAAATGGCGTTAAGCCCTAAAACAAATCAGTCGGCTATGATATCTGTTCTAATACATTTGTAATGTATTGATTGTTTTAAAAAATCATTTTACCAGGGAATTTAAACAGTTTTGAATCTAAGTTTGCTTTGCAGCAAAGGTCTTACAAGTGAGCGTTTCGTCAGCTCTTCCCCTCCAAGTTCTCAACGTGCAATATTCAATACACTAAAACCTATTCAGATCCTTGATATTAAAATATTATCTTTCGCTGTGTATCGAACATCGTCATCATGTGACCTCTTCACAACAATCACTTCCAGCTCACACATCGTGGATAACGGTCTTCGAGAACGCGAATCATCTTTCATGGATACTCTACAATCTTCAAAACGATGAATCCACCTGCAATTTATATGATATGACAGTTAATTATTTCAGTTAACTTTTAATTAAGTCAGCCTCGATATCAGAGTTTTGCTACCTTGATATATATATATATATATATATATATATATATATATATATATATATATATATATATATATATATATATATATATATATATATATATATATATATATATATATATATATATATATATATATGCATATATGTATGTATGTGTGTGTGTGTATGCGTGTGTGTGTGTGTGTGTGTGTACACAGATGACCAATGCTGGACGAAACGGCGCCCCGGGCGTATCCATCCTTTGGTGCCTCTCACCCACCCAACCATCCCCACCCCTGCGGCCAGGCGCCTTTATCATCAGTACATTGCGACGGCTCTGCACACACATACAAACTCATTTAGATTCATTTTCAATTAGTTTGTGATTCCATTTTAACAAACTGAATTTTTTTCACCGATCACATTTAACATTGAGTTGGATAATATAAGTATATATAAACAATGATGCCATCATAATTTCAAAGTTCAAATTTTATTGTACTTGTACAGCCACGTGATATGCATTTGTAACGCCATATTCAGAGAGGTTTGATATTTTACTTAAATTACTAATGTTTATAATAAATATAGTTTGATCTATTTTTGTTTTAATCTCTGCTGTTTTCACGTAAAAATAAAGAAAACAATGTACTAATCTTTGTGTTTTGTTGTATATTTGATTTATGATACCATGTACATTTTTAGCCCCAAAAATATTGATACAGTTATATATTATTCATAATTTGTCAAGAAAAATATTATCAGTGTTAATTTCATTCAGTTGTAATTAGGCGAAAACGATTTATTAATTATGACAAATAGGAGATATATTTGCTTTATATCAAGAGTGATGAGCAGAAATTGTGCTGAATTATTATTGCAGACAGGTAAAATTGATTAATGTTGCTTAATTATCGCAGACAGGTAAAAATATTTAGTGTTACTTTTTTATCGTGGACAGGTAACGCTGATTAAAGCAATTCTATTTATCGCGGACAGGTAACGCTGATTAAAGCAAATCTGTTTATCAAGTGCAATATCCAGACTCATAGGATGACATGTGTTGCCACGCACCTGTCATAATTAGCTGACATTATTAATAATATAAAAGGATTATAATTATTAGCTGACATTATTAATAATATAAAAGGATTATAATAGCTATATGTCGCCGGCGTTCGCTATCTGTGTTCAAGGAAATAATTATATTGGTATGAGCGAATTACATGAAATTGACGCAGATACATTGTGCTTTCTTCTAAATTACTCTCAGAGTCTTTCATTGCTTCACTCTTGCGGAGAAAAATAAAATTGACTAGATTTTTCGACGAGTCTTATTTAAGACTAAATAAATTTCGCATGGTGAAACACGCCCCTTATTTAGCGTAACCAATCAAGATTATCTATAGTATAATGTCTTTTATAAAAAGACGTCAAAATTTGTGATCAGCTTGACATCAAGATTTCCAAACAACTGATTCTAGAAACTTTCAATTCGACATGATGTGCACATATAATATCGAACTTAACCTTTCCTGCTAGTCTTGTCTGAAACGGCTTAATCAACAAATGCCTAATTATAAATCACAACAACAAACGATTGATCCGTAAAATATACCGTAGGATACAGACATACATAATACTAAAAACTACTGCGATCGTGGCCAAATCAGAGAGAACTCCATGACAGTACTATTGAAATGCTGTCCAAAGTAAACAAGAAAACGCAAACAGTTTTCGAGCAATATCTTAATTCATTTTTGGCTTAATAAAAAGGATAAATGTTGAACATTTGTATTCAGATAACATGTCTGTCTACAGTCGAATGATTTCTTTCTTTATTGCGTCATCTAAGGCAGTTTGGATCAAATATATGTGTTTATATTGTGTGAGTGATACACAATTGAATACAATTCGGAAATTTAATGTTGTTCTTTGTTCATATTTTAATAAAGCAATCGACCTGATTTTAAAGTGTACCGTCTTTACAGCATTGTAAAATTACTCAACTTTTGACTTGCTTTAATGTACGCATGAAAAGTAAATACGAGCATTTAAAGAGTGGGTGGGGTGGATACATATGATTTTGTTTCGAACCATGATTAATTTTGTTACCACAAGAGTTTCTTTATAACGAATGTAATGTAATGTAATGAATACAGTTGTTTTCTACTTTTTTAATTTTTTTTTACAAATGAGAGCATTCTAAAATTCAGAGCAAGAATACTTCTGGAAGATATTTGGCGACCCGATAAAGCAAAATCGCATAAAGAAGGAATCACCACATACCATAATAAAACTACCGAATATAAAGATATAAGCACCACATATAAAGAACTAACAACCAAATATAAAACAGAAACACATATAAAGACATAACAATCGAATATAAAGACTGAATAAAAAATAAAATGGAGTAGAGCACATAGAGAAGCAGGATATAAATTGCATCAGACATTGATAAACTAACGCATGTAAAACAACAGAACGGAATATAATTTCAACACTACCAAATATAATTACGAGAAACTAGTAGAACAAATGTTAGCACGGCAAACAAATACAACCACAAGGACACACAGTATTGGATCGTGTTCCATAATTATACGTGTCATCCGTATTTGTCTAGATAATTGATAGAATGGTGTTCCATAATTATACGTGTCATCCGTATTTGTCTAGATAATTGATAGGATGGTGTTCCATAATTATACGTGTCATCCGTATTTGTCTAGATAATTGATAGAATGGTGTTCCATAATTATACGTGTCATCCGTATTTGTCTAGATAATTGATAGAATGGTGTTCCATAATTATACGTGTCATCCGTATTTGTCTAGATAATTGATAGAATGGTGTTCCATAATTATACGTGTCATCCGTATTTGTCTAGATAATTGATAGAATGGTGTTCCATAATTATACGTGTCATCCGTATTTGTCTAGATAATTGATAGGATGGTGTTCCATAATTATACGTGTCATCCGTATTTGTCTAGATAATTGATAGAATGGTGTTCCATAATTATACGTGTCATCCGTATTTGTCCAGATAATTGATAGGATGGTGTTCCATAATTATACGTGTCATCCGTATTTGTCTAGATAATTGATAGGATGGTGTTCCATAATTATACGTGTCATCCGTATTTGTCTAGATAATTGATAGAATGGTGTTCCATAATTATACGTGTCATCCGTATTTGTCCAGATAATTGATAGGATGGTGTTCCATTATTATACGTGTCATCCGTATTTGTCTAGATAATTGATAGGATGGTGTTCCATAATTATACGTGTCATCCGTATTTGTCTAGATAATTGATAGGATGGTGTTCCATAATTATACGTGTCATTTGTCTAGATAATTGATAGGATGGTGTTCCATAATTATACGTGTCATTTGTCTAGATAATTGATAGAATGGTGTTCCATAATTATACGTGTCATTTGTCTAGATAATTGATAGGATGGTGTTCCATAATTATACGTGTCATCCGTATTTGTCTAGATAATTGATAGAATGGTGTTCCATAATTATACGTGTCATCCGTATTTGTCTAGATAATTGATAGGATGGTGTTCCATAATTATACGTGTCATCCGTATTTGTCTAGATAATTGATAGGATGGTGTTCCATAATTATACGTGTCATCCGTATTTGTCTAGATAATTGATAGGATGGTGTTCCATAATTATACGTGTCATTTGTCTAGATAATTGATGGAAAATATGTATGTATTATATAACTACGTTAAGCATTATTTTTGCTACATGTTTTAAATCTGCTTTCACACAAACAAGTAAGCTCTTTATATATATTAAGTCTATACTGGAAAGGGACATAGCTTCTAGTTTTTAACGATTTATGCACAACCAAGGATATCTATCTTTATTTTTTTTTAAATATTTTAAAAAAATAGATTTTCTATGCTGTTCAAATCAATGTAACTTCTTAGTAACAAACGATGCTCACCCGTTTGGAGTGCGCACAGAATTGTATGCTTCATGAAATCATTTTAGATTATGTTTACAATAATTTGTGGCGTTTTTATTTACAGCACATTAACACAAAACAGTTTATTTAGTGCCTTAGAACACACCATGTTTGCCAAACCTTTCTGATTCCATGGTAGAGTTCAAATCTTACCCGTTTATTGTCCAGCGGCTAAACCCTAAACGACAGCAACTCCTGTCTCCAAGAGTCGTCTCATACAATGTACAGGAACACGCAGTCTTGGTAAATTATATATGGTGTCATCTCTCGCATTCCGCCAATCAGACACAGCTGACTCATTCGAAATTAAACGCCAAAAGACTACGAATCCATGACGAAACATTAGGAATCCATTCGAAAATGCTATATTGCTAACATTAATTCAATTCATTAAATTTCTCCAAATAACATCAGTATCGACATAATCAAATCTGTGTGTATTTACTTATCGCCGATCGCTAACTTTACAACTCGCCATATCTGTGTGTATTTACTTATCGCCGATCGCTAACTTTACAACTCGCCATATCTGTGTGTATTTACTTATCGCCGATCGCTAACTTTACAACTCGCCATATCTGTGTGTATTTACTTATCGCCGATCGCTAACTTTACAACTCGCAATATCTGTGTGTATTTACTTATCGCCGATCGCAAACTTTACAACTCGCCATATCTGTGTGTATTTACTTATCGCCGATCGCTAACTTTACAACTCGCCATGCCATTGCAATTCAGTATAACAACAAAACTATCGCCCAAAAAAAGAAAAAGAAATTGTTCATGAATTTAATTCTATGTATTGACGAAACCACAACAAATGACGTCAAGCCTACCGCATGTCATAAGCAAACAACATCTTATTATGTAAAAATTACCAAATATAATGATGACGTCACCATTTAATGCATGATCAAAAGCATTGACATTCTTTTATTACTATATTACACATTTTGCACGGTTATCAAACACAATACGCACAACTTTAAACAGAAAGTAAAAGAGGTTATCAAATACAATACACACAACTTTAAACAGAAAGTAAAAGAGGTTATTGTCAAAATCTGGAAAGGAGATAATAGACAGTTATACACAGTATTTGTAATAAATTACTCGAATAGACAGATATACACAGTATTTTTAATAAATTACTGGAATAGAAAGATAAACACAGTATTTGGAATAAATTACTCAAATAGACAGATATACACAATATTTGGAATAAATTACTCGAAATAATAATCTTTCTCTGATTTTAAAAGCTTCATAAGCGAATTTAGCTAGTGAACATATTTTTTTGGTTAATAATACAAGTTAATAATTGAATGTACTTGTGTATGGATGATTTTTTTCAAAAAATACTTTTTAAGTTAATTTACAAACAAGCTAGTTTAGACTATACATACTTACAAAAGATAATTGCTGTTTTTGTTCTTGTTGTTGCTGTTGTAGGCTTAACGTCATTTTTCAGCCTACTATATTTTGAGGCCGATAAATCAGCCCCTCACCCATGAAAATATTGATTGGCCACATATCGTCCAGAAATATCAACACATATTTGAGGGTATGGGGATTTATGGAACTAATATAGGCTATAAATGGTGGCCAATATAACTGCTTGAGGATGAACCCAAAAAAGAACCAATGGCAAGCTTTCTCACATATCCACTGTAGTCGAACCCTATTCGTTAATGATATTCGTCTTGACTATCAAAGGCAAGCTTTCTCACATATCCACATTAGTCGAACCCTATTCGTTAATGATATTCGTCTTGACTATCAATGGCAAGCTTTCTCACATATCCACATTAGTCGAACCCTATTCGTTAATGATATTCGTCTTGACTATCAAAGGCAAGCTTTCTCACATATCCACATTAGTCGAACCCTATACTTTAATAATATTCGTCTTGACTATCAAAGGCTAGCTTTCTCACATATCCACTGTAGTCGAACCCTATACGTTAATGATATTCGTCTTGACTATCAATGGCAAGCTTTCTCACATATCCACATTAGTCGAACCCTATACGTTAATAATATTCGTCTTGACTATCAAAGGCAAGCTTTCTCACATATCCACTGTAGTCGAACCCTATACGTTAAAGATATTCATCTTGACTATCATGGTTTTACAATAGCATGCCATTTCTTTCACTTCTATAATTTTTTTGCTTCCATATCAACGAGTTTCAGTTCTTTGATTATGGGAAACCACTCGGAATTTTAGAAAAGCGGATCAACGTTTTAATAGATATACAAGAATGTGCAGTACTAGTAGAAGTCGGGTTTTGTATATTTATATAGAGACAGTTTGTTACAATTTTGTAATGCATTAGTCCAGTCTGATGTAATGTCTACATATTATACTAAATTTGAAACAATTTATAAAACCTGGAAACATCCCCGTTTCATCGTATAAAAATGATATCACCACATATAATAAAAAACAATAAATAGAACGAGACACATAACACATCAACCAGTCATGATGTTCGACACAGTTCCAGAAAATACAAAAGTATAAACAGAATCATAAAAATCGTAAAAGCAAGTTATGATAGAAATAACTTTAGAAATAAATAGATTTCATTATATCAAACATGTACTTCAGCTAAACAGGTCAGAAAATGATCATACATGGACACAACTTTATTGAGACCCCAATGAAATTACACTTGCTTTTATAAGATTTTTTTTCTATATATAAACATTTTTTTAAAAAAATATCACAAGTAGTAAGAGAATAACAAACTGTAAATGTGTAAAAACACGAATAACCAGTTACTAGAAAATTACAGAACAGATAAATACTATGATGCCATTATTTTAGATTTTAGATATTCAAACCATTTATTTTCATAGATTTAGTGGCGGTAAATGGGTCACATCAGGGGACCAAATTTATTCATTGTTTAGTGTTCCAAAATGTTAAATGAGATTCAGTGATCTCTTCAAAAACAAGATCGAGGTCTAGCTCAAATAAACTCTTGTATGGTTTAGTAGTCTTGCACATTTATTTATTTATTTATTTATTTATTTATTTATTTATTTATTTATTTATTTATTTATTTATTTATTTATTTATTTATATTATAAATGATGACCTGGTCGAAAAGAGTTAGGTACATTCCGGATAAAACTACCGAGGCCATGGAATGTGTCTGAGATTTAGTGATGTACTCTTTATTCAAGTATATCCGGTTCCGTTTTAGAAAAGAAACTTAAATAATAAAAATGAATGCTATCGCTAAGCCAAAGACTAGTACATCGTCAGTTGCTATAAGTTCATACAGAGATCAGCATTTTAAGGTATGTGGAATCTGTAACATTTATCAGAATTTCTAGCGTTTAGTAGGCTAGCTCAGAAGGATTTTATTACAGTAACAGGTGCATAATCAAATCAGTGTTTCCCTTTACCCTCATTTGCGCTTCAGAGACCCCCATAGTCCTACCTGTAAGACATAGCACATGTTGATTTTGTTTTAGTACTAAAAACATAAATATCAGCGTCGGGTCTTATATGCAGGACTAAGACCACCAAATTTTTAAATTGACCCTCAGTTTTGATACTAACATTTGTTTTTTTTTTTCTTAGTCTGACCCCCAGTTTTCACACCAAGGAGACTTTTGACTCTCAGTCTTGCACCCCTAGGGGATACACTGCATCAAATGTAAGAATAACATGCCCAATTTAAAATTTCACCTCAGGTTAATATAGTATTTTCGAGAAGGTCATAGCGTCAGAAATATCAAATTTGCAAATAAAGTATACTCCTTTTCATGGTTTTTGATTTTTACTGAAATCAACATGCATTTTACAATGTCCTAAAAATGGAGATATTTTATTTCAAATCCTACCCAGGAACATTAAGACATCTTGAAAAAAGATTAATTGCATGCCTGAAAATAAAAATATGATCTTTCAGAGGCTTCTGTTATGAAGCAAGAAAAAAAAATCTTTTTTGGTCCAATACAATTTAAATAGTCAGCAAGAATAAAAGGATGGTAGAAAAGCTGTCATATGTTTAAATATCACTTAAACTAGTTGAGTAATAGGCCCTTCATGAGACTTGTTCTTTCTCAGCTTATCTATTCTGACAGTATGGTGGAAAATATGGGGTTAATATAATCCGACTCATTGATGCAAGGGTGTAGGTTTATTTGTAAATGAACTAAGGGTTAAATACAAGGAATGTCACCTGAATGTGTGGTAGCTGTATGCATGACAGTCATAATAACACTGTGTTTTTTGCTCGTAGTATGAAACAAGGAATAACAGATAATCATGGAGATGGTAATGAAATGTTCATTTAATATGTTTATTATTTATTTCTTTATTTTTCATTTTTTAGGGAAGTCGGACAGAGCAAGAGAGGCTTCTATTGCAAAGCTGTACATTGTATATTGGGAACCTTACATTTTTTACAACTGAGGAACAAATACATGAGTTGTTTAGCAGATGTGGGGACATCAAGAGAATCGTCATGGGCCTTGATAAGGTCAAGAAAACCCCATGCGGATTTTGCTTTGTCGAGTATCCTTGGTGAAATACATTAATTTTATAAATGCATTAGTTGTAATAGAATCATAACACATTGTACTTTTAGTACTTTCATTGTTTTATAAGGATTTAAAAGAAACCTAAAAATAAATACAGTCCTACCCGTTTATCTCGACATCCTCGGGACCGAGGAAATATTGTCGAGATAAGCGGATGTCGAGATAAGTGTTTGGGGGGGGGGGGGTCTGCAAAAAAAAAATGCAAGTTAAATTCTTCAGTAAGGGGTAACCGGTCATCAGTGAGTAGTATTTACACTTTGAAAAAAAAACAATGTAAATTTTTAGTATGTGGGGACAAAACTAGAGTGAAATACACTTGTATATTGACAAATAACATTTTGGTTACCTTTGTGTAATAAAGTCCACAATAAAATATTGCATCAGTCAAATCCTGATATGAAAAACATGAGAGATTCAATGTCAGCATTAGCACGTGTTTGTCTAGTTGTTAATTGCATGCTTCAAGTACATGTACTTAAATCAGCCTAGATATCGGTCAGTCTGTTCCAATGTTATTGAGGGTACCAAGGGGATATCACAGGGAAATGAAAAACTGTCAACAGTACATGTATTCTCCACAAATACTTTTGTATCCAATGTTATGACGAACATTAAAGCGACTGCACCAACCACTTGTTGCAGCGAAGTTCTTCACACTAAGCTTTTTCGATAATGCTTGATTGAACCGTGAACCGTTTAGATGCTTCCTCCACGTCTTCAAATGTACCAGTCTTGCTTCTTCCTTAGGGGAGCGCAGTTACAGACTCTGCAGCTTTCATCCTTCCTGGACGTGTTAATTCTAAATGAAAAAATTTCACAGACCTCTTTGCGACATGTTCATCCCTTAACTTCATTAACAGCCAGATATTTAGTTTCCAAAGACTGTAAATTTAATTTGCGTTTTACCCTTCTGTCGGTAGCCATCGTAAATGTAAATAAAATTAAAAACGAAACTTTCACAGCGAAAATCACCGATCACTTTCAAAGGTCTCGGAAACGTGTAATCCGTATTTTCACGCAATTTTTATATATGGGATTCAGAAAATCATGTATACAGGAGTCCTGTACGCATCAATTTCCTGGACGGCAAATTTAAGGGCTTGCTAGTCCTGCTTCGACCACCTGTTGATTGGGAAATTGTGTTCATCAATTGATCCTTTTCGCTGTGCTGATATATTTACAATCAGAAAATTCAGTGGTTGAAAGACCCACAGATGTACATGCTGTCATTGTAAGAGTACATTTGAATAACAAGGCGGCAAGATCAAAGACTTAACTAGCTGGAGAGTGGTGAGAAAACATGCTGCTATTGGTTTGTTTGTTTTTTTCATCCGACCGCGACATTAAAGCCTGGCGGCAAGATCAACTAATTGTTGAACAAAGTATTGGTCTTAATTGGCAGCTTGTCGACATAAACGTTTTGAAAACAAAGGATTTGTTCAAGCTGGGACCAAGGGCTTCTGTCGACATATACGTTTTTCTTTTATCTCGATGTCGACATAGGCATGAAAATTTGATAGTAATAGTAGACCATGGGACCGGGACTTTGCTTTTTTGTCGACATAGGCGGCTTGTCGAGATAAGCAATGTCGATATAAACGGGTAGGACTGTATGGATATGTATATAGTGAAATCTCTAGTTTACACAAAATTTTTCCAATGATTAACCAGAAATTTGGATCAGCAATTATCTTTAAAGAATCAAGCATGAAATAATGTTCACAGAAACCTATTTTAATAAATATATAAAGACATCTTGGTGCAAACATTATCCATGCTTGTGGATAGGTTTTACATGAAAATGATTTTTTAAAAAAAAAAAATCTTTGTGTATATATCAAGTTGGTAACATAGGACTTTACTTGCCTTTCAACCGCTCCGGTGGCCTAGTGCTTAGAGCATCCGCCGTGGAAGCGGGAGGTCGTGGGTTTGATCCCCGGCTGAGTCATACCAAAGACTTACAAAAATGGTACTAACAGCTGCCTCACTTGACGTTCAGCATTAAGAGGTTAGTGTTAGGACTGGTCAGCCTGGTGTCAGGATAATGTGACTGGGCGGGACATCATGCTACATGTCTGCGGCATGATGCCCCAGTGGTAGACATCACCATAAACTGCCTCACTGCAGACATCGTAGCGATATGACTGAAAAATTGTTAAAGCTACGTTAAAAATCCTAATCAAACAAACAAACAAACAAACTTGCCTTTCAACACTTTTTAACTTATCTTGCCAGATACAAGATAATTCCAGCCCTGGATAAACTAGGTCTAAATAACATGGTTATGCTGCATCAATGTAAGGGACCATTCCAGGTCAGAAAACCAATGCTACGGTAGGAAGTTTATATGGAGAAGTGACATGATTTATGAACAAAGACCTACCGTATTTTCGCGCATATAAGACGCACCCGAATATAAGACACGGGTTTTGACGATTTGTGTAAAAATATTTTACATAAAACGCACCCATATATAAGATGCGGGTTTTGACGATTTGTGTAAAAAATAAATTACATAAGATGCACGTGGCCTAGCCATCTGCCGCACTGAGCAATTTATATCCAGTGGTTTCCTTTCCTTTATCATAAATGAAAATTTGTCCAATGTTTCATCACCCATCGGATGTAAACAAGGCTTCATTACCATTTTTAGTTTAGATCAAAGAATTGTCTGAGGGAGGACCGCAACGATTATCGTTTATTCTTATCTGCCGCTGGGCCAATAGCGGATGGGTTGAGTACCTGGTATCTAGAACAATAAACGCTAGATGTAAAGGTGGCTTCGTTGATCTGCTAGGCCAAGTCTTCAGCGAGTGGGATTAGTACCTTACATCAGGGATGGTCCTGGCTTTTAAAAATCTGTTGCCAAAAAAATCACCAACCTCATTATTTTGTTGCCAATTTTCAAAAAGTATCGCCAGAACAAGTAGTGTACATTTTTCCAAGTGTTAATTTACTCTATTAATGTAACAGGCAGTGAAAATTACAAAAGATGGGTTAGTTAATAATTTAATTACATCAAGCATTAACAAAATGTTAAAAAAAAGTGTTACTTGAAGATCCGTCACGATTTTATGGCTGCCCACTTGTTGAATGCAGTTTCAAAGTCTAATTTTTCACATCTGTACATGCTGATTCTCATTAAATTCTCGAGAGATGAGATGCAGAGTTTATTTCTGATGTCAGCATCCCGCATCACCGTTTGTAGTTTGAAAATTGATGCTGATTATGAAGCGTTTGCCATATTTTGCCCACCACCTGGCTATTGCTGTCAGCTGACCACCCGCCACGTGATAAAAATTCCGAGCAAATTACGAAGTTCACCAAAATCTCCATTAAATGCTCTATTGCTTCCTAAATCCCAAAATAATGATCACTGAATGCTGTATAAATTTTCTCAACAAGCAAAATAGGATCTCCATTCCCACGAATGAAACTTACACGAGTCAACACCTGGCAATATTGGACCGTATATATTATCATAAGTTAGCACCCAATATAGGGATTCTTTCACTCCTGTATTTTGAGAAATAAATAGTTATTTTTAATTATGCAAAACTTGTTTATTTGTTGTTTGCTGTTTATTCTTGCGAAGTTTAAGTCTCTGTAACCGTAACACGGGATTGATGGCAAAAGGAAAAGATCAATGAGTAAAATGCACAAATATTATTTACACCGCCTGGATTCATGTTTGGTGACACACTCCTTCAAAATATCACAGCCAGTTGTGAATGAATTGACGAACTTTGCCTTGATACATACATCACAGAACATCTGTTTTAACTTTTTATCATATCTCAGCCACGGATGCCCAAGTTTCCAACTGTCTAGAAATTTTTGGGAATTTTCGCCCTGTTCATCATTATGTGATGTTGCACTTGAAGCACTACATGTAGATGATGTTGGACTGCAAGGTTTATCATCGGGTTCAGTGACTGTATTATCTGATGAATTTGCACTAAATCCAAACGCCGTTAATTTTGTTAACTTAAGAAGAGATGATGAACACGCAACGTCTAACTTCCGTTTGATCATGAAAATGTTTGCTTTGTATGTATACACAATAGTCGGTACTTCAAAGGTTATCAGTCTTCTATGAAGGTTCAGCAAAACTATTGTATTGGTATATGTAAAAAAAACAAAAAAAAACAGAAGGATTAGCCATTCAGTTAATTTTATCTGTTCTATTTGCGTCTTCAGAAGTCAGTCAGTTGTAGGCATAGTACGGTAGCATGATTGACTGTATCACAGCATACAGTACTCGGCCCAGATGTCAGCATAAGCGGATTATGATGTAACAATGCACTGCTAAGAAGGGGTTGTTGATACAAACAAAGGATCATTTGTGTACAGATTGATTCCAATGCATTGCTTAGCCAAGTTTGTGGCTTCCTTTCATTCTCCCTTTTAATTTATCCAGTCCAAATCCATGATTGTTTGTACAAATTAAATAACCAAAAAGTCTGTCGCCAAAAAAATCGCCAGATGGGACATTTTTGGATTGGTACACATGGTAATTACTGAACACTTACCCAACTATTTTTACAAATAGGAATGAAAATCGTGAAACGTGAATATCGACCGACATAATCGTCCTTCAATATCACACACTGTACCGTTCGTTCATGTTAAAAAATACTTACCGTATTTTCGTGCATATAAGACGAACCCATATATAAGACGCGGATTTTGATGATTTGTGTAAAAAATATTTTACATAAGACGCACCCTGGGTGCTGGGTATTAAAACTTTGTATAAGACGCGTCTTATATACGCGAAAATATGGTAATTGGGTTTTTGAAGTCATGGCCACCTTTTGGACAGAATTTGGGGGAGTATATTTTGCAGCCAAAAGATTTGTTCCAAAAGAAAATGTTGGATATCATATTTTTTGGGAAAATAGACAAAGTCACCCTTATAATTTACATATGTATCAAGCAATAAAAGTCATAATAGTATATGACCAGAAAAGAATTATTTAGTTTTCAGTGGGTTGTTTTTATTATATAGATCTGGAGAGATGATGGATGTGTTGGATGATGGTAGGGATCAGAAGGAAGGACATTATTTTGTGTGTGAGATTTAGAAAAAAGCTCCCTTTTTGGGCCTGGGTCCAACATGCCTTAATATAGCATTGCAAAATTAGGAAAAACAACTTTGGAATCATTTTAAAATTTGAGGAGTCCAGAAATACATTAGAGAGAAAACTATCCTTTGTTGCAATTAGCAATAATTTGCACCATTTTTGAATGGTTCAATCATATTGTGAACCAGATAAACATTTGAATTCAATTTAACTGTATATTTTATGCTTATGGATTTTGGTTTGACAAAAGAATCTAATTTTTCATGAAACTCTGACCTCCCCATAATTGACATCCAAATTCTTTCAGATTTTTGCTAAATATCTGATTTTAACTGCAGTAGTATCAAATTTATCATACTGGAGATTCGTTTACTTTTTATTGTACCTTTACTGAAACCTAGATATTATGCTAGAGACGAGGCAGAGAATGCAATGAGGTACGTCAATGGTACACGTCTTGATGATAGGATCATTAGAACAGACTGGGACACAGGCTTTAAGGAAGGGCGACAGTATGGCAGAGGAAAGAGTGGAGGACAGGTAACTTTTTATCCTCGTCACATTTACACGGAGTGAAACCTAGCCCTGTATTTTAAAGTTTTTGTTAAGCAGGAAATTTAAGCTCAAGATCAGATTTAAAAAATATATATTGGTCCCAATTTTGAATGGTCCCATGATATGCGGACACCTGCTTTATATGGCCAGAAACCCATGGTACCAAAAAATTTGTGTTCACAACTATAGGATGCTAATTCCTCTAGCATGACCAAATGCTAGCATTTTTAGTGAAAAGAACTTTACCTTCGCAAGCAGCCACCAACTGCTGTTTTTCAGGTGAAAACCTGATTAAATTGGCTGATTTCTAAATTAAAGATATTGATATTTGTTTCAACATGCGAGTTACTTTGATGATTACTGGCCATAAATTGCTGCCATCAAGTTATAAGCGGAATCGTGTGAGAAACTCACACATGTGATGGAGAAAATGTCAAACGAGCATAGTTTGTAGATATACTAGATATTTATCATTTCATTAAATATAATATTGGAACTTTTTTGATGATAATTTTTAATTGTAGTTTTATGTCGCACTTGCTTTTAATTTTTCTTCTGCCTTCCCCCCCCCCCCATTTCTTCTTATATTGAAAATTAGGCAGTGTTTGTAAGACCATATGTGATAATGGAAATAATGTTTGTTTGATGTATTCCAGGTGCGTGATGAATACAGATCTGATTTTGACGAAGGACGAGGTGGATATGGAAAAATTGTGCAAAGCAAAATTCGGCCCAGAGAATCCTTATGAGTTGACTATATAAACGATTATCAGGCAGATAATGAAATTAAATCTTTTATATATTTGTATGTCTACCAGAAAGAAGAAAGTGATCTGATAGACTTTGGAGATTGGCTGTACTGAAGTGTTTCTGAAGTAGAACATTGTTGGAATCAAAGTCAGTTACTTCCCTTAGAATCCAGTAGATAGTGACACTAGGAAGTCCAGTCCAAGAAATTTCTTCTCTTTCATTGTGTTTCAGTTATTTATGTTTTCCTTACCAAGAAAATTTTAATTCCACAATGTCTAAGTGATAGCTATAGACATATTTTTCAATGTAAATATTGGTAAATATCTTAAATTTTCTTCCTCAGTTTCAAGATAAGGTCTAAAGAACACATACTGGTGTCCTTCTGGGCTAAAATGTTTCATTCTTACTCAATTTACACGAAATAAATTAAGACAAAATAATATTTTTCTAATTCCTGTCTAATAAATTATCGTAAATTTGTGTAAACTATTATGTTTTGATTTAAAGAGACTTCCATATATATTGAATAATTATTTTGTAATATCAAAACAACAGATTAATAGTAAGAAGAAAGTACATAAAAGCTTTGAAACAGTCTTAAAGATTATATCACTGAATGGTTATAATAAAATAAATTTTAGAACTGATAAATTTTAATTAAGTATATGATATAACTAATTATTTCATATAATTAATTTAATATTTGATGTAATTAATTAACAAAGACATACTTTAAAATTGAATTTAAAGATATGAATATCTTAAAGTATAACATCAAATAAATGGTATCAAAACTTTAAACTTTTTTTTTTTCTTTTTTTAAAATGAATTTCCTGGATGAAATCGGATATTTTCACATTAAAGAAAAAAATCTTGTTATTAAAATTATTCTGAACTTGATGAGATGATACTAGCAATTACCGTTTCTAAAATATGTTGACAAGGTTCTGGTTCTGCTTAGAGTATTTTGTAAATAAACCATGATGTAAAATTTGAATGGATTGAGATTTCATGAAATTAAAAGTGTTTCTTTTTTAAAATTACTTCAAATAAGATAAGAGTTGATGTGAATTGCATAGACAGGCTTTTCCATCTAATCTAATTGTTTTTAATTTAACATTTTAAAAAGAAATTGAACATCAGTCATATGTCTTTGTACAAAAAATATTTAATTTCCATTTTGTACAAAAAAGGAATTTTTTTTACATAAAACTCTTTTAAAAGATTCAGTTGTGAAAAAATGCTACAAAATTAATTGGTCAGAAACTATGGATCTGTTACATTGGTAATGTGTAGCTGTATGTGGCATTCATTCTAGCACAGTGACTGTAGCTGTATGTGATATTCATTCTAGTACAGTGTATGGGCTGTATGTGACATTCATTCTAGTACAGTAGCTGTATGTGATATTCATACTGGTACATTATATGGGGCTGTATGTGACATGCATTCTAGCACAGTGACTGTAGCTGTATGTGATATTCATACTGGTACAGTGTATGGGGCTGTATGTGACATTCATTCTAGCACAGTGGCTGTAGCTGTATGTGATATTCATACTGGTACATTATATGGGGCTGTATGTGACATTCATTCTAGCACAGTGACTAGCTGTATGTGATATTCATACTGGTACAGTGTATGGGGCTGTATGTGACATTCATTCTAGCACAGTGACTGTAGCTGTATGTGATATTCATACTGGTACATTATATGGGGCTGTATGTGACATTCATACAAGTACAGTGTATGGGGCTGTATGTGACATTCATTCTATAACTATATGATATTCATACTGGTACAGTATATGTAGCAATATGTGACATTCATTCTAGTACATCTGTAAATGACATTCTTGCTAGTATGATATATGTTGCTCTAAGTGAAATTAATGATTGTATGGTGTATGAAACTGTAAGATGCATGTTCAGTACATGTATAATGTATGGTATATGTAGCTACAGGTGCAATTCTTGCTTGTATGGTATATGTAGCTATATGTGACACTCATACGAGTACTGTGTATGTAGCTGTATGTGACAACCATTCTAGTACAGTACTGAGTAGCTGTAGATATATATGATATTCATACTGGTACAGTATATGTAGTGATGTGTGACATTCATGCTAGTATGGTATACCGGTATGTGACATTGACTTTAGTACAGTATAGATAGCTATGTATTGACTTTAGTACAGTATAGATAGCTATGTATGATATTCATGTTAGTACATTATATGTTTAGGAGTACAGAATATATGTATTTAAGTCACTTTTATGTCAAACTTCTTGATTGTACATACTAATGTACAGGTAAAAAAGTGGCAGGTGTGAAATGTTCTTGAACTCCTAAAGCTTGACAGTCACAATAAACTTGAGGCAATGATTGTCTTTTGTCTATTCTTTTCAGGGATGTCCTGGCTTTTAAAAAGGTTGTTGTCAAAAAAATTGTCAACCTCTATATTTTGTCGCCAATTTTCAAAAAAAATTGCCAGAACAAGTATTGAATATTTTTCCATGTATATTAATGTAATAGGCAATGAAAATTGAAAAAGATGGGATAGTTATTTCTTTATTGACAACAAGCAACACAGAAATAAAATTACAAAATAAATCATTACATGACTGTTTTGCACTACTTCCATGGTTAGTACTTCCCGCATCACCATTAGTGCATAGGTATGACTGTTTTCACCTGAAATAATTATGAAGTATATTTGATTAAGAAAACTAAAATGTTGATAAATGTAAGAATAAAAAGATCGAAAGGCCATATCCAGTTCGTAGTATATAATTCGCCTTACATTTTTTTTAATTGACCTATTACTTAGTTCTTCTACATTCTGAAAAGAGATTATATGGTTTGTCGTTCTTGTCTGCGCAATATTTTTTGTAGTTAGTGTATGTGTTTGTGTGTGTGTGTGTGTTTGTTTAGTTTAAAACTGGATAATTAGTTCGTTTTATCAATTTGAAGTATTTACTAGGGTAGGCACATGAAATGTGTACCTGGAAGAATCAAGCGCACTAACGAATATACACTTAAAGAAATGATAATTATTATAGGAACATGCTGTCTGCTTTGAAATATTTCGTGATTTAATTCCAGTTCTATGTAATTAAAGTACAAATTAAATCAGAAGACTGTTATCAAAATGATTAAAGACCCTGAAATCTAAAACATTAAGACTATATTTTGAGAATATTGTCATTTCAAATGGACAGGGAATATCAAATTTATAAGACAGCTTTAAAACTAGGGAAATGTTAATGGATCAAGTTGTTATATGATTCAGACGTCCCCAAACCCAAAAATGGCCAAACAATACAATCTAATCAACATTTAAAGCTGTGATCTTGGACTCCAGACACTAAGTTAAAACCTCTAGTATATGACAGACTGATACTTGCTCTTCGAAGTAGTAGGATTGATCCATGGACCATGGATTTAGTGCGTGAGTTGGTTTTCACTGCGATTTTAATGCCCTATCCAAGCTGTATGTCTCAAATAAAACTTTCTGGTTTGACGTTTTAGATGACGTTTGTTATTAGGACAAGTTAGTTTGCGTTTATATGTGTACTTTGATAATTATTACTGTTCGAGAATTTTCAGAATGTCGTGAAAGGACTCAGTGTAAAGAAAGGAATGTCCATACTCAACGCGGGTACTGCACGCAAGTAATCTGTACCACATAATTCGTTTACTGTACAAAACAATTGCTAATGAGACATTTGTTCTTGCATAACCTTTGTGGAGTCACAAATGCTGAGATTTCCTTTGTTCTTTCCGTTAATGGAATCTGCCAAAATCCTTTCAAAAGGTCAAATTTGGTGACATACATGGCATTCCCGATTTTATCAATACAATCGTCAATTCTTGGTAATGGGAATGAATCTGTTTTTGTCACACTGTTCACCTTCCTATAATCAGTGCCCATACGGAGAGTTTTATCTGGTTTTGGAACAAGTATGCATGGTGAACTCCAATCACTTTTACTCGGCTCGATAAAATCGTTCTCCAGCAAATATTGAATTTCCTTTTTTAAATATTTCTGTTTGAGTGGATTCATCCTGTATGGATGTTGTTTGACAGGTTTGGAATTTACAATTTCAACATCATGAAAAATTTTGTTTGTCCTTGTAGGAACATCTGGAAATAAGTGCTCATATTCAAATAATAACTGTTTGAGTTCATTTCTTTCTTGCACTTGTAAATGTGAAAGTTTCTGTTCTAGATCTTTCATAATTTCTGAATTACAAAGATTCGGCATTTCTATATCATTAGGTTCCTGACATATACAGTCTCAGTCTCTCTCATTGTTTTAATGTCAGGTATTAAGCAAATCTATATTATGTATATTATTTTACAAATAATATGACTCTCAGGAAATTTAGTTAATGACATTTTAATACTAATACCCTATGATCATGCTTCGCAGTGTCAGATAAGTGACATATAATGCAAGCGGCGATTTCATGGATTTAGGAATTAAATGCCCCAATCCCCCCATTTATGGCTAATTTCACAGTGCATCTCCATCAATCAGGAGTTCAGAAATTTATTTTTTCCATGCTTTACATGCTTTCCTTGTAGTGATTTACTTCCTAAATTCCAAGAATGATCACTGAATACTGTAGATTTTTCTCAAGAAAACTAGGACCTCCATTCCCACCAATGAAACTTACACAAGTCATCACCTGGCATTAATGAAACATATATAAGCATTAATTACCTACATTAAATTAAAGAAGGAATGAAGAAACATATCACAAAGCATAAGTGCACCCCCCCCCAAAAAAAAAAACCTAATTCAGATTAAAGATGTTACTTATTAAGCTGTGTTATATGCATATACGAGTTAACAAGAAGGAAATAAGGTGGGAAATAGTTATAATGTGTATGGTAGCTTGAGACTGCATATGAACAGTTAACATTAATTCTTTTAGGCATTGCTAGTTATAACCAAAAAGGGAATTGTTTATTTATCAATCAATTGCTAGTTATAACCAAAAAGGGAATTGTTTATTTATCAATCATTTGCTAGTGCTTTCACTCACTGTAGAACAGGTGGTTTCTTTGAAGTGTGTTGAAGAGGCTTGAGTCTAACCTTTAGCTATAGTGCAGTTTAGGCACAGCTGATTAGAATATGAAATGGGTGTGTGTTAATAATGCACTCCATGTGCTTTGAGAATTTCACATGTATTGGAACAAAACAAATGGTGAATATTTAATGAAAGCGATGCTTAAATAGGCCACAAAACACTTCCAGATGGTAGGTCCCAGTCACCATGATTTTGCATTCAATCTCCCAACTTGGTTTTTAAAAAGATTTATTTTTTGTTGTATGACATGCTGGAAAAATTGTATGGTATGAACTAAATTTATTCAATAAACGTTTGAATTCTTTGGAAATCTTTTTGTACAATGAAACTTCAATACAGAAGGGCCATTTTTCGTTTGAACATATTCAGATTTCTTGGAATTGAAAGGACTTTTAGAAAATAGTAATTCATTTAGTAAGTTAATTTAATTATTTCACTCCAGTATTTTGAGAATGAAATTTTTTTCAGTTATGAGGGGCCTGAGTGACTGAGTGGTCTAAAGCACTCTCTGTTATGGATCACTGCCATCTCACCTCTGTCTGCGTGGGTTTGAGTCACAAATTCGGCCAATGTTGGTATGTGAGAAAGCTCATCAATAGCTTCTCGTGGGTCTGTGGTTCTTTTCAGGGGTAGTGATGTTCTCGGGTTTTCCCTCCACCATTAAGACTGGCTGCCATGTGTAGCCTATCGTGTGCTATAAAAGTGTGTTCAACCCTACAACAAGCAAACAAAATTTTCATTTATGCAAAATGTGTTTGTTTTGTTTTTTCTATTTGTATAATTTAATTTCCTGGAGTTGTAAACACAGGATTAATGGCAGAAGTAAAAGATCAATGAGCAGATTTAACATATATTACTTGCACCCACCTGGATTCATGTTTGGTGACCTTCTCCTTCTTCAAAATATCACAACCTGTTGTAAATGAAATAATGACTTGGCCCTTGATACACATATATCACAAAACATCTGCCTTAACTTTGTATCACATCTCGGCCACAGACACTCAAATTTCTAGTTGTCTAGACATTTTCATCATGGTGTGATGTTACACTTGAAATATTACTATCATCGCTACATCTACTACATACATATATTATACTGTCAGGTATAAACATATATTATACTGTCAGGTATAACATCACTGACTGTTCTCAGATGAATTTGCACTAAATACAAATATGTACAGCTGTTTTGTTAACTTATTCTTAGGCAGAGACAATAAAGATCTAACGTCTAACTTATGTTTACACATGATAAAGTTTAGTGTTGACATTAAATGTATTAAATTCTGATTGAGATTTTCTCCATTTGCTTTGTAGTTATACACAGCAATTGGTATATCAACGGTAATTAGTTTTCTCTTACGTTTCAACAAAGCTATTTTATTTGTACATTTAAAAAATAAACCAGAAGGATTAGCAGTCGTTCAATTAATTGTAGCTGTTTCTGTTCGTGTCTTCAGAGGTCAGATGATTGTCCGGTGGCATGACTGAGTGTATCACAGCATAAAGTACTCAGACCGGATGTAAACATTAGCGGATTATGATGTAGCAATGCACTGTAAAGTTGGGTTTGTAAATACAAACAAAGGATTTGAATATGTAAGAGATTCCAGTGCATTTTGTATCCAAGTTTGTGGCTTTCTTTCATTGTCCCTTTGAATGTCTCCATTCCAGATCCATGATTGTATGTACAAATTAAACAGCCAAAAAGTTTGTCATCAAAAATATCGCCATATGGTAAATTTTATTGCCAATAAGAGAGAAAAGAAAATCACAATTGTGAAGCCCAGGGCTATATTGTTGAATGATGAAATTTTGACACATTCTGGTTTCATTATGTAAATTTAACATTTTCAGCACATGATAGGTTATACATGGCAGACAATATATTTTGTGGAGAAAGAACCTGAGAAAACCTTGGAAAGAACCACCAATCCATCTGAAAATACCAGCAAGCGTTATAGGGTAACAACATCGATTCAGACCCTCGCAAACAGAGTTGAGATAGCAGTGATCTGTAAATGCCTGTACCTTAAACCACTCAAACAACTTAGACCACTCAAACACCTTAGACCACTCAAACACCTTAGACCACTCAAACACCATAGACCACTCAGACACCTTAGACCACTCAAACACCATAGACCACTCAAACACCTTAGACCACTCAAACACCTTAGACCACTCAAACACCATAGACCACTCAAACACCTTAGACCACTCAAACACCTTAGACCACTCAAACACCCAGGCCCTCAACACACTGGAACCTCTGGTCTATCCCAATGTATCCCACTGGTTATTTCACCACCCATAGAAAGTCAAAATTGTATACATGTAACTAATATTGACTCTGTTGTCCATTCTCATCTTAGTAATATTTTAATAGGTAAGGATCTACCCAAGAGGTTCCAATCAAAGATTATAGGTCAAAAGTTTGTGGATACCTACTGTATATAGTTAGAAATGCTAGTAAATTGATGTATTACCAATGTAAATAATATCACGATTAGTTTATTATCACTGACCTGTTAATTGGTTCTTTTTCAAAATGCCTTTAATACATAGAAGCACTTGTACATTTATCATTGTGATTGAATAGAATTACTTCATATCAAAATGATATGCATTCCAAATGTTGTTAATATACAGTCAAACATTGTAATATTGTAGATGACGGGTTCTGCCAGGCAAACGATTTTATGCATGGATATTTTTTTTTACGAATTCATGCACTTGGAGACTAATGGTTCATGAAAACTTAGTTTAAAGTTGTGCATGTGAAAATGTACTCTGTACAGTATACAGTTTTATTCAGCCATTCAAGTGTTTGTTGTGAAGTAACATGGGTAGAAGCACATGTCATATCTTTTTTGTAACAGTTTACTAATCTGGGTTAATTGGCTTGATATGAATGATTGTTAAACTAAATTTGATTGCCCATGAATAAGCATTCTGTCGTAGTATGAGCCTCAACAAAGTTTGACAGATTTATAATTATGGGCTACCTAGAAAATGCAAAATGATTTCATCTTTTATTGATGATTTCATTTGTCAAATACTAGCTAATGATAGTGATGAAGGCAGTTTAAAGCTAGGACATATATCAGATTATTAAAGCTGAGATAATATTAAAGGAGATACCAGTGAATTATTTGAACCCAATACATGTATAAGTCTTATGTACAGTATATGTTGTTGAACAAAAACTGACGCCTTGCCAGTCGACCCTTTATTTCATTGTTATTTAAAATTAAACGTAGTAGAGGCACAATAAGTCAGATTAAAATACAATTTAAAAGTAAAATGCTATTTCTGTTTCTTTTCAAATTAAAAGTTTAAAGCCATGCCTCAAAAGCATTTAGACCTAGCATAAGGGTTTAGATTTAAAAATTAAATTAAGAAGTATTTATTTTATCAAAATACCTCTGGGTAAATGGCTAGACTATGGCTGAATGGCTTGACTATGGCTGAATGGCTAGACTATGGCTGAATGGACAGACTATGGCTGAATGGCTAGACTATGGCTGAATGGATAGACTATGGCTGAACGGATAGACTATGGCTGAATGGCTTGACTATGGCTGAATGGATAGACTATGGCTGAACGGATAGACTATGGCTGAATGGATAGACTATGGCTGAACGGATAGACTATGGCTGAATGGTTTGACTATGGCTGAATGGATAGACTATGGCATTATTGGACTACAAAACCTAATACAGTACTATGGTACAGAAAATCTGGCATAAGTAAAATACCAATTCAAGAAAGTAAAATCATGGCAGAGTTTATGTTATGAGAAAAAAAAATGGGGGGGAGGAGGAAAGTATCCTAAAGGCAGTACTAGTGAGATGTGAAAAACTGAGTATAGCAACCTTAAAGAATGGTTTTCAAACTTGTTCCAGCTCTCTAAGCTCTATATACCCCTTCAGGCAGCAGACTGGAAACCAATTCTCAGCACAGAGCAATAATACACAAGTAAAGAACAGACTAAACTTTGAACAAGTAACAGATTAATGCTTATACAGCTAGAGGCCACTTACTTTAGCAATTTTGACTCTCTGAGTGGAGCAGGAAGAAAGAGAGATGTTTTAGGTAAATATTAAACCATGGCCATTTCTCCTTTCCTGTTCTACTCCCCCCATTAATTTTTGTCACAAAGGGGGAACTGACCCAATTAAAATCCTGACAACATGTCTGATACATTGGAAAAGAATCTAAAAAATTTAAACTGATGGAAAATTATGTACGGTAAAGTGTTTTCATTATTTAGCTAGAGAAATATTGCATACTATTTACATGTTTTAATATTTCTGAGTATTTTATTGCAGAGGGGCACAACCTGGTATGAATCTGTTTCAGGAATAGAATGCAACTATTTTACAGGAAAAAGCCGCGTTTATCCAAGATTACAAATAATTGCAAAATGTTCTCTACATTAAAAACTAATTACACTACTATTAGGTAAAATTATGTCATGCATAGGTCACATTTTTACATGTCACATTTTTGTACACTGTACATCAAAATAAATGTATTTTACACTGTATTTGTGAATTATTTATCATATGTGAATACATGTACTATAAAATTGGAATAGTTAATATCTTACATAAAAAAAAGTCCAATTTATTGTATGTGAATATTTTATTATATATGATTAGTCAAACATATTAGAGGAGGATTTGTTTTTAATAATTTTGTATTGATGAAATTAAATCCAGCATGAACAATACTAATGTTGATTGTGTGTTAAGGTAAACAGTGTAGCACAATTTTTTTTAACCCAGTGAATTCATCTATTTACTCTTACATTAGCTTTATTCTCGCTTATATTTTGGATTGTACAGTATACTCATTAGGTCATGTTTATTACTTTTCTTTATCATGGGGAATTGGTGAATTATGTTTGTAAATATCACATAGGATGACTGAAGAGATTCTTGATAGTAAACATAAATGTGAAGATTATGAATGTTGAAACCACTCCGGTGACAGTGGTTAGAGCATCAGTTGCGGAAGTGGGAGGTCATGGGTTCGATCCCCGGCTGAGTCATACCAAAGACTTACAAAAAATGGTACTAACAGCTGCCTTGCTTGGTGCTAAGCATTAAGAGGTTAGTGTTAGGACTGGTCAACCTGGTGTCTGGGTGGGACATCATGCTACATGTCTGTGGCATGATGCCCCAGTACTAGACATCACCTTACACTGTCACACGGCAGATATAATAGCGATATGGCTGAACATTTTTTAAAGCTATATTAAAAATCCTAATCAAACAACAACAAAAAAAATGAATGTTGAAATATAAATTCTTAATCCATTCCTCACTTGTGGATAAAAATGAAAAGTTTATTACTGTGAATTCTACTTGAACAATGGGCATGCTACATGGTCAGTTTAGATCTCATAACATCATCGGTAGAAAACTATTGATTTACACAGATGAGATATTTCTGCAGATTATGGATTTCTTGGACTTTTGATTCTTGAGATCAGTGTGAGTTAGGCGATGTATTGGCATCAAATTAGGTAGGCATGAACATTCCATGGATCCAGTTATTATGTACGGCATGAACATTCCATGGATCCAGTCATTAGGTATGGCATGAACATTCCATGGATCCAGTCATTAGGTACGGCATGAACATTCCATGGATCCAGTTATTAGGTATGGCATGAACATTCCATGGATCCAGTTATTAGGTATGGCATGAACATTCCATGGATCCAGTTATTAGGTACAGCATGAACATTCCATGGATCCAGTTAAAGGGATGTAAGTTATTAGGTACGGCATGAACATTCCATGGATCCACTTAAAGGGATGTAAGTTATTAGGTATGGCATGGACATTCCATGGATCCAGTTAAAGGGATGTAAGTTATTAGGTACAGCATGAACATTCCATGGATTCAGTTAAAGGGATGTAAGTTATTAGGTACGGCATGGGCATTCCATGGATCCAGTTAAAGGGATGTAAGTTATTAGGTACGGCATGAACATTCCATGGATCCAGTTAAAGGGATGTAAGTTTTTTTATTAGGATCATTGCATCTGTTTTATGCAGGTCAGTGCATGATTAAATGTATTTTATTTTAACTAGGCATAATCCATGATATACAAACAATGCAGTTAGTACAGCAGCCTCAGAATGGGATATTGTGCAAATCTTGTGTTGTCATTAAAACACAGTGCTGTGGATTTAATGAGAATAGAGGTGGACTCACATTTGAGGCTGTGCACTTTCTTTATCAAGTAGCAGAGTGGGCTTGACAGGGTTAGAGGCAAAGTGGACAGTGATGTTAAAAAAAAATTTGGAGTTGACAGGGTTAGAGGCAAAGTGGACAGTGATGTTAAGAATAAATTTGAGTAGAAAGTGTTAGAAAAAATGTAGACATTGTGCTTCAAGGTAAAAATAGAATATTTGCTTTATCTGACTTTAAGAAAGTAGACATTGTAATACAGTTTGAACACAGAGTTTCGTTTAATGGCTTATGATATTCCTAAAGTGAATTTATTATCTTTATCTAGTCAAATTGAAAGATTTAGGAATATGTAAAGTATTCTGGGTCATTGATTTGATACAATTAATCACATACCATCTTCATTTCAGGAGTATACTTCAGTCCAATTGAAACTCATTTCATTTCAAATACGAGTTCACTTTTAAAACTATGCCTGTGCCATGCCAGCATTCTCCTGTACTCTTTATGGTGTGTTTACTACCAGACAAAAAGGGCCTGAGTTGTCTGAAGTGCTCACCATTCCAGATCACTACCAACTCACCTCTTTCTGCATGGGTTCAAGTCTCAGGCTTGGCTGATGTGTGTACATGACAAAGTCTGCCAGTAGCTTGTCGTGGGTCAATGGTTCTTTCTGGGGTTAGCCAGGGTTCTTCCTCCACCAGTTATACTGGCTGCATGTATAGCCTATCTTGTGCTGAAAAATGGAATTAAACCCTACAATAACATCAACAACCAGCCTAGACAACTTGTCAGAAAGTTAGTGTTACATTGTTTTGTACTTAACATGAATTTTCTTGACTGTGTAGACATGATCTGCTACCAAAATTTATGACAGCAACATCGGTAAAGTAGAGAAAACTGAAGTTTATGAGAAAAATCACTGAAAAAAAAACTGTTTCAACTGGAAAAAATCTTGATGGTATTATACAAAAATTCTTCTAACCAAATATATTAGACTTAGATTGTATTCCATTCCAAATCCTTAACTAATCTTATGGATAGGCAGAACTTTCATCTCTTTATTGTACTTTTTTAACTTGAAACTTACTTCATTCCTAATAATGTCTTTTTGATATGCAAGTGTTCAGAGACAAAGAAGAGTCTCAATTTCTTATCATTGTACCACTATTAGTAATTAAAATGTAAATAGGTAAAAAAATATATAAAGATTCATTTACATAAAAATTGAAATTAAAAATAAAGGACTTAATTTATCTTGCCTTAAGCCATTCAAAACTTAATCTAACCCTGGGTACATCGATACTGATGTCAGAATTTGTAGGTTTGAAGATAATGCAGGAACAGTTCTCCCATCTCTTAATGAGAATGCATGCCCAATCCTGGCAGATTTTAGCTGTGGATTTTGGAATGAATAGATACCATCATGGAGGAGAGGATCAGACCAGATGACAGGCAATGAGGAAATAGCCCATCTTGTATAGTACTACCAGTAGAATGAAACAGAAGACAATTTTGGTATAGGACTATTCAAGGTAGTCCCAAAAATCAGAAAATGGTGACCAATAGGACAGAATCTTTGTTGAGGTTCTACTGGCATTGGAATTGGGTTTTAATCTTACTCAGGCGTAGGACTCCACATAGAAGTGTTTAATGTCTTGGTGTTACTCAGGCCTAGGACTGCACATAGAAGTGTTTAATGTCTTGGTGTTACTCAGGCCTAGGACTGCACATAGAGGTGTTTAATGTCTTGGTGTTACTCAGGCCTAGGAATGCACATAGAAGTGTTTAATGTCTTGGTGTTACTCAGGCCTAGGACTGCACATAGAGGTGTTTAATGTCTTGGTGTTACTCAGGCCTAGGAATGCACATAGAGGTTTTTAATGTCTTGGTGTTACTCAGGCCTAGGACTCCACATAGAAGTTTTTAATGTTTTGGTGTTACTTAGGCCTAGGACTGCATATAGAGGTTTTCAGTGTCATGGTTTTAATCTTACTCAGACCTAGGACTCCACATTGAGGTGTTTAATGTCTTGGTGTTACTCAGGCCTAGGAATGCACATAGAGGTTTTTAATGTCTTGGTGTTACTCAGGCCTAGGACTGCACATAGAGGTGTTTAATGTCTTGGTGTTACTCAAGCCTAGGACTGCACATAGAGGTGTTTAATGTCTTGGTGTTACTCAGGCCTAGGAATGCACATAGAGGTTTTTAATGTCTTGGTGTTACTCAGGCCTAGGACTGCACATAGAGGTGTTTAATGTCTTGGTGTTACTCAGGCCTAGGAATCCACGTAGAGGTTTCTAATGTCTTGGTGTTACTCAGGCCTAGGAATGCACGTAGAGGTTTCTAATGTCTTGGTGTTACTCAAGCCTAGGACTGCACATAGAGGTGTTTAATGTCTTGGTGTTACTCAGGCCTAGGAATCCACGTAGAGGTTTCTAATGTCTTGGTGTTACTCAGGCCTAGGACTCCACATAGAAGTTTTTAATGTTTTGGTGTTACTCAGGCCTAGGACTGCACATACAGATGTTTAGTTATGTATGTTTATGCTGTTCAGGTCAAGGACTGCATTTGTTGGTGTTTGTTCTTGTGGTTATGCTACTCAGGCCTGGGACTCCACATATAATATTTTATGCATTTAAAAGCTAACCTTAAATCCAGAACTTTATATGAAATAAGCAGTGATTAAAAGAGTTTTATGAATTATATGAACAAAGGGATATTAAATTATTAAAACAACTTTGACTTAATTGTAAGTATTACAATTTTCAATCTCTTTCATTTAAAATTCTCTTGAGATAAACAAAGTGTAAATGGGTCAGGTTGAGGGTTGGTTACGTACTATTATCCATCAGATATGATTTAGATATTCTTTATGTATTGTCATGACATACTTGAGTCGTATCAGTTTTGTAGCACTATGGGGTCCAGACATGTTTGCACATTGTAGACACTGTATGATCACATTACTGAAATGTTGCCCCAAGTAATTATTATTATCACATGCACTGACCCACATTTTTTTGTCCAATGGGAGACAACTGCTGAGTGAATATTAACAGACAATTGACTTGCATAATATAGTATTTGCCCAGAGAGACTCGAGGCTAGTCAATGAAATGGTTAAAGATGTTTACAAAATTTTAAAGTGTAGGTAATGATGCAGGTGTTCATGAATTTAGTTTGGTCACCAGTGTTTATTTGATTTATGTAATTGTTATAAGGCCTGTTATTCACTATCAAAAGACCCTAAAGATTCAGAAATGAAACCGAAAATGATGAAAACAAATAATTCGAGACAAAATGATAAACTTCGTCAAAATGAAACAAAATATTCCAATTAAATGAAAAAAGGATCATTAAAAACATTGTTAAATAAGTACATAGTTTTACAATAAGATTAAATGAAGGTAAAATGGTTGACCGCTAGCAGAAGTAGACTCAACAACAGAATGAAGAAATGCAAAAAAGATACAAGAAGACACAAAATTGAGGAGTATGGGAAAAGCATATATGAAATCATTGGCTGCTCTTTATGTGGAATATATTATACACTTGAAGACCGCCTCCCACTAATTATCGTTATCTAGAAGATGATCTCTACGGTGTAATCTGCCCGGTCAGTGAATATAGTAATCTGAGATGGTACTTTGAACAAGACAATACACGAGCCCCCGTAAAGGTAAAATATGAATTTAATCAAAAATACAATTAAGAAAAGAATGACACTGTGAATTACAATTTCTCTCTTTCTGAATACACTTAGTTCAGAAATACATAGACTGAAGCTTTAAAATAATGAATACATTCATAAGAATCCAAACACTAATGAAAATAAATGAAGTTAGCCGTTAATACTGAGAGTAAATTTCATCAAGGAATCGAATGTTCATTTAACATTGGACTGTTGGGTGATTCAAAATGACCTTGTTCGACGACTGGTTCTTTCTTTCTTTTCTCTTTTCCCTGCGTGCGTCTTGACTTGCTTGCCCTTTTGTTGTAAGCGGGATTAAATAACTCTATATTTTGACTTGCTTGCCCTTTGGTTGTAAGCGGGATTACACAACTCTGTCTTCCAACTTCTTTCCGTCTCTGAATTTCAACTCCCTCGCTCTTTCTTCAAACAAACTATTTTTCCTTGTAAAAGAAAAGGGTAAAACGCCCTAAGTATCTCGTTACTTTCAGAGTTGAGATAGTAAGTCCGTTTCCAGGTTCGAAAAATCAGATCTTACTATCAGTGTTATCATTTATACGGCTAACAATTACTATCCAGGTCTTCAGATCAATAGAGCTATACTGCTAATTATCGACATCAGAATTCGGGAAAGTCATATATTCCCGTAAATCATTACGTAAAGTGAGGCAATATATCATAACACACAATCCATATTTACTAATATGCTAAATTCAAATTAATGTAACACATTCCAATCATAAATGTACACGGCGGGTTTTCTACACCACCAATTTACCTACCTAAGTATATAAGGTAAAAAATGCTAATTCAGAATTCAAAATACATTATTAAATCACTGTAAAACCGACTATTCATACAAAATATGAACATATCATGCATCTGTAACAAAGAAACATATCAAAGTACGTTATTAAATCAATGTAATACTGAACTATTTGTAACGTAGTATCGATACATTATGCATCTATGCCAAAGATAAACAGCATATACATATTACATCATAATAAAGGTGAATTTGAGTTAAATACCTTGTGTTTCTGACGTGCTTCTACCGTTTGATTTCCCGGCGGACTTTCCTGAGCTTATTATTACGAAGGCACTGCTGTAAAATTACCCCCGGAGCCTTTATTCCGGAATTAATGATAGTAGTTCAACACGGCTTTCTTGCAAAGCGCCTTCCAGAAGACTGATTTAAACTCATTAGCTCAGAGAATATATTTCCCAATTCTGGGTTTCGACCCAACCCTCTGTCCTGTACATTTGACCAATCGGCATAAACGCTATTTTTGCAGACCTTTTGAAAACCGTCTATCAAGATGCCAAAAATGCCACTTAGGATCGAAATGTCACCTTATCGGTTGTCTTAATCATTTTGTCAGCTTGTACGTGAAAAATTCATATTTTTAAGCGTGTCAAACACTCAGTCCATTTTCACTCTAATTATTGTAACAGTCTGACCAAGTTAAGAAAACATTCTTTCCGTTCAACTCTATTCCAAGACAGTTGATTGTCGGCTAGCCTACGAATTAATTACTGGATGTCACTGACGAAAAATTTGGCACTTGACATATATATATATATATATATATATATATATATATATATATATATATATATATATATATATATATATATATATATATATATATATATATATATATATATATACAACAAATAACAGCATTTTCAAGTTCAAAGTATCACATGTATCAGGGATTGATTAAGATAAATGCAATAAACTGACAACGCATAGTGAAAAACTAGTATCTAACTAACATAAGCACTTTAGACTCTTAATGAAAGCGTCATGACTGGTTTGATGAAACCTGCGATGAGATTAAGCAGTTGCTGGATGAGAAACACCACCTTGTTCAAACCTACCTGAATAACCCAAGTACACTTCTAGGAAAGGCGACCTGATACGCAGAACTGTAGGCCTATAGCAGAAACTTCGTCAGATGCGACACATGAGTGAGCAACAACACTGATGAGATCTAGTGCTTCACATACCATCCTGACATGAAGAACTTCTACAACGCCCTGAAAGAATTGTATGGACATACATTCTCTGGATCATCCCGCTTTTCAACGCAGACAGGAACACACTAACTGCTGACGCTGAGAAGATTATTAAACGATGGGCTGAACACTTTGACAGCGTCTTGAATCGCCCTTCATTCATCAACGATGAAGTCATCAGTTGTCTCCACCATTTACCCATCAACGAAGCACTGGATGACCATCCAACCTTGCTGGAGAGAGAAAGCAATAAGTTTGCTCTCCAGATGCAAAGCATCTGGTTCAGACTCCATTCCAGCTGAAGTCTACAAGGATGGGGGTACGTCCTTGATAGAAAGGCTCCACCAACTGTCTTACTAATGTGTCAGCAAGAGACGATCCCCCAGTAATTCAAAGATGCTTCCATAATCCACCTGTATAAGAGCAAAGAGAACCACTAGGCATGCAACAACCGCCAGTGTATATCCTTTCAATTGCAGGAACGATACTTGGCAGATTCCTACTGAACCACCTCACTACGCAACTTGACCAGGGACTACTGCCACTGTGGATTCCAATAACAACGTGGGACCCTTGACATGTGGTTGCGATGACGCAGCTACAAGAGAAGTGTCAAGAGCAAAACATCAACCATTTCTCCATCTAAGTCAGCTTGACAATTTAATTTAATACTGTCAACAAAGAAAGCTTGTAGAAAATAATGGCAAAGTACGGATTCCCGAGAAAATTTATATTCATGGTGTAGTATTTCAATAACGGTGTGGAGGCATGAGTCCAGGAAAATGGAGTCTGAGCCATTTCCAGAAACCAATGGCGCCAAGCAGGGTTGTTTTGGCACCGAGACTGTTAAGTTTAGTGTTCTTCGCCATGCTGACTATTGCTTTCACAGATGGAGAGGTTGAAATTGGCATCAGGTACTTTACAGATGGAAAACTATTTAACCCCAGGAGGCTTCAAGCAAAAATCAAGGTTATGACGGATACCATCAGGGATTTCTTATTTACTGATGACTCCGCCCTTAATGCTGGCTCACTAAACCAACCTGCAATGTGGCACTGACAAATTATCCAGCGCTGCACAAGCTTTGGTCTCACCATCAGTACCCAATAGACTTAAGTCCTGCCTCAGCTGGTCCCTGGAAAGCCCTAACGTTGAGCCCAACATCACCGTTCACTTCCGAAAACTCAACGTAGTGAACGGTTTCACTGATCTTGGCAGTACACTCACAGAGCGTGACTACTGACGACGAGGTAAATCAACTTTCGGCAGATTGTGTACCAACGTCTGGAATAGAAGAGTCATCAGCATCCAGACCAAGCTAAAGGCGTACAGGGCAGTTGTCCTCTCCATACTACTTTATAAATGCTAAACGTGGACGGTGTACCAACACCACACAGGAAGCTGAAACCACTTTCACACCATATTTCTTAGGAAAATCATCAGCATCAAGTGGCAGGCCAAGGTTAAAGATACTGAGGTACTCGCCTAATCAGGTCTTCACAAAATCTATACCATCCTGATGCAGTCTCAGCTACGCTGGGCGGGACATGCTTTACGCATCTCAAACCATCTGGTGCCTAAGAACCTCTTCTATGGCGAGCTACAGTAAGGACAGAGATCCAATGGAGATCAGTAGAAATGCTTCAAAGACAATCTGAAAGCTCCATTGAAAGCGGTAAACATAAACCCTGATTCCTGGGAGCAAACAACAAGCGATAGTGTCACTTTGAGTTCCTCCGTGCACAAAGGATCCAAGTTGTGCAAATCTAGCAGGACAGCAGCTGAAGAGCTGAGGAGGCAAGCCATAAAAGCACGTGCCATCTCTGAGTAACGTAAGTGAAGGAGTTTTATATACATATAGAAAGTGGTACATATTTAGGAATAATGATGTCCTTTCAGGAAAAGGTTTTCTGAGGGAGAGTCACACTCGACAGTCCGTAGACGGAGTGAAGTGACGTGTAAAGTCCGAAAAGAGAGAAGTCAGGAGTGAAATCCAAAAGGAGGGAGTGAAGAGTATAGAGTAAAATCTCGGAAGTAAAGGAAGGACGAGGCAGTCTTAAAAGAAAGACTGAAGGAAATATGAAAAGTTGGAACTTAGTGGTATGCTAACATTCGCTCCATTGTGCGTGCTGCAAATACAAACAGCCAGACACCTGTCATAAAATCTGTAAGAATCACAGTACTAAGTCAGTTTCCAATGTAAATATATACAAACAAGGTGATATTAAAAATTCAGCAACATTATTATTGATAGAATGCTCACGATGAGGCAACCAAATGAGCCACGTAATTTTCCGGATCTATCTGTGTTTGAAACATGTGCTTTAAATTCCGCATCAAATAGTAAAGTGTTGATTTCGATGATGAGTTATCCAAACTCAAGTCTGTAAAAGGACTGGAATTCCACCAATAAAACAATGTCTGTTTTGTTGAGTTACAACCAGGATAAGCTCTGAAAAGATTATTGAGTACTATATTCTTACTTTCAATATTAAGCAATCCCTGGCCTGCAAAACGATATATACTCTATCTGTGCCATAGCGTCTTAATAAGCGACTCTGTTATTTGGTGATATAGCATCCAGTTTTGCGTCGACCAACTTCGATGACATTTGTTAACTGAGAGCAACAAAATAGTACCAAAGATACGGCACACACTTTGTTTAGGTGGCAGGGTCCATTTGCGTAAAGTTGGCACCTGTCAAATTTCTTAACTTAAGGCTATTGTGTGACCTTTTCAGCTGTTTTGCTTACTATTTAAAGATTGAACTAAGTATTTCCGGCTTGTGTTGTTCTTGAAATTGATGTTAGGCATGTACACCTTCCAAAGTTACTCAGCAGTGTGTTGGTAGTGAAATCCCAATAGTTTGCTAGGAAGAAGAGCTAGCCTCTCGTATCAGAGAGAAAGAGAGAGAGAGAGAGAGATAGAGAGAGAGAGAGAGAGAGAGAGTGTGTGTGTGATTAAGAATTTTTAACGTAGCTTTAAGAATGTTTTAGTCATATCGCTACGATGTCTGCAGTTTCTAGTGATTCAATAGCACTGGGCATCATGCCCAGACATGTAGTATGATAGCCCACGCATTCATATTATTCTGACGTCAGACCGACCAGTCCAAACGCTACCCTCTTAATGCTGAGCGCAGAGCGATGCAGGTGTTAGTACAAATTTTGTAAGTCTTTGATACAACTCGGCTGGGGATCGAACCCAGGACCTCCCACTTCCGCGGCGGACGCTCAAACCACAAGGCCACAGTAGCGGTCATCCTGTAGCAATAAACACATGGGGTTGTCTCTGAGAAAATATGACAAATATCCATCATTGGAGCTTGTATATGGTGTAGGAATATAAACATGCTGATATTTATTAATATCATTCCCAAAAAATAATATATATGTGCATTTTAATAGGCAATATTTTAAAATTCTTTTTAAAATTTAATTTACTCTTTTAACATGAAAATTAATTTTGTTTTTAATTTCATTTTTATATTTTCAAAGTCAATATATTAAAACCACATTCAAAGTTCACGTGTCTATAATTAATAATAATTTTTTTTTGAGTAATTTAAAGTCTAATGACTACTAGCCAGACAGGACATACATACATTAATTCTATTATTTGTTCTTTACATTTATTTCTCACTACTGACCTTTCCACTGTGTAACAATCAATACAAATCATATGTCAATCTAAAACATCTTCAACGATTCACCGTCATATTTTCATTTGTTTTAGAGGCTGTGCTGTAAACAAAGCAGCATCTAAACAGAACATATATTTCACTTCCGGATCATGATCAAGGCCTTATTACTCACTGTGCACTCTCGCCAAAATACACTCAGACAACAATTCTCTATGTTCATAGTCTCAAGAATAAACAATTACCTTTAAACCCCTACCCAAAAAAAATGCATAAATATGTCCCTTCTATCACCACCAAAATGAGAAAGGAATTTTTTTCTTCTAAAAATAGACTAGAAATACATTCGTTGTTGCTGAACTAGAAATACTAATTGTGATGCGATTCCAGATGCCTAATCAAAAGTCTGTATAACCCCCCCTGCCCCCCCCCCCCCTCCAAGAAAGAAAGGAACTTGTGACGTTTGAGTTGTTCTTCATTTTCAGAGGTAATTTAATTTTAGACGTAATTTGCAATTGCAAAAGTGACAACAACAAGCTTTCTAAAAATTACCAAATAATTTATTTTCCTGGAATAAGATTGTTAAAATGAAAAAAGAACTTACAGTTTTAAGAATAAAATCCAAACATAATCCAAGAATAATCTAATAATTAAATTAGAAAAGCCATAGCAATGAAATGTTCTGTCTTTCTCCAAAAATTATGTACAAGCACATCAAATATTTCCAGAGATACGAATTAATCCTTTTAAATTCAAATGAAGTGATGAAAAGTTAACATAAATTAAAAAATTGGCTACAATTAAAGCAAATGGCTTAACATCAGGTTTAAAGCCCAAAACTCAGAATATTTCACTAAAATAAAGTATATATCGTATTATTGTATGCAGTTTTGAATAAATACCCAAATTACGAAATCTAGGTAAGGGGTGGGGTAGGAGTCAAGTGATCTTGTTTTTATCACGTACTCTGAACATTACCCTGTAGAAAACCATTAATTTTACTTGAATAATAAAAAGTTGTTTACTTCTTAAATCACTAGTCCCATCTTGACTATGACAATCACCAATCCTTTTGAAACAATTATAAAACCTGTTTACGTGGTTTCCACTAGTCCTGAATCAATGTCAGGATCTGTCAACATGTTTACCACATAATAATTCAGGTCAACCGATTTTCTGGAGAAATACACAAACATCATCTCCAGTGAATAAATTTACATTAAAATAGCATGTAATGAAAAAATATATTATTTAAAAGTGACAAACAAACAATTAAATTAATAAATATATATATTAAATCCGATTTACAAAACACTAATCGGAAGTTATCGGTTTTGAAAAACACACCGGAACTTGCGAAGTTTTACTCGTGCGTTTGTAGACTGCTTCTCATTTACGATATCATTAGTGATATAAGTCATTAGGATGCATTATTTACAACTATAGTCAGGTACCAGACATTTCTAGAAGCGTAACAAAGTAGGTTGTGCATTTGTGGTTCCGTTCCGAGAAAGGATAAAGAAAATGACCGCCACTATCGTCAAGGCACATGCTATCACGCCGTCAGTTGCTTTAAGTTCATACAGAGATCAGCATTTTAAGGTATATTGAATTTAAAACTAGGTATCGGGCTATCATCGTTGTTTTTAAATATGGAATGGATTAAGGCACAGCTGTCCGTTACAAAGAAAATTAGGTGTATCCGGATACTCTTAATTTTCATTGTAACGGACAGCTGTGCCTTGTGGATTAAATGGAATTTTTGTGATAAAAAAAAATACCCCTTCCCCCAAGAAAATTGGCTGAAAACAACGTATTGGTCGATGTGAGGCCATCGGCGGTAACCTAATAGAGCATCCGCCTCGGATGCGGGAGGTAGTGGGTTCATTCCCCGGCCGAGTCATAGGAAAGACTTGACTGTCAAGTTGACACAAATGATACTAACAGCTGCCTTGCTTGGCACTCGGCATTAAGAGGTTAGTGTTAGGGCTGGTCGGCCTGGTGACAGGATAATGGGACTGGGTAACTACATATCTACGGCATAATGCCCCAGTGCTAGACATCACTATAACCTGTCACACTGCAGACATCAAAGCAATATGAGTAAATTTTTTTTAAAGCTAATACAAAAATAAAAGTCACACACACACAAAAGTTACATTACCTAAACACATCGGATTATGACCCCACCCCTCTGGATAACATCAATAATACTAAATATATGAGTTTTGAAATCCGCGTACTTAGAACTGATCCCACATTTGGTTGCCATGAAAACTTCCAGTTTATCCTTTATGGAGTCATTAGATTATGGACCTTTTATTGCAGTAAAATCAGTATTATACACCTATCAGTATGAGTATAAATCACTTTCTTGCACACTCTCTAAGGATATTAAGAAAAATGAATAAAATTTCTATCACATTGTGAATGGCGGTTGTCATTAATGGTATCAAATGAGGCCCTTCTCATCAAAGACATAACATACAATAGTGTCATTAATGGTATCAAATGAGGCCCTTCTCATCAAAGACATAACAAGTTACATACAGTAGTGTCAATAATTGCATCAAATGATGTCAGCTTGTAACCCAGACAAAAAAATTCCAGGTTATGAAAGCCATGCATGTAGTCTCTTGATGCCCTCAAATAATGGCAGTAAAGGCAAATATACTTGGTAGGTAGGTATGAGTTGAAAAATATGGTACAAACATACTTGGTAGGTAGGTATGAGTTGAAAAATATGGTACAAACATACTTGGTAGGTAGGTATGAGTTGTAAACTATGGTCAGAAAAAATGGTTAAAGTGACCAATGTGAGAGGTTAGAATTTGAGTAAATGTACATGTCCAAACTGTTTGCTTTGTATTACATACTGTACTAACTTGAATGTTTCTGCATTGTATGAGATTCTTTCACATAATAATTTGTACGTACAAAAATATTTCTATTTTTTGGAGCTCAACAGGCACATTTTTACCACCAATAATTTCAGAATCTTAAATCCAATTCTTGTTTGTTATAATGTTTTACACTTTCAAAAGTAGAAATCTTTAACACCTGCTATTGGAACATGAGAGTGAGTTTTTCCATTTTATTAATAATTTCAACAATAAATTTATCAATTTAATCAAAAAAGCTTATATCAATCATTCCACTGGATTTGATGGGTTGTAACTTTGGCTATATAGCATACAATGAGTGGTGACTTTATTATTATAAGACAATATCACCTGTTCCATGCCTGGATGTGAAATAAACATTATCTTTTGATGTTAGTTATGTCAGTATTTTATGACAGTTTTGGCTACTCGAACATTTATTTCAATATATTGTGAAGCAAAGCAAGTCCATGTTGAAGTACACCGAATAGCCTTTTTCCATATAATTTAAGCTCATTACAAATACACAACTATATGAAAGGTGCTTTTCTTGACAGAATGTTTGGTATTGTTGCTCAATTACTGATGATTTAACATTTCTGTGTAAATGTTATGCACTTCCTATGATAATGATGTAAAGTTGGTTTGATTCTTTAATTAGGAAATCACATAAAGAAATGGATATAAGTGGACCAACTTCATTTAAACATATAATGAACACACAAGAATCTTTTAAATGGAATTCTGCTGTCAATGACCAGAACAGCTTTTGGGATGGTCTGTTGTCTATCATGCAGCAACAATTCACAGAAGTTTGTTTCTGCTACTTATTCTAATCTGCTTTGATGATTACCAAGAAACTTAACACATGGTCTTGTTGGATGATTGTCAAGAAACATTACACATGGTCTAGTTGGATGATTGCCAAGAAATTTAATACATGGTCTAGTTAGATGATTGCCAAGAAACTATATGCATGGTCTAGTTGGATGATTGCCAAGAAATTGAATACATGGTCTAGTTGGATGATTGCCAAGAAATTGAATACCTAGTCTAGTTAGATGATTGCCAAGAAACTATACACATGGTCTAGTTGGATGATTGCCAAGAAATTGAATACATGGTCTAGTTGGATGATTGCCAGCAAATTGAATACATGGTCTAGTTGGATGATTGCCAATAAATTTATTACATGGTCTAGTTAGATGATTGCCAAGAAACTATATGCATGGTCTAGTTGGATGATTGCCAAGAAATTGAATACATGGTCTAGTTGAATGATTGCCAAGAAATTGAATACATAGTCTAGTTAGATGATTGCCAAGAAACTATACACATGGTCTAGTTGGATGATTGCCAAGAAATTGAATACATGGTCTAGTTGGATGATTGCCAAGAAACTATATACATGGTCTAGTTGGATGATTGCCAAGAAATTGAAGACATGGTCTAGTTAGATGATTGCCAAGAAACTATACACATGGTCTAGTTGGTTCTAAATGATAATGGACTTCTAAGATGTCTTGTAAATCGTCTTGTCACCTGAATGTATGATCATTATGACGTTTGGCTTTTGACTAAAAGACTTCTCATTATGTCGGGACCCAGAGGGGTCTAAAGTGCTCACCATTATGGATCAGTGCCATCTCACCTACGTGTTGGTTCGGCCTATGATTGTATGTTATAAATCCTGCCAATAGATTCTTGTGGGTCGGATGGTTCTTTCCTGTGTTTTTCTGGGTTCTTTCTCCACCATTAATACTGGCAGTCATGTATAGCCTGTCTTGTGCTAAAAAATGGCATTAAACCCAACTACAACAAATCAAATGATGTCTACTTTGTGCTCATTGAAAATGGCCCCAAGCTGACATCATAACAGCTGCATGTAATTTTGTAATTTGAAAGTCTTTTCATTATCTTAAAGTCCTGCAAGTTTGTTTCATCCAGCATAGTGCCAATCACTACAAGGAACTCTAAGGGCTGACCCAATTTTTGTTTGCATCCACTTGTCCAGTATTATTAGGTTTCCAAAAATTGACTTGTCCAGTATCATAAGGTTTAAAAAAATTGACTTGTCCAGTATTATGAGGTTTCCAAAAATTGACTTGTCCAGTATTATGAGGTTTCCAAAAATTGACTTGAACAGTATTATGAGGTTTCCAAAAATTGACTTGTCCAGTATTATGAGGTTTCCAAAAATTGACTTGTTCCATATATTTTTCACTTGTCACAAAATTTAATTTGTCAAAAATTTTCGATTAAATGAATACAATTTAATCCACAGAAAGAACACAAGAAATGTATGTTGTATGATATTTTATTTCTTTAATGGCCTTATCATTTAAAAACTGATATAAAACATTTGTTTTAGAAGCCTTATTTGAAAGACCATGACCAGCAGAAGGTTAGCAGTTATACATGTACCTAAATCAGGGATAACATTGGCAGCAACTGCAAAAAACATCTTTAATTCAGTCAGAAAATTTAAGCCATGGTTATTTTCAACACAATGCAGCTGAAAACTTTCTCTGTATCTTAGTTATGCCATCACTTCCACATGAACTTTACTACCGTAATATTTTCTTCCTTGTGAAAAAATTTAGTAAATTTATATTATCCACATAGCAAGCATTACTGTAAATAATAACTTCATCTAAAATTGTTATAGCATACATTTTGTCTTTTAAATTTAAACACAGACATCCCACTAATTGGCATAATTGTTTCATTTCAATTGCATTATCACCCTGATTCTCCATATAATGGGTTTAACAATTTAAGAATCATTACTATCATCCAGCCAGTTCCTAAAGGGAATGGACATTAATGTCAGTAAAGTGCCTTTCATTGATTCAAATACAAAAGAAACCTATTAAAATGCTGATACGGGACTGACCATTTATTTTCTTGTATGTATGAATGTGTGAAATGGCGATGGGGGGAGGCACTTGGAAAAAATATCCAGGCCCTAAATAGCTTGGAAAATATTCTTGTAACAACTATGTTCCGTATAATAGTTGATGAAAAAAAAACAATATATGTAACAAAGAATTGTTTCAAAAGATATCCCCCACCCCCATAAATGGTTAAATGGTCAGTTCTTAACTAATTGTGCGGATTTTGTTTGGACTAAAGTGTTTTTTGAATGACATCATTCTGTCACTGAATCCAGTATGCAATAAAGCTGTATAATGTACACACACATTGCCACACACAGTACAGTCATATAAGGTCAAATGACTGCACACAACTTTACCCAAAATATCATCTGTTGCATTGAAGGGTTATATTAATCCCTGCTGGGTAATTATCATCCGTCGTATTGAAGTATTATATTAAACACTGCTGGGTAATTATCATCTGTCTTATTGAAGGCTTATAGTAATCCCTGCTGGGTAATTATCATCTGTTGTATTGAAGGGTTATATTAATCCCTGCTGGGTAATTATCACCCATTGTATTGAATGATTATATTAAACACTGCTGGGTAATTATCATATGTCATATTGAAGGCTTATAGTAATCCCTGATGGGTAAAGATCATCTGTTGTATTGAAGGGTTATATTAATCCCAGCTGGGTAATTATCGTATGTCATATTGAAGGGTTATAATAATCCCTGCTGAGTAATTATCATTGGTCATTGAATTTTTATATTAATCACTGCTGGGTAATTATCATCTGTCCTATTGAAGGATTATATTAAACACTGCTGGGTAATTATCATCTGTCATATTGAAGGGTTATATTAATCCCAGCTGGGTAAATATCATCTGTTGTATTGAAGGGTTATATTAATCCCTGCTGGGCAATTATCATGTCATATTGAAGGGTTATATTAATCCCAGCTGGGTAAATATCATCTGTTGTATTGAAGGGTTATATTAATCCCTGCTGAGTAATTATCATCTGTCGTATTGAATTTTTATATTAATCACTGCTGGGTAATTATCACCTGTCGTATTGAAGGCTTATAGTAATTGCTGCTGTGGTGGTTGTCATGCAGTAGTTTATTCCGTTATCACTGCAGTGTCTCATGGCCATGTAGTTGAGCTGGTTAGTTGCCATGGTTACCCTTCCACCATAGAACTCAAGGGATCTCAGTAGATTTCAATCTGGAGAATCATTTCACCCTAGATATCTAAATTTTGAGAAAAAGAAAGAAAATTATAAAATTTAAAAAAAAATCTGAAGTATTAAGGTTTTTAAATTAGTTACTGGCTGGGGTTGTTATTTTTTTTATGAAGCAAACTGATGTATGGGATTTCTTATTGAAAAAGAGAATCATTTGTACAACATTTTATAAGAAACATGAAGAAGATGTGGCTATTATTGATACTTGCTTAAGTGTTTCTCTTTCTAGTTATGTATGAATTGATGATGGTTTCTGAAGCTGAGACAGAAAAGAAAACATACTTCAAAGAGCAATTGTTACTTGACAGTTCACAGAAACATCAAATGTAATAAAATTATTCCATCTCAATTCAATCTAGAGCAATTCCAAAAACATGATGCTCAATGATCTATTCCAGAACTCAAGATGAAAGCTAATCTGCTATCCCATGTTTAGATTGATCACTAAAGCACAGGCATCATTGATGTGTTGGAGCAGTGAAAATTACTTCCCATCTCTATTATTATAACAGTTATTAAAGTGGTTGTGTCTTGGAATTTCCCTCAGTGGCTAATGTTCTTTCTTGTATTTAATTGAGAACATGCAAACATTCAGTTCTTGTCATGGTACATGAAATGCTTGAAGTACAGATGGAGAGGTAGTCACCCACTCCTCCATTCATTGCATGAAATGTATTCATGTATGCAAATCTAGCAAGGTTTTCAACCCATAGCACTAATTTCATTATTTTTGATGATAATAGGGTACCAAGCTATTATTGGCTGATTGAAAACGTCACATTCATCGACTCCAGAATCAAACTGAACAGTGGCGTTTTATTGTTTATATAATTGTCGATAAACATTATATGCATTGTGCAATGATAGTTGTAAGCATGCATGTGTTTGCAAGATGTGCAGTTATCACCGACAGAAAATAGATGACAGAAAATAGATGATGATACCATGCTCATCAACCAAATGAATAAAGTTGTGTATTTTCAGCACCACTGTACACTTTTCATAATAATATACATTTCTGTATTGTCAGCACCACTGTACAATACTCATCAGTCAATACATTTCTGTATTGTCAGCACCACTGTACAATTATTACTTATCAACCAGTACATTTCTGTATTGACAGTACTACTGTACATTGCTCAGCATATTAAAGCAATTTAATATGGACAGCACTACAATACTTTATTCATCAACCAGTATATTTCATTACTGACATCACCACTGTATAGTACTTGTCAGCCAGTATATTTCAGTATTGACATCACCACTGTACAATTATACTTATCAGCCAGAATATTTCATTAGTGACATCACCACTGTATAGTAATCATCGACCTGGATATTTCAGTATATGTATCGACATCACCACTGTACATTATTGATCAGCCAGTATATTTATGCATTAACTGCACCTTTGCACACTGCTTTGGTGGCCTAGTGGTTAGATCATCTGTCTCTGATGTGGGATGTTGCTGGTTCGGGTCCTGGTCAAGTCCTACCAAAGACTTATAAAATTGGTACTAACAGCTGCCTTGCTAGGTGCTAAGCATTAAGAGGTTAGTGTTAGGACTGGCCAGCCGGGTGTCAGGATAATGACTATTTGGCATGATGTCCCAATGCTAGACATCACTATAAACTGCCTCATTGCAGACATCATAGCAATTTGACTGAAAACTTGTGAAAGCTATGTTAAACATTGTAATCACACACAAGCACCTTTGTATAACGTTCATCAACCAGTACATTTTATTTGCAAGCACTATTCCTGTACAATACTCATCAACCAGAATATTTCTGTGTGGACAGCACCAGTCTAATACTCATCAATCAGTGCCTTTCTGTATTGTCAGCAGTACTGTACAGTACTCATCAATCACTACATTTCTATATTGTCAGCACCATTGTACAATACTCATCAATCAATACATTTCTGTAATGTCAGCACCACTGTACAACACTCATCAATCAATACATTTCTGTATTGTTCAGCACCAATGTACAATACTCCTGGATTTTAAATTTCTGTATTGACGGCAATATTGTAGAATACTAATCAGACAGTACATTTCTTTATTGACAACACTACTGTACAAAACAACTTGTGAACCAATACATTTCTTTATTGACAACACTACTGTACAAAACTTGTGAACCAATACATTTCTGTATTGATAACACTACCCTATAATAGTTATACTCATCAAACAGTACATTTCTGTATTGACAGTACCACTGTACAGTACTCATCAAACAGTACATTTCTGTACTAACAACTCCACTGTACAATACCCATCAAACAGTACATTTCTGTATTGAAAGTACCACTGTACAGTACTCATCAAACAGTACATTTCTGTACTAACAACTCCACTGTACAATACCCATCAAACAGTACATTTCTGTATTGAAAGTACCACTGTACAGTACTCATCAAACAGTACATTTCTGTATTAACAGCACTGCTGTACAATAGTCAAACGCTAGTTATGGTTACTAAATTGTTATATTCCACCTGTTGTTTATCACACATCTTTCATATCTATTACCTAAAAGACATAAATGATATATTTATAAGTGAAAAATACATGTTTGTGACATTTAAGAATCAGCATGGTGTTTTCTCTCATATGTAAAATTTATGATAATAAGAATTATTTTATATTCCAGTATAAGTACGCTGTCCTATGAATGCAGAGACTCCTAACAGTTCCTTTACAACTGATGCTGGTTTGTGCCAAGACATTTATTTCATTTTACATTCCATTTCCATTGACAGTACTAGATTGGATATGTTTTGATTTGATGTGCCTGTATAGATTTGACAGTACTAGATTGGATATGTTTGATTTGATGTGTCTGTATAGAACTGAAAGTACTAGATTGGATATGTTTGATTTGATGTGTCTGTATAGATCTGACAGTACAAGATTGGATATGTTTTGATTTGATGTGCCTGTATAGAACTGAAAGTACTAGATTGGATATGTTTGATTTGATGTGCCTGTATAGAACTGAAAGTACTAGATTGGATATGTTTGATTTGATGTGTCTGTATAGATCTGACAGTACAAGATTGGATATGTTTGATTCGATGTGTCTCTATAGATCTGACAGTACAAGATTGGATATGTTTGATTTGATGTGCCTGTATAGAACTGAAAGTACTAGATTGGATATGTTTGATTTGATGTGTCTGTATAGATTTTGACAGTACAAGATTGGATATGTTTGATTTGATGTGTCTCTATAGATCTGACAGTACAAGATTGGATATGTTTGATTTGATGTGTCTGTATAGATCTGAAAGTACAAGATTGGATATGGATGATTCGATGTGTATGTTTGATTCGATGTGTCTCCGATTTGAAAGTGCAAGATTAGATATTTTTGATTCGATGTGTCGGGATAGATCTGAAAGTACAGGATTGGATATGTTTGATTTGTTGTGTCTCTAATGATCTGAAAGTACTAGATTGAGTATGTTTGATTCAATGTGTCTCTATATATCTGAAAGTACTAGATTGGATATATTTGATTCGATATGTGTCTGTATATCTGAAAGTACTCGATTGGATATGTTTGATTCGATATGTCTCTATAGATCTGAAAGTTCAAAATTGGATATGTTTGATTCGATGTGTCTCAATAGATCTAAAAATACTGGATTGGATGTGTTTGATTTGTTGTGTCTTGATAGATCTAAAAGTACTAGATTGGATATGTTTGATTTGTTGTGTCTCGATAGATCTAAAAGTACTAGATTGCATATGTTTGATTCATTGTATCTGTATAGACCTGAAAGTACAAGATTGGATATGTTTGATTTGATGTGTCTGTATAGAACTGAAAGTACAAGATTGTATATGTTTGATTTGATGTGTCGCTAAAGATCTGAAAGTACAAGATTGGATATGTTTAATTCATTGTGACTGGATATATCTGAAAGTACAAGATTGGATATATTTAATTCATTGTGACTGGATATATCTGAAAGTACAAGATTGGATTATGTTTAATTCATTGTGACTGGATATATCTGAAAGTACAAGATTGGATATGTTTAATTCACTGTGACTGGATAGATCTGAAAGTACAAGATTGGATATGTTTAATTCACTGTGACTGGATAGATCTGAAAGTACAAGATTGGATATGTTGATTCTTTTGATGCTGAAGCATGGGTTTTGGTAGATGGGGAAGGGGGGGGGGGGTACTAGATTGGCAGCATTTGATTCTTTGGAATAGAAGCAAGAGTAAATTGGGGCAGCTGAATAGTGCAAGAGTGTTGGAAAGATTTGATCGGAATAATTTTGGCATATGCAAAATGGTTTGCTTCATAATATTCTCAAGATACTGGAAAAAAACTTGACTCAATACCAGAATGGAGAGAATGGTTTATTAATAGACCAAATCTTTGGTCTGGACAGGTTGGACAATAATGCATAATTCATTGATTTATTTTTCCATTTTGACACTCAGACAGGATTTAAATGTATTTTTCATGTACTGTGTGCATTTTGTAGTACATAATGTGCATGTCTATTAGAATACCTTGTCTTCGAATATTTGTGTGGGTCTTTTCTTTTTCCACTATACTAAAGTACTCATCAGCCAGTAGATTTCTGTATGGTCAGCTACACTGAATCATACTCATTAACCAGTATATTTACGTGTTGACGACACTCATCAACCAGTACATTTTTGTATAGGCATTACTGTATCACAGTATTGTACTGATTTCAATAGATTTCTGTATATAAACCACTGTACAATACTCATTAACCAATATATTTATATATGAACATACACCAATGTACAATACTCATCACCTAGTATGTTTATATGTATGTGTGGATTGTACTAAATTAAATGTACAGTACTCAGAAACCAGTGCATTTCTTTAGATAGGCAGTGCCACTGTACAAGTTTATATGTACGTGTGGATTGTACTAATGTACAGTACTCAGCAACGAGTTCATTTCATTATAGGCAGAACCAGTGTTCAAAACTGATCAACCAATATATTTATTAATGGAAACCTGTACAATAATCAACAACCAATATATTTATGAATGGAAACCTGCTGTACAATAATCACCAACCAATATATTTATGAATGGAAACCTGCTGTACAATAATCACCAACCAATATATTTATGAATGGAAACCTGCTGTACAATATCACAAACCAATATATTTATGAATGGAAACCTGCTGTACAATAATCACCAACCAATATATTTATGAATGGAAACCTGCTGTACAATAATCACCAACCAATATATTTATGAATGGAAACCTGCTGAACAATAATCACCAACCAATATATTTATGAATGGAAACCTGCTGTACAATAATCACCAACCAATATATTTCTAGACAACACCTATAGGTAGTGTACAGTACTTTTAAACATATTCTGTATGGACAGCTGTACAGTACTCGTTAGGATGGCACCATTGTACAATATGTGTCAACCAGTACTTGTGTTTCGGCAGCACCACTGTGCAGTACATGTTAACCAATATATTATGAACCGCTCCGGTAGCCTAGTGGTTAGAGCGTCTGCTGCAGGAGTGGGAGGTCGTGGGTTAGAACCCTGGCAGAGTTATATCAAAGACTTACAAAAATGGTACTAACAGCTGACTCGCTTGGTGCTCAGCATCAAGAGGCTAGTGTTAAGACTGGTTGTCCTGGTTTCAGGATATTGTGACTGGGTGGGACATCATGCTACATGTCTGCTGCATGATACGCCAGTTCTAGGCATCACTATAAACTGCTTCACTGCAGACATCATAGTGATATGAATGAAATTATTGTTAAAGCTATGTTAACAATCCTAATCAAACAAACAAACCAATTTATTATGTAGATAGTACCACTGTACAATAAATATCAACAAATACATTTCTGTGTGGAAGTATCAACCAATACATTTCTATATAGATGGCATTACTACACAATTATAACCCATTAGTGATGGTTATAAAATTGTAAACTCCATCTGTGCATCACAGATTCTTTATATCTGTACCCTAAAGATACATATGTATTTATATTTGAAAATTCTTGCATGCATACGTTCAAGAATCATGTTTACTCTCATATATAAAAGTTACGATAATACAAATTCTTTTATATTCCAGATTACAGAGAAGGACTCATTCACAACATCATTGTTCTGCACAGGTTGGAAAATAGAGTTTAGGGTTTACCTTTACCAGTTACTCTTACAGTTCTTATTGTCCATGTGGATGTGTCATCACTCATTCTTGTGACAACAGAACTGACCGTTTGTAACTTGGTTACGAACACTGGATTTAAATTTGCAGTATACATACTGAAGCTATAAATTTAGTGTAATGTATTTTATTGGACCTGATTTGTTCTTTCAAAGATGCATATGAAATTAAATTGTAAAAAAGAATGCCAGTTGTCATCTATGATGCACTGGCTATCTATGCATCATGAAATAAAAGCCCATTGTCATGTCCACTTGCACTGGCTATCTATGCATTGTAAACTTTAAGCCAATTGTCATGTCCACTTGCACTGGCTATCTATGCATTGTAAACTTCATCAGTTTCTGTAAAAGAATCAATCATAAATTGATTTAATTCAAGTTATGATTATTCAGAGAATTGCTTTTACCATGTCTGATTGATATAGAAGCAATCAACTGTTTATACTTTTAAAATTATCTAGCTAGATAGAAATATTGGAGAGTTTCGGTTTTCCATTATATATCTGTTATACTTTTAAAATTATCCAGCTAGATAGAAATAATGGAGAGTTCTGGTTTTCCATTATATGTCTGTTATACTTTTAAAATTATCCAGCTAGATAGAAATAATGGAGAGTTCCGGTTTTCCATTATATGTCTGTTTATACTTTTAAAATTATCCAGCTAGATAGAAATAATGGAGAGTTCCGGTTTTCCATTATATATGACCGTCTGCTCATAGGTTTAAGTTTGGTATCACTACTCCTAAACTACTTCAAGGTTTGCCATGAAGTGTTGTACACACAATCATTCCATGGTCTAGTTTTAATTAGAACATCACTTGGCCATTCACGATAGGTCATGAAGTTTTTTCAGAAGTTGTTGTGAGAATGCACATAAGTTTGATATGCTTTGTGGTTTGCCACGTCTATTCTTATGTCAAAGACCAAGCATGTTATGATTATGATTTTGTCTCCTTCCACCACTGTTTTGTAACGTGTGAAAAAAAGTAGTTCAGAATATAGTGCTTAGTGATGACAAGTTACATCTGAAGTTTATTTCCTGACAGAAACAGCCAGGGTTGTTGATTTAAGTCTAGTTAGTCCTAAACAAAAATGTCGCTGCTTGGACATCTAAAACGGCCACCACAATGGTCATCTTGAAAGTTCTGTTGAAAGGTCATATCAGCACTAAGAAACTTCTTATGATGTTTTGTTAGTCCTTAATGACATCGATACTGAACTGACTTATTAGCACATCTTGTGAATGGATGGTCATATCAGCATGGAGGTTTGACGAAAGACTTCTTATGAATCAGGTCTAGATGGTACTAATTGATTCTTATGAATCGGGTCTAGTTGTTACTAATTGATTCTTATGAATCAGGAATCAAATCTTTATTCATTAGTCAGTGATAACTTCAAATCTTTATTCTTTAGTCAGTGATAACTTTAAATCTTTATTCTTTAGTCAGCGATAACTTCAAATCTTTATTCTTTAGTCAGTGATAACTTCAAATCTTTATTCTTTTGTCAGCAATAACTTCAAATCTTTATTCTTTAGTCAGCGATAACTTCAAATCTTTATTCTTTAGTCGGCGATAACTTCAAATCTTTATTCTTTAGTCAGCAATAACTTCAAATCTTTATTCTTTAGTCAGCGATAACTTCAATCTTTATTCTTTAGTCAGTGATAGTGTTGTAAACTTCAAATGCAGGCTTCTCATTAAGAAAGCTGTTGGCTATGCAACATCCATAGTGAAAATGAAAAAAAATATAAAAATAAACAATTGTTCCAGGGTTTAAGCTGTAAACTGTACAATGATTATTTCATCATTCTTTGTACCTGTTAATACCTTCTCAATGTGTCAACACATATCAGACCTCTGTGAGCATATATGTGTACCTATTAATACCTTCACAAGGTGTCAACACATATCAGACCTCTGTGATGATATGTGTACCTGTTAATACCTTCTCAATGTGTCAACACATATCAGACCTCTGTGATGATATATGTGTACCTGTTAATACCTTCGCAAGGTGTCAACACATATCAGACCTCTGTGATGATATATGTGTACCTTTAATGCCTTCTCAATGTGTCAACACATATCAGACCTCTGTGATGATATATGTGTACCTGTTAATACCTTCGCAAGGTGTCAACACATATCAGACCTCTGTGATGATATATGTGTACCTGTTAATACCTTCTCAATGTGTCAACACATATCAGACCTCTGTGAGCATATATGTGTAGGTTTCTGTTAAATAGAAAAAAGGAAACTTATAACAAGTGTTTGAAAAGTCACTGGCTAACTGTCAGCTCAGAAATAAGTATATTGATTGGAGAAATTAAGTGATATATATTAATCAAAGATATAGACAGTTGAAGTTTATATTTGTCTTCCACATTTTAGCTCTGCATTTATATGGGAAAATAAAGCTATGTCAGTTCCATTCACCCCCTCACACCATTTGTGAAATTGAAATATTCAGCATCAGCATGGACATTTTATTTTGATTTTAGTTTTTAACAAATTTGCATACGTTTTCTTTACCATTTTAGTTGCTTCTTAAGATACGTAAATTAAATCATTATGAAATTAAATTCATTCATTGTCAAGCCTGCTCTCCCCTTGACCTTGGAGTCCAGGGACAAATCCACTTGATTAGTGCCTGGGACAAACTCAGATTCAGCTCTGGTACTTGTCTGTGGGCTAGTCCAAATATCTGAGGGGGGTGTGTGGTAAGCTCAGCTCAAAATACTTTAGGTTCTGTATGTCTTAGTCTCATCATATTAGTACCATTAGCATTTATTTGCAACTCTACATGTACTTTTGTTGGCTGTGATGGCATTATTTCATACATGGCTGTGATGGCATTATTATTTCAACATTTCTTTTACACTGACAAGTTTCAATCATGAAAGTGTCATGTTCGTTTGACATTTTTTTATGTATAGATAATTTCAGCGTGTATTATTGGAGCTAAAAATTTTGACAATTATGGGGATAAATATCTATTTTTAACTTGTTATCAGTTTAGTTTTAATCATACCATGTGTTTGCAGATTTTCAAGTCCTAACATAGCCATAAACATGGTTAGCTATTATTTCCTTGCCTTTTTGTGTTGGTTATTCATTCTTAAAAATTTGTATGAAAATCAAAATAGTTACATAAGTATGATTATGCTATACCTGCCTGTCCTGCAGTAAAAGGGATTTGATAAGTCTTAAGGTACAGTAAAAGGGATTTGATAAGTCTTAAGGTACAGTAAAAGGGATTTGATAAGTCTTAAGGTACAGTAAAAGGGATTCGATAAGTCTTAAGGTACAGTAAAAGGGATTCAATAAGTCTTAAGGTACAGTAAAAGGGATTTGATAAGTCTTAAGGTACAGTAAAAGGGATTCGATAAGTCTTAAGGTACAGTAAAAGGGATTTGATAAGTCTTAAGGTACAGTAAAAGGGATTCGATAAGTCTTAAGGTACAGTAAAAGGGATTCGATAAGTCTTAAGGTACAGTAAAAGGGATTCGATAAGTCTTAAGGTACAGTAGGCATTAGATGTATGGATCACAGTCTTGTAGTTTTATAGAAGCATTACATCTAGGAGTTTGGGCCGGGCCAGTAGAAGCTCTTCTTCTGGGAATTTGAGCTAGTAGAAGCATTACCTCTGGTAAGTTGGGGTAGTAGAAGCATTACATCTGGGAATTTGGGCTGGGCTGGGCTGGTAGAAACATTACATCTGGGAATTTGGGCTAGGCCAGTATAAGCATTGCATCAGTTAATTTGGGCTAGGCCAGTAGGAGCATTACATCTGGGAATTTGGGCTGGGCCGGTAGAAGCAAGAGAAACATGCATATGATAATTAAAGGTTCACTTTGGATGCTTTGGTATTTGCTTATATATTTAAGTGTATTTTTCTATTTATTCAGGGAAGTCGAACAGAGCAAGAGAGGCTTCTGTTACAAAGCTGTACATTGTATGTTGGGAACCTGTCCTTTTTTACAACTGAGGAACAAATACACGAGTTGTTTAGCAGATGTGGGGACATCAAGAGAATCATCATGGGCCTTGATAAGGTCAAGAAAACCCCATGTGGCTTTTGCTTTGTCGAGTATCCTTGGTGAAGTACAATGTACATTAATTTCATACAGTTTATTATACATAACATAATATACATAACACAGTCAATCCATCCAACATACATGGCCCAGCCATCTGATATGACGTTTGTGGAGGAGTGTGACCATGCTGGGAATCTTGTTTAGGCACCTCATTGTTTGTTACATGATCACTCCAAGTGCTCCCGAGTATGTGTTGGAGACATTGCGTGTGAAAGGCACTCTTTTCTCTTGTGAGATGTACAGAGTTCAGGTTTCACTGGCATACAGGAGAGTGCTTAGCATGCAGGCACGGTATACAGAGATATTAGTGTTCAGGGTCAGCATGCTGTTGTTCCATACTCTTAGCAACAACCTGATGAGAGTTGTTGATGCCTTTCCAATCCTCTTGTTGAGCTCAGCATCAAGTGATAGATTGTTTGTGATGGTAGAGCCGAGGTTTGTGAACTGATTGACTACCTCAAGTTCGTAGTTGATGATGTTTGGTTGTTGTTACATTAATAAGAGGAAATGAAATAAATCATGTATTTGATTAATCTACATCACATTGTTTTGTATTAGGCAGATCATCGAGGTTGCAGATTAGTAGCTGTGAATATAGTGGAAAGGAAGCATCTCAAAAATTGTTCTCTTGGCTGACGTAAAAATATTAGCTTATTTTTATCTGATCATGACGATTTTTAAAGCCATTGTTTGCAACATTCAAATGCGATCATTTAAAGTCGATTAAAATAGACATTATAATATGAAATGATATTCTTTTTGAATCCTAATATTATAGTGTTCACAAAATCTTTCGGAAGGACTAGTGGGATTTCAATATCTTTCAGTTTCTATTTTTAGATTATGTGATCTCATTTGGAATCTTGTAAGGATATGGCTGTTAGAAAGTCTATTTTTTTAATGAAATATATTTTTCACATTTCACATGCAGATAGTGACATGAAGGAAGAATTTGTTGTATATTGACATATTGTGCTACTATTTTTTTAATTTTACACTCCCTTATGACTAGAATCCATTTCCAAACAGCATAAAGGGCCCTCGAGTGGTTTAAAGCGCTCTTTGTTATGGATGACTGCCATCTCACCTCTGTCTGCGTGGGTTCGAGTCTCAGATTCAGCCAATGTGGGTGTGTGAGAAGGCTTGCCAGTAGCTTCTCATGGGTCAGTGGTTCTTTCTGGGGGGGTTTCCTGGGTTCTTCCTCCACTATTAATACTGGCCGTCATGTATGCCTATCAAGTGCTGAAAAATGGCGTTTAAACCCTACAATAACAAATAGCATATATACTTGTCTGCCATTATCTGCAGATTAGGGTCTTGGTTGTTTGTTCTACTGATTACACCTAACAAGCTGCACAGATGCAGATCTGCCAGTGCATTATGTGACAGAAGATCTGGGTCTATGCAGTCTTATTGTAAGAGAGTACAAATGCTAATTGATTATACTGTCAAAATTGTTATTTGGACTCTAATTGTAAGCAAGTACAAATGGTAATTGATTATACTGCCAAAATTGTTATTTGGACTCTAATTGTAAGCGAGTACAAATGGTAATTGATTATACTGCCAAAATTGTTATTTGGACTCTAATTGTAAGCGAGTAATTGATTATACTGCCAAAAGTGTTGATATTTCTTTGCATAGATAAGTGTGATTGAATTTCTCCTTTGAATACGTTCCCCGATCACATTACTTTAGGATATTAGCCTGCTACCTCGCGAATCCAGCCCTACCAAAAGACGAAAATTCGTCTTTCCTGTCTATGTCATATAGACAAAGGGCAATAACTCTTGCCACTTACCTCCCCTTGCTACCCGCTAGGTGTCGCTTCTTTAGTTTTTTAGCTTCGCTGTACGTGAAAACACGTACAATTAGACCTCCAATGAATCCAAGCCATCTTAGTGTAAATTCTGACCATCCGAAGTTAAATTTGGAATTACTGTGTTGGATAATCATTCCTCTACAGGTTGTATACATTATTTTATAATATTTTCCAATTTGAGTGACTTTGTCACCTTTTCTAGACTTCGGACCAGATTGCAACGTGGTCAAAAAGCACGCTTATGGCGCTACTAGCATGTAATACATGTAGCACTCAATAATTTCGCTTATTCCGTATGTAACGTTTACGATATTAGCGACTAATAACGTGCTGCATTGATAATTTGTGCTTTATTTATCTTCTTTGACGTTTCAGTAGACTTCAAAAAAGTCTTTGAACGACCAAGTTGCGACTATTTAATGGCGGACTTCGTGTTGTAGTCACGAGTTCACGCGACACTTAATCATTTCGCTTCCTTCGTTAGTTACGGTTATGGAATAGCGACTTAATAGCGTGCTGAATTGTTAATGTGTGCTTTATTTATCATCTTTTTCGTTTCAGTAGACTTCGTCTTGAACGACCCATTGCAACACGCTCACAGCGATAACTAGTGTGGTCATTAAGAGTTAACATGGCACGGAATAATTTGACTACTCCGTTAGTAACGGTTATAGTATTATTGAATTAATAATATGCTGAATTTTTAATTTGTGCTTTGTTCTCTTCTTTTGTCGTTTCAGTAGCAAAGTCGACAACGAAGGCATGAATGGCAAAATGAGTGTTGGCAATGTGGAAATGGAAGAAATTATGTTGACATGGTTTAGGCTGCCCAGTGGGTGTAAATTTCACCGCAGGTCCGTGCATGGCTTTCGGGCCTGTAAGTCCGGACGCATGGAGTCTATGCTGGATCAATTGGATCCATTTTATTATGCACTTTCGCCGGCCGTCCAGCCGTCCGTCCAGCCGACACCGTCAGTTCAGCCGGCACTTCAGCAGGCACCAACCAGCACTAGCCGTACATCCGGCACCGTCTGTTCAGTCCAAATGACACCGGATGGCCAGCCGACCTTCCAGCCCAAATGGCACCAAACTGCCAGCCGACCTTCCAGCTGGCATCAACAGGCACCGGCCGTTCAGCCCAAATGGCACCGGCTGGCCAGCCGACCTTCCAGCCTGCATCAACAGGCAGTGGCCGTCCACTCGGCAACGACCGTTCAGCCCAAATGGCACCGGTCGTCCAGCCGACCTTCCAGCCGGCATCAACTGGCACCGGCCGTCCATCCGGCAACGACCGTTCAGCCCAAATGGCACCGGTCGTCCAGCTGACCTTCCAGCCGGCATCAACCGGCACCGGCCGTCCATCCGGCAACGACCGTTCAGCCCAAATGGCACCGGTCGTCCAGCCAACCTTCCAGCCGGAATCAACCTGCACCGGCCGTCCATCCGGCAACGACCGTTCAGCCCAAATGGCACCGGTCTTCCAGCCGGCATCAACCTGCACCGGCTGTACATCGGATTTACGGAGATTATAGTGATGTACCCATCAATCTGTACTACTGGTTACATATTACTACCATGAGAGAGATGTTATAGATGAATCTCCGTCCAATCAGACCATTTGAGAGGCAGGTGCCGGTCATAGCCGGACCCTCGCCGACATTCCGGCCGACCATATACCAGACAAATCAGTCGGTATTGCCGGTGTAAACCTCCCGTCACGTCAAATACGTGACGGTGTGATTTTAAAACAAGGGAGAATTAGTGACATTATCAGAGATGACGGAATTGAGTTATCTATGCCACTTGGTATGCGCTACCCAGATATGGCAGCTTTACCAGAACAGGACTTTCAGGCCGACCATTCGCCAGTTCAATCAGACGTTAGTGCCGGCCGTCCATATGTTCACGGCTTCTCCACAAGGGAGATTTAGTGAAAGTGTCAATTATGACAGAATTGCGTCATCTAGGTCACCTGGTATGCTGTACAGATATGCAAGCTGTACCAGAACCAACATTCCCTCTGAGCGAATGGTAGATGGGCACGCAGTGCTGGCCGCACTACACAAGCATTATGGAGATTTATATTAAAAATGATGACAATTCCGCTGTGAATGGATGCTTGAGTTGACCAGAACATGACTCAGCACACAGTGAGTGTGACGAAACACTTTCAGCCGTCCACAGATCAGGTCATGGACCGGACTGAGCTTAGCGCCACGGCCGCAGAATAAAAGATTTATAGGTTGTTGGGAACTTCAGAATGCCCAAAACCTCCTACTGCCACTCAAGACTACACAATTCAGGCACCTTTAGATCTTGAATGAGGAGAAAGAGACGATGTCCTTCCTGCTTCTTCGCCAGTCAAAAAAAAAAAAAAAAAAATTCAGGAAGCTAACTTCCAGCGACGTTTTAGTGTAGCTGGTACGAAAACTCCATCAGACGCCTTCAGTACTGATCTCAAATGCCACGTCAAAGCTAGTCCAAAACGTAGTCGATACGTCTTCATTGTTAGACTTGACTTCACTAGCCATTTTTGTATTCCAACTCCCTAGGCAAATCCAGCCATGACCACGCTTGTGAAGTGAAGGCCTGAATTGCTAGAGTTGTTAACAGGGCAGTTCACCATTCTATGACCAATGTGTTGACTGCTTCTGCCAACTTCGACCTGATACGACGTGACGTCTGTAGGTGGTCCACGTCGCACAGGCCCCATCGTACTCGGATTTTACGGATGTCTCAGTTTGGGGACACCTTTACACTTTGGGGGAAAATTGAAAAAGTTTGGAGGCAGGCAGCTCAGGAACTGCCCCTCCAACTCGTCGCCCAACTTTCGCAGGCGTTTCGAAACAATCATCCCCTGACACAGCGGAGGGATGATGGGCGGACCGGGGAAAAGGGATCCTTATAAGCAAATGTGTAATATAGATCCCAACCCAATGCTGGGAGTCAACAGTCTAATCAAGCTAGACGGCAACCATACAGAGGCAGCAAGAACCAAAGTTTCTCCGCCTTCACGCCTCCTAACTCTAGACGTTGACATACCCTGCCCACCGCCAGCGGACTGCCTACCTGTGGGCAGCCGCCACCTGCAATTTCAGGACCACTGGACCACTTTATTACCTTAAAACATTTGGGTGATTCAGGTCATTTCGGAGGGACTTGGGACTTCATTTATCCATCCCCTCCTCTGTCCTCCTCTCCCCTCTTCATGGATGTATCGTCAGACCGGGAGAAGGATGCCTTTATATATATATATATTTATATCTTAATAAACCTGCAATAGCTGGGGTTTTATTAATGGCTGTTTCTTATCCAGAGGCTGTTCATCGACCTGAGCCGCCTCAACCACCCTGAAAGTCAATGTGGCGATGGCGTGATCAAACCATCCGACGGGTATGCTGTCAGTCTAGATACGACCGACGCACATTTCACGTCCCTATGCCACGAGTAGCGGACATTTCTCCGTTGTGCTTGTCGGGATTCGGTTCATCAGTTCCAGGTCATACCTTTTGGCCTCAACTTAAGCCCTTGTGCCAGTACCAAGGTTATGGATTATGTCGTCACCCTGTTCCGCTCGACTTCATCTATGGCGTCGGCAGTATATTTGGACGACATCCTCCAGAAACATCTGTCAAGTTCTACTCTGCTCAAAGGCAGAAACGATCTTATATCACTTTACATCATATAGGCTTTCTCGTGAACTGGATAAAGTCTGATCTCTGTCCAATCCGGATTTTTGGTCCATCTGGGTGTGGAGTTTCTCCCGATCTGAATCTGGTAAGGCTTCCTCGAGTTTGCGATCATCCAGATAATTGCACTCGTAGAGTCCGTTTCCAACAGGATGCGCATTTAGCAAGAGAGTTGCAGATCCTCGGATTATTCAGTGCGGCAGCAGACTTGATTCCGCTCAGCCATCCTTTTATGCGCCCTTTACAAAGGACGTTGCTAGCGTAATTTTGCCCTTTTCAAGTCCCTTCGATCCCACAGTCATGCTCATGCCAGAGATACGATCATTCTTGAGTCAGTGGCACAACCCCTGTGGGCTGTCCACAGGGATTACTCTGGAGATACCCCAAGAGGGGATAACGGTATGTTCCACCACTAGTACCTACGGTTGGGGTGCCCACCTGTTGCCGGACTTCGATACTGTCAGCGGCACGTGGGTGCCAGGGGCGAGCCCTTTCCACACCAACCTTTCAGAAATAATGGCTGTCATCAACGCCTTTCATTTCGGGCAGGATCAACTCTTATTACAAACTGCCCTCATTATGTCAAGACAACTTTGTGGTGGTGCCTTGCCTCAAAACATGGGGACACCAATCACCAGACCTGTGCAATCTGAGCTGGCAGTTTCTACATTGGTTCGACAATCTCCACCTCAATGTACAATTCCGACACATTCTTGGCAGACTCAATGTCTTGGCTGACACTCTATCTAGTCATTCACACAGAATGGTCACTCCATAAATCGGACTTTCTTCCAATTGACACACTTTGGGGACGTCTGATGATTGATCTTTTGCAACAAGGTGGAATCGCAAGTTGTCCACCTTTCATCTCACAGGTTCCAGACCCAGAAGCTTGGGTCGTGGATGCTCGATCAATCAGCTGGGAAGGGTTGTGGTCATTCTCCTACCCTCCCACGGTCTTGGTACTGAAATTAATCCAGAAGTTAAGGGGTCAGAACTGTCAGATGGTTCTGATTGCCCCTCTCAGATGGAACAACTCCTGGGTCTCCGATCTACTCAATCTAGGCGATAGATCTACCCAGGAAGATTACAGTCAGCACAAGTATTCGCAAGCAACCACGGCCAGGGGTGTTCCACCCCTGTCCGGACCGTCTTTATGTTCAAGCTTGGCTCTTGTCCAGACAGCCTTGCAAGACAAACAATTTAAATCTTTGATTGCGGAGAGAATCTCGAGAGCAAGAAGGCCCTCTACTCTGAAGGTTTACGAGAGCAAGTGGCATGTTTTCAGGGACTGGTACCATATCATTCACATTGTTCCTCTGAGTGTCACAATCCCTCAACTGGCCAACTTTTCTCTGGCTTTCGAGGAGAAACAGCTGGCTCCAGTTATTATCAAATGCTACCGCTCCATTATATCAGACACATTCCTCCATTCCGGTACATGTGCTATCAGCCATGACAAAGATTTGTCAGATCTTTTAGACACTTTAGAATTCAATCGACTTATATCCCTCACCCTGTTTCCAAATGGAATCTGTCCTGGGTTTTAACATGACTCAATTCAGACAGTATTGAGTCTTTAACCCACGATTAGTTAAAGCTACTATCATACAAATTGGGTTTCTTGATAGTCTTAGCTTCAGCATGCAGGGTGAGCGAGTTACATGTTCTTTCTAGTGACCCGAACTCTCTTCCGTTCCGATCAGAGGGTTTGATGGTCCTCTTGATGCAGCCAGGCTTCGTAGTCCAAAATAGATTACCATACATTGGCGATCAACGAGTCGTCATTAGCTCGCTTTCTTTATAGATAAGTCGGGATCAACAGCCATGTAAGATCCTGTTTGTGCACTCTAGCACCATTTCAATGCATAGAGGTGAGTCAGGTCACATACAAGCACCTCTTTCTTCTAGTGATAGCTGGGACATGAGATATCACCATTCAAGCCCTTGCTTCATGGCTGAAGTGGGTTATACGCTCGGAGTACTCTGAGGATTCGCAAATCAGTCACCTTATAGAAGCTGTTGGCTGACATGCAGAGTCAACCTTCTACAGTTTTATCTTCAAGTTTGTACTTGCAGAGGCAAACATTGATTCTAGTAGGTCCGGTGTTGGCAGCCCAGACGCCCACCAGACCCATGTGCAACAATCAGCACAGCCTATTAGCTTCGCTGGATTCGCCAGATAAATTTTCGTAGGTAAGAAGATTTCAATAACTATCTTCTTAACCGTATAAAGGGGTCACATATCACGTGACCCTGGGCTGTGTTGCTGATTGAAAATTAGGAGACCGGGTTATCATTCACATGGGGAATCCAGCCATCATTCCCTAGAGGATACCAGGGGTGGAGGTCGGATGCTCCGCATTCCCTCCTCCTATTACTTATTCTCCTAAAGTAATGTGATCGGGGAATGTATTCAAAGGAGAAAGCAAATTTTTAGTAAATTATGTTTCTCCAAGAATACTTACCCGATCACATTACTAAGAAACCCTCCCAACCACCCCGCCATGCGAGCATCCGCGTGTTTTATATACCGCTCAGCTTAAAAACTAAAGAAGCGACACCTAGCGGGTAGCAAGGGGAGGTAAGGGGCAAGAGTTATTGCCCTTTGTCTATATGACATAGACAGGAAAGACGAATTTTCGTCTTTTGGTAGGGCTGGATTCGCGAGGTAGCAGGCTAATATCTTAAAGTAATGTGATCGGGTAAGTATTCTCGGAGAAACATAATTTACTAAAAATTTGCTTTCTTTTGATTCGCTCTTTTATTTAATGGATTTTTTTAAACATATTAGAAATATTTAAAAATCAAGAATGTTCTCATCATTCATGAAGTGTTTAAGAATGTATAAGTATCAGTGGATAAGTCGGAAGGGCTAGATCCAAGTCTGTAAAACATTCACAATGGGAATATACTATATCAAACTTTAATCAATGGATAGGTCGGAAAAGCTAGATCCAAGTCTGTAAAACATTCACAATGGAATAGACTATAGCAATCTTTAATTGGGATCTGTCAAGTTCAGACACACCATAAAGTCTCTTAAAATTAGAGCCCAGCCTGCAAGCAGCATAGACCAAGATCTGCCATTGCATTATTTTTTTCAACCATTTACTCTTAACATATTGCATAGAACAAAATCTGCCATTGCATATTTTTTTGAACCCTTTACTCTTAACAGATTGCTTAGACACAGATCTGTCAGCACCGTATGTGAAGCCAGTTCAGGCTCTGTGCATTTTGCAGTTGGACTCTGTTAAAATTTGATGTGATGAATATTGCTCTTTGAAGCAAATCAAATGCTGTGTAAATGCTCATTAAGAGACCCATTCAGAACTTAATTTGGTTTAGCCGTATTTGTTATACTTATTTAACAAATTGATGCCACCCCATCCCATTGAGATCTTGGGCCATTATTTAAATATTATATTTAAATAAAACTTGATATTAACTCTTATATGTAAGCTTGTCAGTGTCTTTGATTTTAATTATTGGCTGTTAACATTATTAGATTAATATCCACAAGGTTATTTTTCTCAAGAGTTCCAACAATTGTTCTATGGGAATGAGTTATTTAAATGATCCAGATTTTTGTTTTTATTATGACATGAATCAGTTTTATATCTCTATTCGGTATGTAGCTTATATTGCAGGACTCACTACGATTAGCAGAGTGTTTTAATGGTGAAATTGTTGATGTACAATTTTAGAAAGGAATGAACCAGATGTTTGCAATGAAATATAAGTTTTAGCAAGTCACATTTTTTCCCCAATTTATCAAAAGGCAAATGAAAGATTTAAATCTCCAAATAAGAATAGGTGTCAGAACTAGGATGGGGCAAACATAATAAATATTGGCCATTTTAGTGGCATTTTTGTCAATTCACAACTGGATTTGAATGAGCGCAGTCTTAATTAAAAATACAGTAAATTCAGCAGTTGCACTTGTGTAGAATTTTGTTTTGTGTTATATGATATTGAAAAGAAGGTTCCTTTTTTAAAATAAAGGTTTTACTGTGAGGATTGAACCTCAAGCAGACAGAAAGTATGTCAGAAAGTGCAATTTTAGAAAACTACTGAGTGTAACCTTAAGGTTGAGAAAGTAATTTATCGATGTTGTATGGTCAGTGAGAGAATCAGCCTTTTGCCTTTCTTGACTCATCTGTTTGCCTTTATTCTTTCAGTGATAGTGTTTCAGTTTGGCTTTTGTGTCTTACCACTATAGCACATACAACTAATTAGATATTATTTTGAAAGACATGACTGCCAAAGAATTCCTTTGATAACTGTATGCAGTGAAAATCAGAATTAGTGATACCCGGTAGGCCAAAATCCAGATTTGTTACCATACTTAATCTGGTTTTAATAATTAATTCAGTTATCTGTATCTATTGTACTTTTTTCCATGCTGATGATCACCCATCCCAACTATATTTATATTATTTTCTGAAATTAGGACAGAATATTTACTTATAAATTCCTTCACTTTTCTACTACCGTATTTTCCGGCCTATAAGTCGAGACTTTTTGACTTGAAAATTCGGTCTTCGTCTTATACTCCGAATCGACTTATATATGGATTTTGTCATTGAAATTGCATCGACTTATATATGGATTACAGTATCCGGTATGCTATCGATATTGCTCTATAATCGGCATAATCGAAAACAGGTCACATAGAAGTACAAATTCATGTTAAATTACTATGTCAATAAATTGTCATAAAATAATATGACTGCATTTCTATTTGTAAGTTTTGTCATTATTTATTTTGCATTCTGCGTGTTTTTTCTTATTTCTCAAACATAAAATAAAAGAAAACAATTACCGGTAAAAACTTCACCGGGCCGCATAGCACACTTACGGTCTATACTCTATAGTGTACTGTACTAATTCAAAGCATATTGTTTGTTCCTAAAAAAAAAAAGATATGAAATAACTGGTCCATTAATATTTGATTTTCCAGTATAATGTTGGACACACGTGAGCAATTACCGGCATAGCTTTTTTTTTATTGATCCAATTGATTCTACAAAGGGATGTAATCCATAGTAACTCGAGCGTTCTATGATTATTTATAAATAATGTAGATCATGCATTCTACTGAATCCCCCAAATCATATGTTTCTAATTGTATTTGACAAAGTTTCTCAAATAAATTACCGTAGGTTTAAACTACACTAAAATCAGATATATAGATGGACTACCAGTACTAATAGATCATCAGTAATCCATGATTTTTAGTTTCGCAATTCAGTTTAAAGCAAATTGTAATGTCAACACTTCACCTATATTCATTCTTAACCAGCTGACGTTTCGGTGTCTCTCTTTGATTATACCGGTTGTTGATAAATTTTTATTTGGTTTCCAACAACAATCAAAGCCAGTTGCCGCAATTGTTTCGACCTTGATATTGGCTTTAGCTAGCGATACTAGTTACCATATTGCCGGTACCCCATTGTTCTTTATCATTAATCCGCATCAATTACGCTGCTCGTGTTTAATATCAATGGGATTAAGTACAACAATAAATGATGCCCACTCCGTTCTCTAGATCTAAATACATGTAATGAATTTAGCCATGGGCATTGTTTTCATTGCTTTAGTACAGGTTAAAATGCAACCAGTTCTGTCTGCTGTATTTATTAGAGTACATCAAAAGAACATGACGCAATAGCTGGGCTAGCTGGGCGGCAAGTTCAAAGGACTTGACTAGCAGCTTGGGTGGGAATAGTGCTGAAATTTACAATGACTGAATTCAGAGACAAAGATCCTGAGACGTACATGTAGTTATTATAAGAATACACTTTAACTTCCATTATTTAATATACGAACAAGTACTATTTCATCATTCGTTACATACACCCGTTACGTAATTTTTGTTATTTTCTTTTCATTGAATTCAGTCACATAATGATCTGTGACAGTGGATATTTTCGATGGAAATATTTGTATTATGGATTCAATGTATGTTACAAGATTCGCTGGTGAGTACACGGTGTTGATACTCTTTTCATGCTATAGATTATACATGTATATATAAATTAGACACGTGTATGCACCAATGCATGGTTCTCTGAATAAAGTACCGTAATTGTATTTGACAAAGTTTCTCAAATAAATTACCGTAGGTTTAAACTTTCAACTTGAAGGAATGATCATAGCTCTTGTTGCAATGGATATTGCCGGTAATATGGAATATCATACGACGATACCATCAATATTCATGCAACCGGAAGTTACTACCGGTAGTATAAAATACAAAGCCAAGTTATTGACCTGGCCTCGTCTTATACTCCGAATCGACTTATATATGAACGAAGGATGGAAAATTTACAAAATTGGTCAATTCGACTTATACTCCGCATCGACCTATAGGCCGGAAAATACGGTAGTTGTATATGATGTTAAGTAGTGTGGCATTATCTTCCTGAAAAGTGATCCACAAATCATGTACTTTTGATTGTTCCTAAACTGGGTGCGAAATTGTCACCAATTTGCTGGTTTGATATTAGCTAATTTCATGACCGACTGGTGCAAAAGCAAAATAGCCAGTCCATGTTACCATATTTGAATAAATGTAATGTATCATCTTTCATGAGTAATGTATGTTGTAATGGAGCCTCATCTTTGAAGCCTGGTACTGATACTGTCATTGATGTACATGGTTTTGATACTGTCGTTGACGACATGGTTTTGATACTGTCATTGATGACATGGTTCTGATAATGTCGTTGATGACATGGTTCTGATACTGTCGTTGATGACATGGTTCTGATACTGTTGTTGATGACATGGTTCTGATAATGTCGTTGATAACATGGTTCTGATACTGTCGTTGATGACATGGTTCTGATACTGTCATTGATGACATGGTTCTGATACTGTCACTGATGACATGGTTCTGATACTGCCACTGATGACATGGTTCTGATACTGTCACTGATGACATGGTTCTGATACTGTCACTGATGACATGGTTCTGATACTGTTGTGTACATGGTATGGATACTGTCATTGATGATATGGTTCTGATACTGTCACTGATGACATGGTTCTGATACTGTCATTGATGACATGGTTCTGATACTGTCACTGATGACATGGTTCTGATACTGTCACTGATAACATGGTTTTGATACTGTCGTTGATGACATGGTTCTGATACTGTCACTGATGACATGGTTCTGATACTGTCATTGATGACATGGTTCTGATACTGTCACTAGTGACATGGTTCTGATACTGTCACTGATGACATGATTCTGATACTGTCATTGATGACATGGTTCTGATACTGTCACTGATGACATGGTTCTGATACTGTCACTGATGACATGGTTCTGATACTGTCACTGATGACATGGTTCTGATACTGTCACTGATGACATGGTTCTGATACTGTCACTGATGACATGGTTCTGATACTGTCATTGATGACATGGTTCTGATACTGTTGTGTACATGGTATGGATAATGTCATTGATGATATGGTTCTGATACTGATATCAATGACATGGTTCTGATACTGTCATTGATGACATGATTCTGATGCTGTCACTGATGACATGGTTCTGATACTGTCACTGATAACATGGTTCTGATACTGTCACTGATGACATGGTTCTGATTCTGTCACTGATGACATGGTTCTGATACTGTCACTGATGACATGGTTCTGATACTGTCACTGATGACATGGTTCTGATACTGTCACTGATGACATGGTTCTGATTCTGTCACTGATGACATGGTTCTGATACTGTCACTGATGACATGGTTCTGATACTGTTGTGTACATGGTACGGATACTGTCATTGATGACATGGTTCTGATACTGATATCAATGACATGGTTCTGATACTGTCATTGATGACATGATTCTGATGCTGTCACTGATGACATGGTTCTGATACTGTCACTGATAACATGGTTTTGATACTGTCACTGATGACATGGTTCTGATACTGTCACTGATAACATGGTTCTGATACTGTCACTGATGACATGGTTCTGATACTGTCACTGATAACATGGTTTTGATACTGTTGTTGATGACATGATTCTGATGCTGTCACTGATGACATGGTTCTGATACTGTCACTGATGACATGGTTCTGATACTGTCACTGATGACATGGTTCTGATACTGTCACTGATGACATGGTTCTGATACTGTCACTGATGACATGGTTCTGATACTGTCACTGATGACATGGTTCTGATACTGTCACTGATGACATGGTTCTGATACTGTCACTGATGACATGGTTCTGATACTGTCATTGATGACATGGTTCTGATACTGTCACTGATAACATGGTTTTGATACTGTTGTTGATGACATGGTTCTGATACTGTCACTGATGACATGGTTCTGATACTGTCACTGATGACATGGTTCTGATACTGTCACTGATAACATGGTTTTGATACTGTCACTGATGACATGGTTCTGATACTGTCACTGATGACATGGTTCTGATACTGTCACTGATAACATGGTTTTGATACTGTTGTTGATGACATGGTTCTGATACTGTCACTGATGACATGGTTCTGATACTGTCATTGATGACATGGTTCTGATACTGTCACTGATGACATGGTTCTGATACTGTCACTGATGACATGGTTCTGATACTGTCACTGATGACATGGTTCTGATACTGTCACTGATGACATGGTTCTGATACTGTCACTGATGACATGGTTCTGATACTGTCACTGATGACATGGTTCTGATACTGTCACTGATGACATGGTTCTGATACTGTCACTGATGACATGGTTCTGATACTGTCATTGATGACATAGTTCTAATACTGTCGTTGATGACAAGTCAATAGATGAGGATCCTGATTCAAACTTGCCATCAATAGCAAACGTCTTGTTTTCATGGCTTCCTCTAGAATAGGTATCTATAGATATGGTTTATCACGATAGTTGAAAGCATTTTCCTAGTCAAGAAATATAAGGCATGATAGGATAATTTTAAAATCAGTTTAATCAATTTATTTATTATCACACATTATAAAACATCTTGTGTTCAGCTTTTTAAATCTTTAATCAAGTTTCGGTTGCATACTTACTAAGAGCTTATATTTAAGTCTATCTGCATTTATCATTGAGTCATTCACTGCATTTATCATTGAGTTATTCACTGCATTTATCATTGAGTTATTCACTGCATTTATCATTGAGTCATTCACTGCATTTTGTCTACTTGTATGACAAAATGTATAACCATTTAGTTATTTATAGGACCAGTAGTATTTTAAGGTTTCAGGACTTTTTGACAAGTTTTGCACACTGTTCCTTAACTGAATCTTAGATATTACACTAGAGAGGAGGCAGAAAATGCAATGAGGTATGTCAATGGTACACGTCTTGATGATAGGATCATTAGAACAGACTGGGACACAGGCTTTAAGGAAGGGCGACAGTATGGCAGAGGAAAGAGTGGTGGACAGGTAATGTTTAATCTCAATGGCTTTTGCAAATTGGTGAACCCTGAATATTGGGTGGTTTTGTTCAGGTTTTAAACTTGAATTTTTGAGAGTTTTAAACTGTTTTTTTTTTTTTCTTTCTGCAGAAAAGAGAATACACATGGTTGAATTCTGGATTGTCAGGATTAATTAGCATCAAAACAGTATGGTTGACTGGTTGGGATATATATATATATATATATATATCAGTAATACAGAGAACAAGGAATAAAAGAAGGTTGCAAAATTATATTTGACATATGAAAACATCTTACACAATGTATATGCAACTCTTCCTCGATAATTTGCACACAAAGGGGTCCACAAGTTGCCAAGGGACCTAAAAAAATTGAAAAAAGTTTGCTTTGCCAGGGAGAAAACCAGTGGAGGGTGAGTGGGGCAGTGTTAGGAAACTGGGCTGTTTAATGACTGACTCCTCATTTTACAATCACATTGATAATATTTTTTAATAAAATTCTTTTTCTAATGAAGTTGTTTGTTATTCGGTTTAAATAACATATATTTTCAAAATGTCCAACAGATCGCTCAAACTGGTTTCAACAACCATCATGTGTACACAAAAATTCTGTGTATTGTGTCACTGATATTAGTTTTTTATGAGTGGTTCGTGTAGTAGTCTCTCCCATCATCTGAAGCAACCCCTGGCATCTGACTCTACATCAATCAAGTGATGACTTATAACCATGAGTCCCGTGTTGTGTCGATGCTGTGAACCAAAGCTGGAGTGTCCTCTCCAGGGTGCAAACCTGGGCAAGGTGATATGGAGAATTAGTTCTTGCCCATGCAGCTGATTACCCCTCTCCATGCCACTGATGGTTCCATGGGAAAAGACAAGCCAAGATGTCATTTCACCAGCGGCATCACAGGAGTTGCTGAGATGAGCTGAGATGACACTAAAAATAATGCCAAGTTGCCTTAGGAACTACATCGTTGGTTTTTCTGTTAGGGTTTACTCCTTTGGCCTTTCCCATGAGATGGGTATGGTCGCAAGGCAGCAAAGTCTTGAAGTAGAGTTTACCTTCTCCTAGATGGGCGACCACCCAATGTTAATGAGCCCCATCTTCCTGAAGCATCTGGTTTTGAGGCGCCAGAAACTTGCCTGTCATCTCTTCACCAGTTCATTTAAACAGGTTCTGCTGGGCATAGTTAAGCCACTCGTGAAAGCCTAAAGCTGGATTTGGTTGTCTGAGGCTCTATCAGAGACCAGTCATTGGGGATTTTCCAAAGGAAGTGGGTGCTTATCTCCCACATCCACCCTGGCGATAACCCTTGGAATCCTTATTAGAGTACAATAATGAAAACAAAACTTCGACAACAATGTCAGAGGCAATTTCTGTTTTTTAGTTTCGCAACAGTGTTGGTTGAAAAATAGAAACTTCGGTTGAAACCAAAACAGTCGATTTTTAGTTTTGTTTGAATTAGTTTTGGTCTGTTCACCCTCTCTCTGTAGAGGCTTTATTTTTGTTCGAAAACTTGGTCTGTTCACCCGCTTTTTTAGTTTTGTCTGAATTAGTTTTGGTTTATTTTCTGATTTTGTCTGAATTAGTTTCGGTCTGTTCACCCTTCTTGCTGCTCCATTAAATTTAGTCGATGTAAATATTAGCAAAGTAAACATGATCATGGATTGGCCACTGAATTCAGTCATTGCAAATTTTTCCCTTTTGATTTATTGCCAGCAGCAGGACTGTCAGAAAAAATTGGGACCATTTGGTTTAGCTTAATGAGTTCAAGATTTTCCAGAATCATTTTAGAAATATTTCATGGGTGTACCTTTAAGACATTCTGGGACCCAGGGAATGCACTTTTAATGTGAAATAGTCAACCTTAGATGTTGTTATAGTGTTTAATGCCATTTTTAAGCACACAAAAGGCTATGCATGGCAGTCAGTATTAATGATGGAAGAAGAACCCAGGAATAGCCCGGAAAAGAACCACCAACCCATGAGAAGCTACTGGCAAGCTTTCTCACATACCCACATTGGCTGAATCTGACCCACTCAGGACCCCTCAATCCTAGATGTAATTTAGAAATCTGTATTGTTTTCATATGAACTTTTTATGTACTCTGACATGTTTTTTAAAACATTGCCTTTTCATGTTTAAATGGAACAGTCTTATTTACTACTCAACATTAATATTATTAATTTTTAAAAAGTTTGGAAAGAAGTACAGGTTACAAAAGTCGACATATTTCCAGAAAAAAGTTCTATTTCTAAAAGATAAATTATTTACCTAAGAACAGTAACATTAATGTAATAAAGCTGCCAACTTTAATGAGAAAATGCATCAACAATAACTCTAAAAAACTTTAATGAGAAAATGCATCAACAATAACTCTAAAACACTTTAATGAGAAAATGCATCAACAATAACTCTAAAACACTTTAATGAGAAAATGCATCAACAATAATTCTAAAAAACTTTAATGAGAAAATGCATCAACAGTAATTCTAAAAAACTTTAATGAGAAAATGCATCAACAATAACTCTAAAAACTTTAATGAGAAAATGCATCAACAATAACTCTAAAAACTTTAATGAGAAAATGCATCAACAATAACTCTAAAAACTTTAATGAGAAAATGCATCAACAATAACTCTAAAAAACTTTAATGAGAAAATGCATCAACAATAACTCTAAAAACTTTAATGAGAAAATGCATCAACAATAACTCTAAAAACTTGAATGAGAAAATGCATCAACAATAACTCTAAAAACTTTAATGAGAAAATGCATCAAAAATAACTCTAAAAACTTTAATGAGAAAATGCATCAACAATAACTCTAAAAAACTTTAATGAGAAAATGCATCAACAATAACTCTAAAAAACTTTAATGAGAAAATGCATCAACAATAACTCTAAAAAACTTTAATGAGAAAATGCATCAACAATAACTCTAAAAACTTTAATGAGAAAATGCATCAACAATAACTCTAAAAAACTTTAATGAGAAAATGCATCAACAATAACTCTAAAAAACTTTAATGAGAAAATGCATCAACAATAACTCTAAAACACTTTAATGAGAAAATGCATCAACAATAACTCTAAAACACTTTAATGAGAAAATGCATCAACAATAACTCTAAAAAACTTTAATGAGAAAATGCATCAACAATAACTCTAAAAACTTTAATGAGAAAATGCATCAACAATAATTCTAAAAAAACTTTAATGAGAAAATGCATCAACAATAACTCTAAAAAACTTTAATGAGAAAATGCATCAACAATAACTCTAAAAAACTTTAATGAGAAAATGCATCAACAATAACTCTAAAAAACGTTAATGAGAAAATGCATCAACAATAATTCTAAAAAAACTTGAATGAGAAAATGCATCAACAATAATTCTAAAAAACTTTAATGAGAAAATGCATCAACAATAACTCTAAAAAACTTTAATGAGAAAATGCATCAACAATGACTCTAAAAAACTTTAATGAGAAAATGCATCAACAATAACTCTAAAACACTTTAATGAGAAAATGCATCAACAATAACTCTAAAAAACTTTAATGAGAAAATGCTTCAACAATAACTCTAAAAAACTTTAATGAGAAAATGCATCAACAATAACTCTAAAAAACATTAATGAGAAAATGCATCAACAATAACTCTAAAACACTTTAATGAGAAAATGCATCAACAATAACTCTAAAAACTTTAATGAGAAAATGCATCAACAATAACTCTAAAAAACTTTAATGAGAAAATGCATCAACAATAACTCTAAAAAACTTTAATGAGAAAATGCATCAACAATAATTCTAAAAAAACTTTAATGAGAAAATGCATCAACAATAACTCTAAAAAACTTTAATGAGAAAATGCATCAACAATAACTCTAAAATACTTTAATGAGAAAATGCATCAACAATAACTCTAAAAAACTTTAATGAGAAAATGCATCAACAATAACTCTAAAAACTTTAATGAGAAAATGCATCAACAATAATTCTAAAAAAACTTTAATGAGAAAATGCATCAACAATAATTCTAAAAAACTTTAATGAGAAAATGCATCAACAATAACTCTAAAACACTTTAATGAGAAAATGCATCAACAATAACTCTAAAAAACTTTAATGAGAAAATGCATCAACAATAACTCTAAAAAACTTGAATGAGAAAATGCATCAACAATAACTCTAAAACACTTTAATGAGAAAATGCATCAACAATAACACTAAAAAGCTTTAATGAGAAAATGCATCAACAATAACTCTAAAACACTTTAATGAGAAAATGCATCAACAATAACTCTAAAACACTTTAATGAGAAAATGCATCAACAATAACTCTAAAAAACTTTAATGAGAAAATGCATCAACAATAACTCTAAAACACTTTAATGAGAAAATGCATCAACAATAACTCTAAAAATCTTTAATGAGAAAATGCATCAACAATAACTCTAAAAAACTTTAATGAGAAAATGCATCAATAATAACTCTAAAAAAACTTTAATGAGAAAATGCATCAACAATAACTCTAAAAAACTTGAATGAGAAAATGCATCAACAATAACTCTAAAAACTTGAATGAGAAAATGATCTGGTCATTTATTAGAGATATTTATTCTATTAATGTTCTTTATAAATACTGAAGTATAGTAATGTAGTAAAAAGAAAACGTGTCTATTTGCTATTAACTGTAATTTATGACCTATAATCTCAGAAACAGGAGATAATGACATCGCATAACAGACTTGTTGGAACTCACACACCCAAATAATGGTAAAAGATGTCTTTGGCAAAAGTATCATACACATGCTGAACAAGAAATGTTTATAGGGGATGAATTGATCTGGTTATATAGTTATCTCCCTTTACTCAAGTAGTAGCTATAGCTAGGAAATTGTTTTCTTTTGTCATCATGACTGATCGGTTTATAAAGTTAGCAGTATGAGGCATGTTCATATTTTGTATGCTACTTCATATTCAAAATTTTTATATATAAGTAAAATTTGATTGTGATGATGATAATGATTTGGGTTGTTTTAGTTAGGTGTTCTATGTCACAACAGCAAAAGTGTGTAGGCAATTGAAGTTAAATTGCATGGCCAATGTGACACCATGGCAACAATAAGGCTTATCTGATGGTAGGATCTGAACCCGCAATCTTTTGGTCTTGCATAAAAACCAATGAGCCACCATTATTTTCGATGAAGATAATAACATGTTTGATGAAGATAATTATATGTTTAAGGAAGATAATGAAATGTTCGATGAAGATAATGACATGTTCAATGAAGATAATGACAATGATGATGACTGTTATGACAATATTATTTTGTACTGATGTTGAGATTGCTCTGTATTATTATTTGTCCATTTTCACTTTTTATTTCCATCACAGTAAGGTTTGGTCCATGGAATCTCTTATATTGGATATCAGGTAAATTCTTATGAGTGGAATCTCTTATATCGGATATCAGGTAAATTCTTATGAGTGGAATCTCTTATATTGGATATCAGGTAAATTCTTATGAGTGGAATCTCTTATATCGGATATCAGGTAAATTCTTATGAGTGGAATCTCTTATATTGGATATCAGGTAAATTTTTATGAGTGGAATCTCTTATATTGGATATCAGGTAAATTTTTATGAGTGGAATCTCTTATATTGGATATCAGGTAAATTTTTATGAGTGGAATCTCTTATATTGGATATCAGGTAAATTCTTACCAGTGGAATCTCTTATATTGGATATCAGGTAAATTCTTATGAGTGGAATCTCTTATACTGGATATCAGGTAAATTCTTACCAGTGGAATCTCTTATATTGGATATCAGGCAGAGTTTGTAAATCCATGTGTGATAATGAAAATGACTTTTTGTTCTATTCCAGGTACGAGATGAATACAGATCTGACTTTGATGAAGGACGAGGGGGATATGGAAAAATTGTACAAACTAAAATTCGACCCAGAGATCCCTTATGAAAAGGTGGACCATGTAGACATGTGTCATATATTGAAATACATTTGCTCCTGGACATTTCAGATGAGAAATCAGAGATAAATAGTTTGCTTTTGTGCAGATAACAATACATTTCCTTCCATTGCAAAAAACAGAATTTTTGTGTTAAACTTTGCTGCAAATTCATTTAAGAAAATGTTTTAGAAATTGTATTTGTTATGGATTAAGAATAATTACATTGATAATATATGTAGTTGGTAGGTTATATAAACCTTCATATGTCACTCATGTTTGTACAGTGTAGCTAAATGTGACATTCATTCTAGAAAAGTTTACATACATTTGACACTCATGTTAGTACAGTGTATGTAGCTATATGTGACATTGATTCTAGTACAGTTTACATACATGTGACACTCATGTTAGTACAATGTATGTAGCAATATGTTACATTCATTCTAGTACAGTTTATATACATGTGACACTCATGTTAGTACAATGTATGTAGCTATATGTTACATTCATTCTAGTACATGTTATCTACATGTGACACTCATGTTAGTACAATGTGTGTAGTAATGTTACATTCATTCTAGTACATGTTATTTACATGTGACACTCATGTTAGTACAATGTGTGTAGCTATGTTACATTCATTTTAGCATAGTTTATCTACTGTAACCTTTGTGCTTGTACAGTGTACATAGCTATATGTGGCACTCATGCTGGTGTAGTGTATGTAGCTATATGTGAAACTCTTTCTTGTACAGTGTGTAGTGTAGTAGTGTATTTAGCTGTGTGCTATTCCAGCAAGTATAGTGTATATAGCTGTTTGGGAGTGTACAATAATATGTTTTTTCCACACTGAGTTTTAAAAGAAATTGTTCTTGTAGAGAAATTAATTTCACACGTTTTTATAATAAAAGAAAGAGGTTTAAATCTGAATAGTCCCAATATAATCAAGATTCTAAAACTAATTGTGGTTTTTACAAATTACTTTATAGTACTTTTAGTCTGTACTTTCTTGGAGTTATCTCCCTTTAATTGCATTAGCATTATCTTTGTACAGCAGTTGTATGGTTATTGGTTTAGGCTTAATTATTTTAAGATACCTCATCAAAACAGATTTAGGGGTATTAAATTTATTACCTATAAGAACCATAAACCTAAGAAAAATAATTTTAAAAAGCTGTCCATTATTTGCTGGGCCACCAGGTGGCCATGTTTAATGTACTCAAATTTACATATCACTGATATCAAACCTGTCTGACTGGGTTTGAATCATGATTTTGTTACGTCTCTCTCATTAGGATATTTAACGTAGCTTTAACAATGTTTCAGTCATATCACTATGATGCTGAAAAATATCAACCCCACAAAACCAAATCAAACCAGTATTTGTTCAGGTAAATAAAAATTAGTTATATGTAAAATGCACTGAATTTTCAGCAATCTTTGGGATGTTTTTATCTTAAACTGTACATTTCTGTGAGTATTTGACTTTTAAACTCCCCAGTTGGCCATTTTTTTGAGAAAAATGAGTTATATGCATTGGGCATCCATATGATTTGGCCATCTTGTATGAGACAACGAATTATATGATTTGGCAATCTTGTATGACAAAATAGTTATATAAGTTGGCAATCTTGTATGAGACAAAGAATTTTATGAGTTGGCAATCTTGTATGAGAAAAGAGTAAATGAGTTGGTCAAGTTGTTTGAAATAAAGATGCATCACTTGGCTTTTTTTGAAGGAGAAATAAAGTCTTTAATCGTCTCTATACCTTCATTTTCAAATTTCACAGTTTTTCCCCTTTTTTAAAACATAAAACACAAATAGTACAGAGTATCCTTAGTACTAGAAGCTGTCCTTCAAATAAAATAATTCAAAATCTTGAGCAATTTTAGAGAAATAAACTCTGAGAAAATAAATAACTACATGTAGTTACGCCATTTAGAAGACATGCCTTGTTGAGAGAGAACATAGAGCATTGTAAAATCTGATTCTAGCAACCTGTATTGTGGGTCACTACCTGTCCTTTACAACTAAAATCCTCATTCTTGTATTGATTTTACTATCTAATTACAGTGAGTAGCCACTTTCTAAATGTGAAAGCTGCCCTGGAGAAATTGTAAAAAAAAATTCTAGACAATAAAAAGTCTTTGAATTTCGCAAATATTGATAAAAGTCGTGAGAAATCCCAAAATTTTTCGGCAGCACTCAACACTCGAAACAATCATGTAATTGAGTTGTAACTAAACTGATCGTAAGTTAAATTATCGAGTTCTAACCAGAATATTTGGAGGGATTAGTTAGAATCATTTGGGTGCTTGCAATAAACTTATGCTGAGTAAATCAGAATGCTCAGTGGATTAGATTCATCTAGTAGACTTTTTTTTCTCAAAAGTCAGCTCGATTTCCATATCCTTTCTTATATTGAATGTATGAAAACCAGTTTAGCATCACAAGAGGGCATCATGATGGTGGCAAAGCATAGCAGCTTACCGGATGGCATAGTAAACTTTAAACATTGTTAGATCGAGTGATAAATGCATGAAATCAATATGAAAATTACTTAATTTCTCAGAAATTGTGACTGCTATAATCATTGTCTTTAATCTGCTGAAGGACAAGACAAAACTATGGCGTTGATGAAATATGACCTGGTACTTGTGATTTGTATTACTGGTTGCATGAGTACACAAATTGAACAACCCACATTTTCAAATGTTGTAGAGAAATTTAAATTTTTTTTAAATGAATGAGGAAAGAGGTTCCTTAAAATGTTCCAGGTAACGTTGCATATATCAACCATAAACCAGACCGAAAATACATGTTATGATCTGCTGATGTGTCATACGTATTGAAACCAAACACATTATTATTAGCTATTTTGTCTTTAAAGGACATGCAACTGTTGACATTCATAGTTCAATAGTTCACATTGCTTGGCTGTATAGAAAAACATGCATAATGCTGAAAATGTTATAATGGAAGAACTTCACACCCTGTTTTAAATTTAGTGTGTGTGGGGGGGGGCATTGTACCAAACTGTCTTTGGATTTGTTGCACATAATATTTCAGATGAAATATGGTTTTTCTTTCTTAACAAGAGAATTTTGTTTCTGTATGAGTGGATCCTATAGTCATTGACATGATCAAATAAAATAAAAAAAATGAAATGTGTAAAGTAATTATGGGTAGATTTACTTCTTAATCCAAATGCACGAGCCTGTTTCTGAGAGAGCTATTGTCTGGGGATATTCTGACATCTTGTGGCAGAATTTGAGGCCTCTATTCTAGACTGGTTTTACTATGCTATTAGATGACCAGATAAAATATTTTCAGGCATATTCTTCATTCAATCAGATTAGTTTATTTTGTATTACAGTTGAAATTTGTTCTGCATTCAACGGAAACAGCTTGGCACTCAGCATTAAGAGGTTAGTGTTATGACTGGTCGGCCTGGTGTCAGGATAATGTGACTGGGTGGAACATCATGCTGCATTCTACATGTCTGTGACATGATGCCCCAGAGCTAGATCTCACTATAAACTGACACACTGCAGACATTGTAGTGATATGACTGAAAAATTGTTAAAGATATGTTAAAAATCCTAATCACACCTACACGCACATATTCTGCATTCATGAAGCATGTTAATGTGGAAAATCATGTTTTTTGATAAGTATATTAGTTACTGCTGATCAGTGTACATTGGTTTTCAAGGAGTAAGGCATATTTATAACCCATTAGTTGATAAATATATTTAATAAGATCTTTTTGTGCTTTATCTTGTCATACTGCTCCAGCCTAAGTCCTTTCTTTGTTAGTTTTGTGTTTTATTTTGCTGGAGTTATCTCCCATTAGGTGCACACCCATAGTCCATCCCTATTGCTGGTTAAAACTTTGAAGTTTAACAGCTCTAACTTAAGATTAACTGGCAAAATAAAGCTTGTACAGCTTTGTGATCAAGACGCCAACTTATTTCCTCAGATTGATATTATCCAAAAGATGCTTTCATTTTGTAAACAAAATACATAGTAATGGCACTTAATGTTCACACTGCCCTTTGGTCTCAATATGTTTATTTTCTTGGCCTGGTTTCATGATTTACTTGAGATTTAGGAATTCATGTAATTTTTGTTTTTTAAGCAAGATGCGATCAATATATTTGACAAATTCATGGACCATCTTATCATTTCATGTAGATACCAACAGACTGAAGTGTAACAAAATTCTTATGAAATAAAAATATGAAAATATGAAAATAACTGTTCGTAATCGGAGTGTATGGAGCAGTGTCTGATGTACAGTTACATAAGGAAATGAAAAAGTAATATACAACTTATAATGTATTTCTAGGTTCCTCTTTCATAATTGTACACTTATTGTTACAATATAGCACATTCTGTACACTTGTTGTTACAGTTGAACACATCCTGTACACTTATTGATGCAATTTAACTCGTTCTCTACACTTACTGTTACAATTTAACTCATTCTCTACACTTATTGTTACAATTTAACTCATTCCCTACACTTATTGTTACAATTTAACTCATTCTCTACACTTGCTGTTACAATTTAACTCATTCTCTACACTTATTGTTACAATTTAACTCATTCTCTACACTTACTGTTACAATTTAACTCGTTCTGTCGTTTGTTTGCTTTTCTAGCCAGACCGTAACATAGTAGTTTACTATGAAAAGAGATTCAGGGACAAAAAGAGCACATCTTGAATTGGAGAAAGTGTCAATAGATATTTCCCCTGGACCCTCTAGAACCTTTATCAGTAAATATACAAGTATTTGAATTTGTATAAATAAATAACTTGGCACGCACACAATGATCATTTCATTCTGAAGTGATTCAGTGCACAGTCATATGGGTATTTAGTACAGTAATGTGTTGTATAGAAATTTGTCTGATATTACATTTAAAAAAAATTATACATGTAAGATGTACTGTGTATTCATTCAATTTAAGAAAATTCATATATGCAAAGTCGAATGAAGTATAAATCTGTTCGGAGATCATAAATCTTCTAAGCTTGAAATGTTGTGATAGCCAATCACAAGGGATGTTGTTTTTTGATCCAACTTTTAAATGGGATGGCTTTGAAAACTTTAGTTTGGAATTGACTGATCTCCAGACCAATGAATCCTCTCATAGATATGTAACATGCCTTATCAAATTTGTCATGTTTTGTACAATTTTCTTTTATTAAAAAATAAATTAATATAAATTAAAACGTTCCTATTTTTTATTTGAGTATTGTAAGAAGACATAGGTTGTCTGGTTTAACGTTTATTGGAACAAATTGACTGTATCATTCCAAAGAAATTGGATTGAAGTGCCTTTCCCATGGAAACCTGTGTTGTCCTGGGCAGGTATTGATTCTGTGACTCTTGTAGACAACAGAGTCGAAATTATAAAGGTACTGCTTTGTACATATTAGAGCGAAATCGTCTGACAAATAAAAAAATAATTAACACTTAATAATTCTTGATATGTTCAAATAAAACAATAATTAACACTTAATAATTCTTGATATGTTCAAATAAAACAATAATTAACACTTAATAATTCTTGATATGTTCAGATAAAATAATAATTAATACTTAATAATTCTTGATATGTTCAAATAAAACAATAATTAATACTTAATAATTCTTGATATGTTCAAACGAAACAATAATTAATACTTAATAATTCTTGATATGTTCAAATAAAACAATAATTAATACTTAATAATTCTTGATATGTTCAAATTGCTGAAGTACTATTATTTTTGTACATTACAGTGAAATCATCAGATAGGTGCAGCAATTGGCAAATCTGTTCTCAAAAAATTGGTTTATAAAAAGTGAATCTGGTACTAACTTGTATATATCCTGTGTCATTTTTAGAACATATATATTCACGTTAAACTTGCATTGTATTTCTGTGTGTGTGTCTGTCTGTCTGTCTCTCTCTCTCTCAAGAGAGATTTGGATCTCTCAAGAAAAAGCACTAGATTAATTAAATATTTCTTAATTATTTATTTTCCAATTCACTTGTTAATGAGGAATCTACATTATAGATCATTCTGAACATCCTAGTCTTTTTCTGATGCTAGTGGTATAACTGGAACTGTCTGAAGAAGACTTGGAGTTTATCATAGTGATTATTCCCAAATGGGTTAATTTTTGGGCTGATGAAACAACAGCTTTGTTTACAAAGAATGCTAACATGATGACCCATAAAAACGACACTCGACGACGTTTTCCTATATAAAAAAATTAAATACCTGTACATTTAAATTTGTATATAAAAAAATTAAATACCTGTACATTTAAATTTGTAATTGTTTTCTAGCAACTGTGTAATGTAAACACTGAAGAAATCACTAAGCTCGTCATGTTGTTGTAGGATTTTACGCCATTTTTAAGCACATTATAGGCTATATACATGGCGGCCAGTATTAATGGTGGAGGAAGAACCCGGAAATAACCACCAATCCACGAGAAGTTACTAGCATGCTTTCTCACATACCCACATTGGCTGAATCTGAGACTCGAACCCACGCAGACAGAGGTGAGATGGCAGTGGTCCGTAACGGAGAGAGTTTTAGACCACTCGTGGCCCTGGCTGGTCATATAAAGTGAGTTCTATTTATGGTGAAATTATGGAAGTTATTGTGACGTAATAATAACCACGGGATTTTGAGGTCATGACAAAATGATCGCTATTTTTTATATTGGAGATTTTTTTAGCATACGATGGAATAAGGCCGAGGTCATTCCTTTTGCATTATGTAACGTCATCACAGCAACACGAACTGGCAAGGAGGTGATACTTTCTCCAGGACTGAATCAGACGGGTCGCATTTTATACAATAGCTTACCGTACTTTCATAGTGTGAAAAAAAAATCAATTTAACACGTTACACGTTTCCAAAACAGTATAGTCGTCCTCAACCGTTGCGAATGATTTTGAGTCTGTAGAAATCGTCCTTTGTCACGTTTTCTTTAGAACAAAGTAAGCATACAGATTAGTTTAATTGAGGCAATTACAATAGGCGTGGTAGGACTGGGTGAAGGGCTTGTCAAATAGTAACAAATTCAGTCACTGTAGCTAGGTTAAAAAAGTGACAGTTGACAAGTGAAATATTATATATGTTTTACTACGCTATGTTTTAAAACAAATAACTGGTACAAAATAACAGTTCAACAAGTTATGTAGATTGCGATATCTAAAATGCTTTATGTCGGCTTTGCAAGGTAGAGACGATTGTGTGTGTGTGTGTGTGTGTGTGATTATGATTTTTAACGTAGCATATTAAATTTGTCAGTCATGTCACTACGATGTCTGAAGTATGACAGTTTATAGTGATGTTTAGGGCTGGGACATCGTGACGCAGACATGTAGCATCATGTCCCACTCAGTCACATTATCCTGACACCAGGTCTACCAGTCCTAACACTGACCTCTTCATGATAAGCGCCTTGCGAGGCAGCTGTTAGTGCAATTTTTACAAGTCTTTGATATGACTCGGCCGGGGTTCCAAGGAAAACGCTCTAACCACTAGGCCACCGAGCGGCATAGGTAGAGACTGGAATATTTTTGAGTGTTAAGATGGCCATGTTACAGCTTGATATCTCGAATTTTGCGAAGACTATGCATGATGGAGAACTGTGGAATTTAAATGAAGTATGCCCTCATTGCAAACGGTTTTTAATTACATCTTAAAAATGCATTAACAATGACAGCGGCGGTTTTGGAGTTGTGCGGGCCAGGTGCGAAATGATGACAATGGTCCCCCAAAGTCTAATTTTAACATCACTGAATAAATTCGGTGAAATATAGACAAATAAAGGTTTGTTTTATGTACGAAAGAAACATCCCAATTTTTGAACATAAAACGGAACATTTTAATTTAGAAGGCAGATTTAGTTTTAACAAAATTAATGTCAACCTAACGCACGAATATATATATAATATAATATAATATATATATATATATATATATATATATATATATATATATATATATATATATATATATATATATATATATATAGAGAGAGAGAGAGAGAGAGAGAGAGAGAGAGAGAGAGTCACCACAACACATTTTATGGGCTTCGCGCCAATGCACGACACATGTAAAGGGAAGGAGGAACTTGTTCAAATTAAAACTTTCTTTAGGATTCATGCTTATATACAAATGACATACGAATGCATACACACATTTATATCTATTTATACCAAGGTTAATTTATTTGCCATCGCGGACAGCCAATTTATACTATAAGAAATAATCCATTAAGCAATTAATATAAACATGTATATTAGTCTTATCTTGATAATATGTTACTCTGAATCAATTTAACTTAGTCATTTTTTTTTTTATCAAGAATGAATTCATCCTCTCTCTTTCTCTCTCTCTCTCTCTCTCTCTCTCTCTCTCTCTCTCTCTCTCTCTCTCTCTCTCTCTCTCTCTCATGCCAGTCATTTACATCAGAATATAACTAATGTTCGATATCTATGCATTTTATGATCAATAATTATATATTTAATTACTTTTTAACATTTAATAAGTATGTATAACCAGTATATTTTCTTCTCGTATACGGATCTTTGGCAGGAAAAAGGTACGGCCTATTCTTTCCGGTGGGAATATAGCTTCCGAATATATATTTATTACACCCTACCCATGCTAGATATAGATTGAAGTCAATTATGCTTAATTATATTTCTGTAATACTCTTTCTCAACACAAAACACATCAAATAATTAATGACATGGAGACAAAAATCGACATTTCTCTGTAAAGGTCTGTTTGTGTGTACTACGCTGTCTTATACAGAAATAATCTGTTTTCTTTTAAAAGTCAATACAGTTTAGTCTTTTCGCTATTTACATAATGTAGGTTCATTATATTTGGAAGGATAATTTTTTGTGGTATTTTTAGAACTGCTCTTCCGAAACTATGATTTGTCCATTAAGTAACGGTCCCTCTTCAGTTTTGTACAATTTGGTCTCGTTAATCGTTACGTAAGGGAGATAATTACATGTGTGACTTGTTGCTGCCATTCAAATGCAGAAGGTGAAACTTTCAAATGTTGTTATTATTAATTTTTTAAAAATATAAATCAAAACGTTTGAAGTTAAAATAGCATATTTACAGTTCTGAGGCCAGTATATAGTCATATTTTTAATTACATCAGAAAATGTTTGCTGCGAAAGTCGACCATTGAAGTCATACATAATTTTGCATGACACCATTCCAATCATTAATGATCTGATACATTAGATATTGTAACTGACATATTTATATATGTGAAATCATTTTGTGTTTATTTTTGTGCCATTTCTATGTTATGATCTACGTAATTAATACCATATCAACGGAAATATTTTGCATTTGAATGCTCCGAGAAATTGTTGTTCTGAATATTTGCATAAGTCAACACAATATATATCATTCATTACATAATCTTTTTTATCTCTGTCAACTGTGGTTAAAACTAAGAAAATCGATTTATGTTAGGATTAATCTTTTCGTGTCTGAACACGACATCTTTGTTGATATTATTTTCCCTAAATTGTCTATACTTCATTTTGGAAATGTTTCTCCCTAATGAAAAAAAAGTTAAAACAATAAGGTAACAAATGAGAAAAATATGCGTATAAAAATAAAATATACAATTTGTAAAGACGACCATGACATTGCAAGGCACAGGACGCAAGCGATGCAAACATGTTCGGACAAAGCAAAGTTATGGACTGTTGACGTGGCTACGTTTGTGTTGTGAACTCTATTTTTGATTAATTCGATTCTGGATTTTTCTGTGACTTAATACAAGACTAAAATTTTAGGTAAGTGGTATTTTTATCTTACTATTTTAAAAGCTAGAAATCCCCAGCAGTAGTCATGCCACCACTGAGGCGAGGCATGCCTTGACCTGGAAATTCCGTGTTGATTATATTATGATGTGAATGGGGCTGATCAACTATTTTTCACAACCATATATGGATAATTAATAACATGTGTGGTTATTATACTATTTTATGTACACATACATTGGAACTCTGGTTTATGTAAATAAAAGTTGGTCTAATTATTACTAGAAATCAACACATGCCCTTTAAGCGCTTCACCTCAGTCGACATGATGAACGCTGGCTCGATTTAGTAACATGTGTTCCTGAATCTGACTGCTGATCAACACCTATAACCATTTTATTAGGATAAAACACTCTTGCCTCTAATTGAAAATTTTTCACCCACATTTCTTTCTTTTCATCATTATCAGATATGTAAATATGCCATTATATTTGTATGCAATATGGCGAGAGAGAGAGAGAGAGAGAGAGAGAGAGAGAGAGAGAGAGAGAGAGAGAGAGAGAGATGGATGGATGGATGGATGTTGCATGCATAAAAAAGACTAGATTTGTATGCAATATGGCAGCAGAGAGAGAGAGAGAGAGAGAGAGAGAGAGAGAGAGAGAGAGAGAGAGGGGGGGAGAGAGAGAGAAGAGAAGAGAGAGCAACAATTTTGTTAGCTTGCCCTGATTCTTTTCTTGTGAAAGTTATATATGTATGTTTATTATTGGCAAAATCTGTGATTAGATATTTTTTCTTTATTCTATCTTCCCTCTACCGGTATATGTTTGTGTTTCTGTACGTTTGCCTGTTTCTGTATCTATTTATGTTTCATATGTGGACGATATAGTGATCCATTAGACTGAAAGTGTAAACTGTGGAAACAAATATAAAGTGACTACAGGACACACACACACACACACACACACACACATCAAGAAAATGTTTCCTCCTATTGTTTTCTTTAATTCTTTGCTCAATCATCTCATCATGTAAATATAATTTAATTGACTTGAGATTATTTATTTTCTATCTTTGTTCTTGTTTTCATTGTCCACTTAAACTGCACGTGTTTATGTTGATTATTCAGAAACCAATTGTCCACTTAATTCTCAATTTTATATGTCCCTGTACCTAGGTAGGTACGTAAGTACGTTTCTAACTACCTACCTACCTACCTGCCTACCTACCTTACTGTTTAAACACTGACATGAGCGGATACAATCTGGTCCCTTTATAGACACATCTATTTATAATTGATTTATCAACATTTGAAATTCACAAGTATGGCTTTGTATTATATCTATCTTATAACGTTCTACTCAGGTCTGATACAGTTTTGAGATAAAGGATGTACGTATCAATTCATTTTGAATTGGATTATTAGACAGTTTGGATGCTTTCTATCTATAAGTATTATTTATTATAAGAATAAGTGTTAGGATTGAGTGAGATAGCAGTATGCCTTACTTGACTTCGCACTTACGTACTTATCACATCCTTGCTGATTTACGTTGGCTTTATCAGGACAGGATGCTAAAATATCGAAATTTACACTGACATCGCTGTTAACGGATTCTACATCCTGGCATTTTAGGGTATTCGCAATATAAACTGGACCGAATGCCATTCTAAAACTTTGGTGTATATTATTTTGGCATGTAGGGTAATTTTGACCATAATTTGGACTACGACAGTTTTCTGCAAGCTAATAAGCTTGTTAAAATTAAAGCACAATTACATTTCATTCAAAAACTTGAACACTTTGTATAGAAAATAAAAGGAGTTGTAACTATTGTTGATTGTTTTGGATGGCACATGGACACGGCAAAATGTACACTTACCTATGGATCTAAATCATCCCATACACTCTCTACCCTTAGCGGAAATGGTAAACTAGTCTACGATGCTTATAATTTGAAAGTAATGTTGTGCCTAGTTATCTTCAAACATTTTAATGATTGACTTATCAAGTCCAACTTTAATGTTAAAGTGCTTCAAATGATGCGCGATTTCAAAAACAAAAAAATATTCCGCATAATCGTCTATATCAGATTTAGACCTATCCAAGTTTCATAATTTTAGTCGTCTTTCGTCCGTATCCCTTTGATACCATATGACATCATCATTGTGTATTCACACTCCTTTATTACATATTATGTATTCTCTTTAATGTTAAAGACAAAATCTGTTGAATGAATAAAAGCTAGGGTCATTACCTGTCAAGTAACTTAACATTGTTTAAAGTCTCCTTTTTGGGTTGGATGGGCTGTTCATAAGTTGAAATAAAAAACCGAGATGTATTCTAACGACTGTTACACGTTAAATCTCCAGATTTGTAAAACCGAGATGTATTCTAACGACTGTTACACGTTAAATCTCCAGATTTGTGAAAATAATATTTAATAACAATTGAAAGAACTATTGTCACTTTATATATTTTCTTTGGGCTCAGCTAACAGGTCTATGTTTGTAGCTTTTATTAGTAACTAGACATGGCGTGGAAATCCATCGATCATTGATCTAATCAATCAATATGCCATTACCAAAAACTGACGGAAACAAAGCAACACACACACACACACACACACACACACACACACACACGTTTATTTTATGTATTGTCATAATTAGCGAAAACACGTTTATCACCTCAATCCAGTTAAAAACTGAGAGGCAGCCCTAACCCTAACCTTACATGACGCACACCATAACATTTGCATTTAAAATGTTTTAATCAGTAATAAACAGGAAATAATTATCATAAAAATATCATATATATATGCAAATGGAAAACCGAGCAGATTTTAAATCTAAGATGTTGTATTTTACATTTCCTGGCTTATAAGTGTTGCATATTCTTTTATTCTATCATAGATACAGTTCAAGGGAGATAACTGGTTAATTATCAAAATTAAATATCCAGTATTTTTCTTAAGGTGGCAGGGTCCAGTTTCGTAATTTGGCCCCTGGCAAATTTCTTAACTTAAGGGTATTTTGTGAGTTTTTGAGCTACTATTGTGTAATAATTAAAGATATGGATAAATTTGTGAACTAGGTGTTCAGGCTTGTGTTGTTCTTGAAATTGATGTCAGACATATACACTTTCCATAGTTACTCTGCAGTATGTTGATTGTGAAATACCAATAGTCGGCTAGGAAGAAGAGCTAGCCTCCCATAGCAGTAGACACGTGGGTTCAAGGCAAGTAGAATATCTCAAAAACGGCATGGATGACAACTATTATGAATTGCATCAAGCTATTTAGTAGACAATATTTTTCAAAATTTTCATCTAGGAAAAGGTCTTGCGTTTGCACTGTGAGCACCACGTGCTGTCAAAAATGGCCTTCGGATGTGAAAAATGTATGTATAAAATAAGGGTTGGGGTACATAAACATTTTATTCTAAGAACTTCAGTAGACTTGTCAGGTCAAGTGTGTGATATGATTATGTTGCGTTACATAATACCTATCCAGAAATATGTACCTTTTTGACCTTACTCGCGTATTATATTTTTAATGAATTTTTATATTAGGCAGGTGCATGCGACATTAAATTTGTACATAAAAACTGGACCCTGCCCCCTAAAATGTCTCAACATAAATAGCCATAATTTTGATCATGTGATTTCCAAGCCTGGTGTAAGTCACGTGCCGTATGGCAACACAAAACAATATGGCGGATAGCCTGCGCTTCAAATGTTAAAATACAAATAGCTCATTTATGATCCAACATATGAATTACTGAATTATATATTTGGTAATTGGAAGTTTTGTGGGTTATTACCATAGACGTGAACTGCCAATATATGATTGCATTTTTATTAAAGATGCAGGCTTTGGACAAGATTTTGTATAGATCAAAGGGAGATAACTGCGTCAACTAGCACGCTGTAAATAAACAAACACGCTAACAGGGTTGTTATGTGTTAGTTTTGAACAAACAAGTAAGGATTGTGAGGGGATAACTTTATCAAATTCGGATTTAACGAGAACGAGGTTCAAGCCGGTTATAAGATACAGCACATCCCAGTGCATTAGAAAATGTCTAATTATACTGATTACAGATCTCATCCATCCATCCAATTATATACATATACATAATTTCATCCGGAGGTAACTGGTCAGATGTTCAGCACCACAGTACCTCAACGGCCACACTAGAAAAAGAGACTGATGATGATGACGATTATGAATTTCATGTATCAACCTATGAATTAATCGTTCCGCCTTACCATATATATATATATATATATATATATATATATATATATATATATATATATATATATATATATATATATATATAATTGTTGTTATTGTTTGTGCTGTTTATCTGTAGTATGTAAATATCATATACACACGCACACATTCACACACTTGGACTGTTTCTAATATGCAGATTGTTTACTGTGCATATACACATAAAAGAAAATCAATATATTAAATTATATACTATAGTTTCATGTATATCCCTTTGCGTATACATGGTATGCTTTATGTCTTAGCGTCCGTGTACATTATATGTTTTGGGTTAGGATGGGGTTAATAAAGTATATATACTGGTAAAAGCTCAATTTGTATTGTCCACAAAAGATACTAAATTCGCCCCTTCTGTACCCTATATATGACCGAACAATGCACATTCAGTGATAACTGAAATGTAAACAACTTAATAGTTAACCCAGAACATGAAGCTATGGTGTCTTTAAAATGTTCAGTTAAGATGATGATCACACAAGTAATTATGATGAGGATATATATATATATATATATATATATATATATATATATATATATATATATATATATATATATATATATATATATATATATATCCTGGCGACAAAATATCGTGGGTTTGAGGAACATATCGCCATTGGTCTTAAGATGATGGCAGTAGTTAATAGTACGTACTGTACCTGATTAATACATATGCAGGGGTCAATGATACTGGAGATATTCCGAAAACGAGTAATAATCGTACCAACCAACCCGTCAGTCCCAAAGATCACGTGTACATCATTCTTCGTATATAATACACCAGAGATGTTAAAACATTGGTAACATTACGCTAATTCGTAATATAATACACCAGAGATGTTAAAACATTGGTAACATTACGCTACAGAGATGTTAAAACATTGGTAACATTACGCTACAGAGATGTTAAAACATTGGTAACATTACGCTACAGAGATGTTAAAACATTGGTAACATTACGCTACAGAGATGTTAAAACATTGGTAACATTACGCTACAGAGATGTTAAAACATTGGTAACATTACGCTACAGAGATGTTAAAACATTGGTAACATTACGCTACAGAGATGTTAAAACATTGGTAACATTACGCTACAGAGATGTTAAAACATTGGTAACATTACGCTAATTCGTAATATAATACACCAGAGATGTTAAAACATTGGTAACATTACGCTAATTCGTAATATAATACACCAGAGATGTTAAAACATTGGTAACATTACGCTACAGAGATGTTAAAACATTGGTAACATTACGCTAATTCGTAATATTATACACCAGAGATGTTAAAACATTGGTAACATTACACTAATTCGTAATATAATACACCAGAGATGTTAAAACATTGGTAACATTACGCTACAGAGATGTTAAAACATTGGTAACATTACGCTAATTCGTAATATAATACACCAGAGATGTTAAAACATTGGTAACATTACACTAATTCGTAATACAATACACCAGAGATGTTAAAACATTGGTAACATTACGCTACAGAGATGTTAAAACATTGGTAACATTACGCTAATTCGTAATATAATACACCAGAGATGTTAAAACATAGGTAACATTACGCTACAGAGATGTTAAAACATTGGTAACATTACGCTACAGAGATGTTAAAACATTGGTAACATTACGCTACAGAGATGTTAAAACATTGGTAACATTACGCTACAGAGATGTTAAAACATTGGTAACATTACGCTACAGAGATGTTAAAACATTGGTAACATTACGCTACAGAGATGTTAAAACATTGGTAACATTACGCTAATTCGTAATATAATACACCAGAGATGTTAAAACATTGGTAACATTACGCTAATTCGTAATATAATACACCAGAGATGTTAAAACATTGGTAACATTACGCTACAGAGATGTTAAAACATTGGTAACATTACGCTAATTCGTAATATAATACACCAGAGATGTTAAAACATTGGTAACATTACACTAATTCGTAATATAATACACCAGAGATGTTAAAACATTGGTAACATTACGCTACAGAGATGTTAAAACATTGGTAACATTACGCTAATTCGTAATATAATACACCAGAGATGTTAAAACATTGGTAACATTACACTAATTCGTAATATAATACACCAGAGATGTTAAAACATTGGTAACATTACGCTACAGAGATGTTAAAACATTGGTAACATTACGCTAATTCGTAATATAATACACCAGAGATGTTAAAACATCGGTAACATTACGCTAATTCGTAATATAATACACCAGAGATGTTAAAACATTGGTAACATTACACTAATTCGTAATATAATATACCAGAGATGTTAAAACATTGGTAACATTACGCTACAGAGATGTTAAAACATTGGTAACATTACGCTAATTCGTAATATAATACACCAGAGATGTTAAAACATTGGTAACATTACGCTAATTCGTAATATAATACACCAGAGATGTTAAAACATTGGTAACATTACACTAATTCGTAATATAATACACCAGAGATGTTAAAACATTGGTAACATTACACTAATTCGTAATATAATACACCAGAGATGTTAAAACATTGGTAACATTACGCTAATTCGTAATATAATACACCAGAGATGTTAAAACATTGGTAACATTACGCTAATTCGTAATATAATACACCAGAGATGTTAAAACATTGGTAACATTACACTAATTCGTAATATAATACACCAGAGATGTTAAAACATTGGTAACATTACACTAATTCGTAATATAATACACCAGAGATGTTAAAACATTGGTAACATTACACTAATTCGTAATATAATACACCAGAGATGTTAAAACATTGGTAACATTACACTAATTCGTAATATAATACACCAGAGATGTTAAAACATTGGTAACATTACAATAATTCGTAATATAATACACCAGAGATGTTAAAACATTGGTAACATTACACTAATTCGTAATATAATACACCAGAGATGTTAAAACATTGGTAACATTACGCTAATTCGTAATATAATACACCAGAGATGTTAAAACATTGGTAACATTACGCTACAGAGATGTTAAAACATTGGTAACATTACGCTACAGAGATGTTAAAACATTGGTAACATTACGCTAATTCGTAATATAATACACCAGAGATGTTAAAACATTGGTAACATTACGCTAATTCGTAATATAATACACCAGAGATGTTAAAACATTGGTAACATTACGCTACAGAGATGTTAAAACATTGGTAACATTACGCTAATTCGTAATATAATACACCAGAGATGTTAAAACATTGGTAACATTACGCTACAGAGATGTTAAAACATTGGTAACATTACGCTAATTCGTAATATAATACACCAGAGATGTTAAAACATTGGTAACATTACACTAATTCGTAATATAATACACCAGAGATGTTAAAACATTGGTAACATTACACTAATTCGTAATATAATACACCAGAGATGTTAAAACATTGGTAACATTACGCTAATTCGTAATATAATACACCAGAGATGTTAAAACATTGGTAACATTACGCTAATTCGTAATATAATACACCAGAGATGTTAAAACATTGGTAACATTACACTAATTCGTAATATAATACACCAGAGATGTTAAAACATTGGTAACATTAAACTAATTCGTAATATAATACACCAGAGATGTTAAAACATTGGTAACATTACACTAATTCGTAATATAATACACCAGAGATGTTAAAACATTGGTAACATTACACTAATTCGTAATATAATACACCAGAGATGTTAAAACATTGGTAACATTACACTAATTCGTAATATAATACACCAGAGATGTTAAAACATTGGTAACATTACACTAATTCGTAATATAATACACCAGAGATGTTAAAACATTGGTAACATTACGCTAATTCGTAATATAATACACCAGAGATGTTAAAACATTGGTAACATTACGCTACAGAGATGTTAAAACATTGGTAACATTACGCTACAGAGATGTTAAAACATTGGTAACATTACGCTAATTCGTAATATAATACACCAGAGATGTTAAAACATTGGTAACATTACGCTAATTCGTAATATAATACACCAGAGATGTTAAAACATTGGTAACATTACGCTACAGAGATGTTAAAACATTGGTAACATTACGCTAATTCGTAATATAATACACCAGAGATGTTAAAACATTGGTAACATTACGCTACAGAGATGTTAAAACATTGGTAACATTACGCTAATTCGTAATATAATACACCAGAGATGTTAAAACATTGGTAACATTACGCTAATTCGTAATATAATACACCAGAGATGTTAAAACATTGGTAACATTACGCTAATTCGTAATATAATACACCAGAGATGTTAAAACATTGGTAACATTACGCTAATTCGTAATATAATACACCAGAGATGTTAAAACATTGGTAACATTACGCTAATTCGTAATATAATACACCAGAGATGTTAAAACATTGGTAACATTACGCTAATTCGTAATATAATACACCAGAGATGTTAAAACATTGGTAACATTACGCTAATTCGTAATATAATACACCAGAGATGTTAAAACATTGGTAACATTACGCTAATTCGTAATATAATACACCAGAGATGTTAAAACATTGGTAACATTACGCTAATTCGTAATATAATACACCAGAGATGTTAAAACATTGGTAACATTACGCTAATTCGTAATATAATACACCAGAGATGTTAAAACATTGGTAACATTACGCTAATTCGTAATATAATACACCAGAGATGTTAAAACATTGGTAACATTACGCTAATTCGTAATATAATACACCAGAGATGTTAAAACATTGGTAACATTACGCTAATTCGTAATATAATACACCAGAGATGTTAAAACATTGGTAACATTACGCTAATTCGTAATATAATACATCAGAGATGTTAAAACATTGGTAACATTACGCTAATTCGTAATATAATACACCAGAGATGTTAAAACATTGGTAACATTACGCTAATTCGTAATATAATACATCAGAGATGTTAAAACATTGGTAACATTACGCTAATTCGTAATATAATACACCAGAGATGTTAAAACATTGGTAACATTACACTAATTCGTAATATAATACACCAGAGATGTTAAAACATTGGTAACATTACGCTAATTCGTAATATAATACATCAGAGATGTTAAAACATTGGTAACATTACGCTAATTCGTAATATAATACATCAGAGATGTTAAAACATTGGTAACATTACGCTAATTCGTAATATAATACACCAGAGATGTTAAAACATTGGTAACATTACGCTAATTCGTAATATAATACACCAGAGATGTTAAAACATTGGTAACATTACGCTACAGAGATGTTAAAACATTGGTAACATTACGCTACAGAGATGTTAAAACATTGGTAACATTACGCTACAGAGATGTTAAGACATTGGTAACATTACGCTACAGAGATGTTAAAACATTGGTAACATTACGCTAATTCGTAATATAATACATCAGAGATGTTAAAACATTGGTAACATTACGCTAATTCGTAATATAATACACCAGATATGTTAAAACATTGGTAACATTACACTAATTCGTAATATAATACACCAGAGATGTTAAAACATTGGTAACATTACGCTAATTCGTAATATAATACATCAGAGATGTTAAAACATTGGTAACATTACGCTAATTCGTAATATAATACATCAGAGATGTTAAAACATTGGTAACATTACGCTAATTCGTAATATAATACACCAGAGATGTTAAAACATTGGTAACATTACGCTAATTCGTAATATAATACACCAGAGATGTTAAAACATTGGTAACATTACGCTACAGAGATGTTAAAACATTGGTAACATTACGCTACAGAGATGTTAAAACATTGGTAACATTACGCTACAGAGATGTTAAAACACTGGTAACATTACGCTACAGAGATGTTAAAACATTGGTAACATTACGCTACAGAGATGTTAAAACATTGGTAACATTACGCTAATTCGTAATATAATACACCAGAGATGTTAAAACATTGGTAACATTACGCTAATTCGTAATATAATACACCAGAGATGTTAAAACATTGGTAACATTACGCTAATTCGTAATATAATACACCAGAAATGTTAAAACATTGGTAACATTACGCTAATTCGTAATATAATACACCAGAGATGTTAAAACATTGGTAACATTACGCTAATTCGTAATATAATACACCAGAGATGTTAAAACATTGGTAACATTACGCTAATTCGTAATATAATACACCAGAGATGTTAAAACATTGGTAACATTACGCTAATTCGTAATATAATACATCAGAGATGTTAAAACATTGGTAACATTACGCTAATTCGTAATATAATACACCAGAGATGTTAAAACATTGGTAACATTACGCTAATTCGTAATATAATACATCAGAGATGTTAAAACATTGGTAACATTACGCTAATTCGTAATATAATACACCAGAGATGTTAAAACATTGGTAACATTACACTAATTCGTAACATAATACACCAGAGATGTTAAAACATTGGTAACATTACGCTAATTCGTAATATAATACATCAGAGATGTTAAAACATTGGTAACATTACGCTAATTCGTAATATAATACATCAGAGATGTTAAAACATTGGTAACATTACGCTAATTCGTAATATAATACACCAGAGATGTTAAAACATTGGTAACATTACGCTAATTCGTAATATAATACACCAGAGATGTTAAAACATTGGTAACATTACGCTACAGAGATGTTAAAACATTGGTAACATTACGCTACAGAGATGTTAAAACATTGGTAACATTACGCTACAGAGATGTTAAAACATTGGTAACATTACGCTACAGAGATGTTAAAACATTGGTAACATTACGCTACAGAGATGTTAAAACATTGGTAACATTACGCTAATTCGTAATATAATACATCAGAGATGTTAAAACATTGGTAACATTACGCTAATTCGTAATATAATACACCAGAGATGTTAAAACATTGGTAACATTACACTAATTCGTAATATAATACACCAGAGATGTTAAAACATTGGTAACATTACGCTAATTCGTAATATAATACATCAGAGATGTTAAAACATTGGTAACATTACGCTAATTCGTAATATAATACATCAGAGATGTTAAAACATTGGTAACATTACGCTAATTCGTAATATAATACACCAGAGATGTTAAAACATTGGTAACATTACGCTAATTCGTAATATAATACACCAGAGATGTTAAAACATTGGTAACATTACGCTAATTCGTAATATAATACACCAGAGATGTTAAAACATTGGTAACATTACGCTACAGAGATGTTAAAACATTGGTAACATTACGCTACAGAGATGTTAAAACATTGGTAACATTACGCTACAGAGATGTTAAAACACTGGTAACATTACGCTACAGAGATGTTAAAACATTGGTAACATTACGCTACAGAGATGTTAAAACATTGGTAACATTACGCTAATTCGTAATATAATACACCAGAGATGTTAAAACATTGGTAACATTACGCTAATTCGTAATATAATACACCAGAGATGTTAAAACATTGGTAACATTACGCTACAGAGATGTTAAAACATTGGTAACATTACGCTACAGAGATGTTAAAACATTGGTAACATTACGCTACAGAGATGTTAAAACACTGGTAACATTACGCTACAGAGATGTTAAAACATTGGTAACATTACGCTACAGAGATGTTAAAACATTGGTAACATTACGCTAATTCGTAATATAATACACCAGAGATGTTAAAACATTGGTAACATTACGCTACAGAGATGTTAAAACATTGGTAACATTACGCTAATTCGTAATATAATACACCAGAGATGTTAAAACATTGGTAACATTACGCTACAGAGATGTTAAAACATTGGTAACATTACGCTACAGAGATGTTAAAACATTGGTAACATTACGCTACAGAGATGTTAAAACATTGGTAACATTACGCTACAGAGATGTTAAAACATTGGTAACATTACGCTAATTCGTAATATAATACACCAGAGATGTTAAAACATTGGTAACATTACGCTACAGAGATGTTAAAACATTGGTAACATTACGCTACAGAGATGTTAAAACATTGGTAACATTACGCTACAGAGATGTTAAAACATTGGTAACATTACGCTACAGAGATGTTAAAACATTGGTAACATTACGCTAATTCGTAATATAATACACCAGAGATGTTAAAACATTGGTAACATTACGCTAGAGAGATGTTAAAACATTGGTAACATTACGCTACAGAGATGTTAAAACATTGGTAACATTACGCTACAGAGATGTTAAAACATTGGTAACATTACGCTACAGAGATGTTAAAACATTGGTAACATTACGCTAATTCGTAATATAATACACCAGAGATGTTAAAACATTGGTAACATTACGCTACAGAGATGTTAAAACATTGGTAACATTACGCTAATTCGTAATATAATACACCAGAGATGTTAAAACATTGGTAACATTACGCTACAGAGATGTTAAAACATTGGTAACATTACGCTAATTCGTAATATAATACACCAGAGATGTTAAAACATTGGTAACATTACGCTAATTCGTAATATAATACACCAGAGATGTTAAAACATTGGTAACATTACGCTAATTCGTAATATAATACACCAGAGATGTTAAAACATTGGTAACATTACGCTAATTCGTAATATAATACACCAGAGATGTTAAAACATTGGTAACATTACGCTAATTCGTAATATAATACACCAGAGATGTTAAAACATTGGTAACATTACGCTACAGAGATGTTAAAACATTGGTAACATTACGCTAATTCGTAATATAATACACCAGAGATGTTAAAACATTGGTAACATTACGCTACAGAGATGTTAAAACATTGGTAACATTACGCTACAGAGATGTTAAAACATTGGTAACATTACGCTAATTCGTAATATAATACACCAGAGATGTTAAAACATTGGTAACATTACGCTACAGAGATGTTAAAACATTGGTAACATTACGCTACAGAGATGTTAAAACATTGGTAACATTACGCTAATTCGTAATATAATACACCAGAGATGTTAAAACATTGGTAACATTACGCTAATTCGTAATATAATACATCAGAGATGTTAAAACATTGGTAACATTACGCTACAGAGATGTTAAAACATTGGTAACATTACGCTACAGAGATGTTAAAACATTGGTAACATTACGCTAATTCGTAATATAATACACCAGAGATGTTAAAACATTGGTAACATTACGCTAATTCGTAATATAATACACCAGAGATGTTAAAACATTGGTAACATTACGCTAATTCGTAATATAATACACCAGAGATGTTAAAACATTGGTAACATTACGCTAATTCGTAATATAATACATCAGAGATGTTAAAACATTGGTAACATTACGCTAATTCGTAATATAATACACCAGAGATGTTAAAACATTGGTAACATTACGCTAATTCGTAATATAATACACCAGAGATGTTAAAACATTGGTAACATTACGCTAATTCGTAATATAATACACCAGAGATGTTAAAACATTGGTAACATTACACTAATTCGTAATATAATACACCAGAGATGTTAAAACATTGGTAACATTACGCTAATTCGTAATATAATACACCAGAGATGTTAAAACATTGGTAACATTACGCTAATTCGTAATATAATACATCAGAGATGTTAAAACATTGGTAACATTACGCTACAGAGATGTTAAAACATTGGTAACATTACGCTAATTCGTATAATACAGGAAAAGTTTTAGTGTGGATCATTTTGCAGACGAACAAAAAGAGAGAGAGAGAGAGAGAGAGAGAGAGAGAGAGAGAGAGAGAGAGAGAGAGATGGTGTTCACATTTTATGGAATTCCCAATGTCTATTTATAATGTACAGGTATGAAAATAATTTATATTTGTTTCAAATCACACCCATATGTGTGTATCCTTCCAACATACATTAGTGAAATATGGTTTCCATTTAGTATGTTTCTATGATCAGCAGTTAGATTGCAACGCGTCAGACAAAAAAGTACTCAATCCTTAAATTTAAAATTAAAGTTAAGAAAGATGTATTACTTTTATTTTTCCATATCATCAAAACTTATAAATTTCACCATTTAGAAAAGAAATATCATCTGAAACTTTTTTGTTTGAGAGTTGTTCACAGCAGACCGCTATCAGTGATTTGACGCTACAATGACCTTTCCAAATTTTCGACAATCAAAGAAATCTATGTCTTTTTGTCAGAAATTATTTTTTATTTTACTTTATATGTGATTATGGCTACACGCTTTGAAGCGAGAGTAATTTTGATAATCATATGTGTGACATATCCAAAGCTTCCGATTATTTTAAGTGTTTCGTGTGAGAGTTTTTGGCAACGATCAAAACATTAAAACGCACATGCCTGTTTTTCTTCGAACGGTCTTGACAGTGTCAAACGAACAGGAGGTGGGCCTTGCACATTATTATTATTATTATTATTATTATTGTTGTTTTTGATATTATTATTATTATTATTATTGTTGTTTTTGATATTATTATTATTATTATTATTATTATTATTATTATTATTATTATTATTATTATTATTATTAACTGTTACGCAGTTTTCTTGAAGGTCACAGTTATTGATTTCAAAAGGAGTATAATGCCTTACAAAGTAACAAATACTAGACAAAAGTCTCGACCAAATGGTTTCCGAATGTCCTGTTGTAACTAGTACGTTTGAATTATTGTATTTCTTACTGTTCCTTGCAGTAATTTTCAGCCATATTTCATTCTTCATCTATCGGCAATTGTCAGAATAAATTATAATGGAACCACTTTTTAAAAAAAAACTAGCAGTGTAAAGTAAAACAATGCCTATGGCAAAATTAATTTCTTCGTTTAGATCCTTGTAATGTAGTATGGATCCAAAGCTGTTGAGTTTAACATTGGTCTGCACTTGTCTAGACATTAATATAAGTTTACAGTTTATTTTGACAATTGCATTTCCATAGTATCCTCGGAGCATGCGGCCTTCCATTCAATGCTGAAAGATCAACGACATTGCAAAGAATCAGCAGATATACGCCACCTTCATGATTGAAAGTGCAGGATCATTGTATATAAACATGACATTTTCACTTATCGTCATTTCTATCTATCTTCATTCTATTTATCTGCTTCTGATGCATTCATTTAATTTCATCCCATCCTCCATTTTTCCTTTTTTTCAACATGTGTCTGTCTTCTTTTTTTTTTTACTCTGAAGTCAAGGATCCCCGCACGTCAAAAGTGGTACCAGCTTAGGGCGGGGCCACTGCTAAACACGGAGGGGTTAGCTTCAGGTGGCCTGTCCCCGAGATAGCTGAGAAGCCCCCTTCGCACAACTTTGACGTGACTCCCTTAGGTGGGAGGGTGGCCTGCCCGTGGCTGCTGAGGTGATCTGAAGACGGTCCTGCCACTGTGGTAGTCGACTGCCTTCTGATTTCCGAGTGTTTATTTTCTTTTCTTTCCTGATTCATTTTTCTCGTTTTGAATACTCTGTTCATTAAACAACTTTAATGCATACTTCTGTTTTCAGCAATGTTATATGGCCATTTTTAAGTTCTGCGACACAAATGTGCTGGATATACGCAGACTCGACTTCAACACAACATCATACTTTGTAACAAGTGTGTGTGTGTGTTTTTGTGTGTGTGTGTCTTTGTGTGTGTGTGTGTGTGATTTGGATTGTCTTTAAACTAGTTCTGTATTATCAGCTATTCTCAGATACAATCCTCCTTGGCATCATCACGCTTGAAATATCCATCCATTTTGCTATTAGTAGAATCTGATTTGAAAACTTGTCCAAATTGTAATATTATAAAGCATATAATCCAACGTCAAGCCATTCGTTCCGTTTGCGATGAGGCAAAGTTGTGTTTTGGAATAGTCACGTTATTTGTGTACACGAAAGTGTGTGTGTGTGTGTGTGTGTGTGTGTGTGTGTGTGTGTGTGTGTATGCCTATTATTCTTGAAATTTACACCATGATTTATGACTGTATAAGAGAAATCATTCAGGTGTCACCATTTTACCCTGAACAAGTGTCAAACATTATTGTGCAGAAAACAAAACAGAAAAGAAAAGCAAACTTTTGAGTTTAATTAACCAAACTTAAAACGTAGCACGTATAGGAATATTTAGAAAGATTTAGGATGGGTATGTTTGAACTAATACATTAATATCAGGCATCGCCGCATTCCTCTACACACAAGCAACTGCAACCCCTACTGGCCGTTTTCCACAAACTAATAGTTTGTGCGAAATGGAGTCAAGTTTCACGTGAAATTAATTTCCCCATACCTCTGCCATTTCAATTGTGCATGTCTTGTAAGGACATAACATAAAGCTATTATTCTAAAGCTATTGTTCTAAAGCTATTGTTCTAAAGTTATTTGTATTTGGTGTTTTAGAGGCTGTTGTAAGATTTCAGTGAATTATCCATTGGGTACATAACTTAAAGTAAATACTAGCAAATAGCGTACTGTTTGTTATTCGGGTGGTGAGTAAAGGAATGTGTCTCTTTTATGTTCAGGAGATATTACATATTTACTACCTTGTTTTTGGATGTGAGAAAATTACACATTGCAATTTTTTCTGTTTTGTGTTATTAACGATACATGTACAAGGGAATAGGAAAGGAAGAAATATAGAGGGAGATAACTAGCTTTCTCGTCGGTGTGTGTGTGTGTGTGTGTGTGTGAGAGAGAGAGAGAGAGAGAGAGAGAGAGAGAGAGAGAGAGAGAGAGAGAGAGAGAGAGAGATTCTGCAAGTTTGCTACAATAAAGTATGAGCTGTAACTTACCACATACAGACCTTTATGCTGAAATACAATGAAGTTATCTGCAATATATAATTAAATCGTACAATTCACATTTCCTTGATAACTTCTTAATTATAGTGTTAATTATAAGCCCCCCCCCCTCTCTCTCTCTCTCTCTCTCTCTCTCTCTCTCTCTCTCTCTCTCTCTGAATTAATGCACATAACATTATCTATGCACGACAAACGCTTGGAAAAAATAGGTTGTAATGGTTGGGAACACTGATTAACAACAGTTTTTAATTTTGAAGATAAAATAAAGATTACTTAGTTTTCAAAGAACGATAACATAACCAATCTGGATAAACAACAACATCAACATTATTAGAAGAAAGACAACATGATCAATTTGGATGAACGACAAAATGAATAGTATAAAAAGAAGAACAAACATAATCAGTTTGGATAAATGACGTCAATAGTATTAACAGAGAGACAACATATTCAATTTGGATGAACGACAACATCAACAGCATTAGAAGAAAGACAACATAATCAATTTGGATGAACGACAACATTAATAAGTATTAGAAGAAAGACAACATTAGCAGTTAGGATGAACGACACCATCAATAGTATTAGAAGAAAGACAACATAAGCAGTTTCGAAAAAGTGATTAACATAAACAATTTAAAAAAAAACCACTTACATAATTAGTATAGATATAGTGGAAATATTATAATAAAAAATGAATTCTTCAAACAGTTAAATTCTTTTTCGTAACACAGAAGACACTTAAATATTGACCTTATCTATTCAGTTGGGCCTGGATTGCACAGCGGTAACGCTATCGCTTTCCACCACTGTTATCTTCAGTTCAGTCTTAGGACACGTGGTTATGCATGCAAAATTGGTGTCTTATTCTGCGTTCTCCGGTTTTCTAGACAACTGCAAAAGCATCAGAACACCAACATCCGTGCAATGGAGAGGGCCATGTTCAAACTGTTTGAACGTTTCTTTTTGCGATCGTCATTGACTATGTATTTTATGTTGTAAAATTGGGTCCTCTTGGGAGACTGACTGATGTCGAGGTCGACTTGCATAAAATTTAGGATTATATCTCTGTCGTACAATTGCAAATTGGTTTCATAATTTAAAAGATGGTTCCTAATCCATGGAAATGACTAACGTTTTTTAAGACTCTTGTCTGCGATTTATGATCTGGAGGTAGATGGTGTGAGTCGGGCAATTGATAAAGATCTTTGATAAACAATGTTAACTAGATATATATTATCACGGTTATTAACTATTCAGCTACGTTTAATATATTTACTAATCATTTGAAACTCAGATTGGTTTACACAAGATGGGTCCCACATTTGATGACGGTTGATACAAAGAGCTAATCAGCTAATCGCGAAATGTGAAGCAAGTGACAAAATGTGAAACAAGTGGCCATATGTGAAGCAAGTTACGAAATATGAAACAAGTAATGAAATATGAAACAAGTGACCAAATGTGAAGCAAGTGACGAAATGTGAAACAAGCGACCAGATATGTTTGAATGAGATTGTCAGGTGATGAAAGATTGGTTTACCATTTTGTAACCCGACCCAAGAAAAAAACACAGTTGAATCTGGAAAAATGAGCAGTGATCACAAATCGAACTGCTTAGTTGGACTGTCAAATAAGTTTTACACGAATTTTTAAGTAAAAAGTCCGGTCTTCCATGCATCTGTTCCTGTCCCTGTTACAATTATATGCTTGAAAAGTGTTGCAAAAAAATGTGAAACAACTACCAAACCACCGAACCAAGCGCCAGTACCTCAGGTATACATCTGCATCATGACAACGAATGTCACCTAAATATGATGTGGTGACTGAGTTCCTGAATAGCATCGAAACATTGGCTAATTCTCCATACAGTCCAGCTCTAGCTCCACGTGATTTGTGTAGGAATTTCGTTATCAAGAATGTTACCAGTCCACGAAAACATTATTACAATTTCAATTAATAAATGAATAACCAGACTTAGAAGGCACACTGACGTAATATACACCAAAACAGACACGTGTTAAACAACGCATACATATTAAGAACTTTTTACATTATCTGGTATGAAGTTTAAAATTTAGGGAATGCATTCTTTCAGATATTAATTGTTGACTTCAAGACCACGTATATCCACATCAACAAAACTTTTGAAACTATAAAGAAGTATTTTGTACTACATTTTAACCTCTGTTAGTATTTTGTACTACACTTTAAACTCTGTTAGTATTTTGTACTACATTTTAATCTCTGTTATTATTTTGTACTACATTTTAATCTCTGTTAGTATTTTGTACTACATTTTAATCTCTGTTATTATTTTGTACTACATTTTAATCTCTGTTAGTATTTTGTACTACATTTTAATCTCTGTTAGTATACATTTCACACTGGAAAAGAAAATTCAGCTAAAAAAAACCTTTCATACCTGTAAGAGTTTATGGTGATTTCATTGTCTGACATAATCAGAAAATCTAGCAAATTTCAGCCCTGCAAGAAATATAGATGAACAGTAAAATGTCACGGTTACGAGAGAGAGAGAGAGAGAGAGAGAGAGAGAGAGAGAGAGAGAGAGAGAGAGAGAGAGAGAGAGAGAGAGAGAGAGAGAGATATTACTGGGCTGTATCAATCGATGTAATTTGTTTGGGACAATAAAGTACTAATTGCATTCAACTGTTTAGCAAAATAGATGTCAAAATTTAATACTCAAGAATATCGTTCTGAAATGAAACTAATGTGAAAAAATGAACAAAAGTACGAATCTATCCCTCCTTTTAACCATCTTCTTTTATCATCACCATAAACATCATCATCATTATTATCATTATATTCGTCACCATCATCATCATTATCATCATCGTCATCATCATCATCATCATCATCATCTTCTTCTTCTTCTTCTTCTTCTCCTTCTTCTTCTTCTTCTTCTTCTTCTTCTAATTCTTCTTCTTCTTCTTCTTCTTCTTCTTCTTCTTCTTCTTCTTCTTCTTCTTCTTCTTCTTCTTTAAATATGCACACTGAATTCATCGTATGTAAATCTCTCAATGAATGCTACATTCATTAAGTCGGTTTTAAAAGCATTATTTCTCACACCGACACTTCAATATATTCAGATGTGTATGTAAACATTAAGTGTCTTCTATATATACATAACTCTATATATAGTTTCAGGTCATAAATTACACTTATCTTAAGACATTCTTATGTACGGCATTCTAGAACTGTAAATATTGACTTTTTCGTGACATGGTGTAATTCTTCGAGCGACAGGGATGATAACACGTTTTGTGTAAATGCAACGCTTTACCCACGTCTTAATAGTGAGTTTTCGTTTGATTCCGGTATGGCGAATGTGCACAACGTTAATGGTGTCAAACGCTTATACCAGTACATGTACATGTACAACGCTTATACCAGTACACGTACAACGCTTATACCAGTACATGTACAACGCTTATACCAGTACAACACTACAATGATGGCCAACACCTTACTGTGTGTGCCCTGTTCCAATCGAGAAAAAAGAGATATGCAAGCAGTTCAAGAGAAAGATTTGTTTAATCTTCATCTTTTTAATCAAAATGTTAATTAATCGAGATTAAAATATATGTTATGCTTTCACTTTTTTTTTTATTTAGTTTCCATAAACTGACATGAGATATTTCGCAGTTAAGTGATTAAACATTGCATTAGAATATTATAGTAAAACAACAACAAAAAAGAAGAATTTTGTAAAAACGTTTTTTTTTATCGGTTTCGAAATGTTCTAGACTCCACAAAAATGCATACTACTTAATATTCAGAATTGACACGCGATCCTCATTTAGTGAAAGACGCCCCCCCCAAAAAAAAAAAAACAAACATTGAAAAACACTTTTGTTATTTTCTTAATGGTAGATCAGGCATTGTGGACATGTAAGTTTATTGTGGAATGTCTTCAAATTGACGAGGAAACTCGTTACTTGTTAAAGTAAGAATTAATTATTCTTTTCATAATTTCAAATCTCATACGAATCTAGAAAACGAAATCGCTATGTGCTATAATTACATTGCTGATCGAATGCCTCAAGTTGTAGACGTGATAATTACTTATCTATGTAATGAAAGAAACAACAATAATATGAGATAATTCCATAATCTTTATAATCCGATGGTTAATAATCCATAATCTTTATAATCCGATGGTAGGATTATCGGCGTTTGATGAACGGGCTTTTACTGTGAAAGTCTTGGTGGAAGTCTGAAACCAGGCAATTTGTTGAAGTGAGTTAAAACCATTAAACTGTTTGCAAGAGAGGTGGAAGTTGTCAGTATGCTTCTGAATTAACACACACACACACACACACACACACACACACACACACACAAACACACACACACTATTCCGACGTATAATATATTGGTAAATAACCAGACTATCACTGATTATCATTTACATTCTAGTTCTTCTTCTTCTTCTTCTTCTTTAAATATGCACACTGAATTCATCGTATGTAATTCTCTTTATGAATGCTACATTCATTAAGTCGGTTTTAAAAGCATTATTTCTCACACCGACACTTCAATATATTCAGATGTGTCACATTAAGTGTCGTCTATATAGACATGACTCTATATATATAGTTTCAGGTCATAAATTACACTTATCTTAAGACATTCTTATGTACGGCATTCTAGAGCTGTAAATATTGACTTTTTCGTGACATGGTGTAATTCTTCGAACAACAGTGATGATAACACGTTTTGCGTAAATGTAACGCTTTACCCACTTCTTAATCGTGAGTTTTCGTTTGATTCCGGTATGGCGAATGTGCACAACGTTAATGGTGCCAAACGCTTATACCAGTACAACGCTACAATGATGGCCCACAGCTTACTGTGTGTGCCCTGTTCCAATCGAAAAAAAAGAGATATGCAAGCAGTTCAAGAGAAAGATTTGTTTAATCTTCAGCTTTTTAATCAAAATGTTAATTAATCGAGATTAAAATATATGTTATGCTTTCACTTTTTTTTTTATGTAGTTTCCATAAACTGACATGAGATATTTCGCAGTTAAGTGATTAAACATTGCATTAGAATATTATAGTAAAACAACAACAAAAAGAAGAATTTTGTAAATACTTTTTTTTAATCGGCTTTCTAAATGTGCTAGACTCCACAAAAATGCATACTACTTAATATTCAGAATTGACACGCGATCCTCATTTAGTGAAAGACGCCCCCCCCCCTCCCCAAAAAAACAAACATTGAAAAACACTTTTGTTATTTTCTTAATAGTAGATCAGGCATTGTGGACATGGAAGTTTATTGTGGAATGTCTTCAAATTGACGACGAAACTCGTTACTTGTTAAAGTAATAATTAATTATTCTTTTCATAATTTCAAATCTCATACGAATCTAGAAAACGAAATCGCTATGTGCTATAATTACATTGCTGATCGAATGCCTCAAGTTGCAGAAGTGAGAATTTCTTATCTATGTAATGATAGAAACAACAATAATATGAAATAATTCCATAATCTTTATAATCCGATGGTTAATAATCCATAATCTTTATAATCCGATGGAAGGATTATCGGCGTTTGATGAACGGGCTTTTACTGTGAAAGTCTTGGTGGAAGTCTGAAACCAAGCAATTTGTTGAAGTGAGTTAAAACCATTAAACTGTTTGCAAGAGAGATGGAGGTTATCAGTATGCTTCTTAATTAACACGATAAACACACACACACACACACACACACACACACACACACACACACACTATTCCGACCTATAATATATTGGTAAATAACCAGACAAACACTGATTATCATTTACATTTTAGTTAACCTAGACTTATTTAGATTTCACCCAGTTTCAAAACATGAAAAGGGAGATAACTTAATATTTTATTATCCTGTCGGAGTAATGTCACAAGCGAGAGAGAGAGAGAGAGAGAGAGAGAGAGAGAGAGAGAGAGAGAGAGAGAGAGAGAGAGAGAGAGAGAAAGAGAGAGAGAGAGAGAGAGAGATAGAGTCTAAATTATTTTTACTGCGTTGTTACACTATCGTCGTTTCACCTTATGAAATAATCTCTTTTCAAGCCAACTCCTGCAACACTCATGTAAATAGAGCATAAAGAACGTATTGCCGATAAATTGATAAATCCGGGACTAATTAGTTTGTGCTACTTTTTAATGTGTGAAGTAATTTGCATCGCTGGATTATACCCAACATGAACAATTTTCTGCTGAAATCTACACTTTCAGCCATATGATATTTAGCGGCAGTTGTGCTGCCTTGCGAATCCTTCAGTTATTGAAAGCAATCGCTGATGACAAATGACTCAACATACCTAAATAAATTGAACACACAGGCGTGCTGAACATTAATTGAACAAACACAGACAACATTTCCTCTTTCTTCCTTTTTACTTTTGCATTTGTGGAAAATTTTGAAAGGTAACGATATATATATATATATATATATATATATATATATATATATATATATATATATATATATATATATATATATATATATATATATATATATATATATATATATATATATATATATATATATATATATATATATATATATATATATGATATAAATAATTATAGTAATCTGTGATAATACATAAATCTATATGACTAGATAATACTATTACAGCAGAATCGAGGTAGACCTTTTAAATCAGCCTGATTGTTGAAGTGAGTTAAAACCAACGAAAAGTTGCAATGGAGGAACAGGTACTCAGTTGACCCTGCTTATATAACGTACAATTAAGCGAACATTCATCCGAGTTTCCTCTCCATTACATGTTTTTTCATTTTTTTATAATGATTACAAACTAATCGCGAAACCATTGTTAAAATGACACTAGAGTACGAGTCATTAATTTGACGATATCTGTCTAAAAATGATTGTTTCATTTATTCTCAAGTTAGAAACCTCTCCGGTGGCCTAGTGGTTAGAGCGCCCGCCCCGGACGCGGGTGGTCGCGGGTTCGAAGCCCGGTTGAGTCATATTTAAGACTTACACATCGATAGACGCTCAGCATGTAAGAGGTCAGTGATATGACTGTTTAGCCTGGTGTCAGGATAATATGAGTGGGTGGGACATGATGCTACATGAATGCGGCATGAGACCCCAGTGCTAAACATCACTGTAAAATTCCACATTACAGACATCGTAGTGATATGATCTAAAATTTGTTTTAAACTTTCGTTAAAAATCCAAACCATATCCACTAATTAGCAATGAGTATTCAGGCAGATTCAAACCAATCAGTTTGGAGCTCGTAAGAGGAGACAAGTCAATATTTCATAATCATAACTGAGTAGTTTCGCGAGAAAGTTTATGCTCTGCTTGAGAGCTACACTACCTTAGAGCAACAACAACAACACACACACACACACACACACACACACACACACACACACAGACAGAGCGTACATATTATGCATATTTTATTTATATCACATACAAATACGCATTTTGGCAATTTGAATGGAGTTATGATATGCTCCAGACAAATGGGTATTGACCGTGAGAACGAACTCCTCACATCCCTGTGAGTGTGTCCGCTACAAAATCTACTTCGACGAGTTTTCTTGTTCACAATCACATATGCAATTTAATAAGTTGATAGTTTTTTTTTTCAGTTGCTATTTGAATTCACATTTATTAAATCAAGATAAGACACTCTTGATTCAAGTATGAAATGTTTTTTTTTTTTTATGAAGAAAGTAGTGCACTACCAACACGGCTTTCTTCTTGAACGCTGAATCTGAAATGTCCGGCATTCATGTACTGGAGTATGGTATTTAGCGCAGAGTAGTAATTAAGCTAAATGACGAACCAAGAAGAGGTAATTAACTATTTTAATATTGCTAGTTCATTTAAGTCAATATTCTGCTTTAGTTAGCATTTCTAAACGGTATACATCCCCCCGTCTCTCTCTTTATGGACGCTATGTGTAAACCTTAACATGATTCATATACACATATATATCGTGGTAAGACACAATGGGTGGATCAGAATTTAATATATTAATAGTATCGATAAATCAATTCGCTTATATTATTATCATTATTATTATTATTATTATTATTATTATTATTATTATTATTATTATTATTATTATTATTATTATTATATAAACATGTAAAATAGATAACGGAACAATCTAAAAATCTTTTTTCAACATTTTAAGCTAAAGAAGCGCATCGTCAGGGAAATACACAATTTACGTCCACAAAACAAACACCGAACACAAAAACCGAGAAAAATTCGCGATTGTTACCCACTTGAACGACTGGAAAAACCTAGCAAACAAAAGATACCGAAATAGAAGAACACAAGAGAACAAAGTGTGTAAAGAAACGCAAAACCGATAAACTACAATCCTCTACTTTGAAGCCGTCAGCCCAATAAAACTATATAACAAAAATCAAAGAGCGGATTATACTGCCGATCGCGTAGAGAATCGAATTGAATTTATCTAGTTTACACTGGCGACAATATCCAGCATTTTACCACATGTTATTATTTCGTCGTATTACATCGACACTATTAATTGTATTATTTATATATTGTTTAGTTATTTCCAGTTATAATTTGTTTAAACTATTGTTAAGTTGTTTTTGTATAAGCCGTATGTTTAGTTATTTCAAGTTATAATCTGTTTTAACTATTATTAGGTTGTTTTTGTATAAGCCGTAAATTTGACTTCATTTTAAAAAGACATGTTCTGCTGTTGTTCTTCGTACGAAAGTAAATAAAAGGGTATGATTCATACAGTCCCGAATCCATCAAAATATTTGTCATTCACTAAATATAAGATTATTTTTTTATGTATTATGTCATCTATTAGATTTGTTTTCACTAAATTTCTTTGCTTTAGATTAGTCAATCAGCTGATAAACCGCTCCAGTTGTCTAGTGGTTACAGCGTCCGCCTAGGATGCGGGATCTCGCGGGTTTACACGAAAGTCTTACAAAATGTTACTAACGTCTGCCTCGCTAGGTACTCAGCATTACGATGTTAGTGTTAGGAATGGTCAGCCTATTGTCAGGAAAATGTGACTTGGTTGGACATTATGCTACATGTCTGCGGCATGATATCTCAGTGCTAGATATACATCACTATAAACTGTCACACTACATACATAGCGATATGACTAACAAATTGTTCAATATCCAAATCACGCACTCAGACATATAAGCGGATAATGTTATTGTTTTATGGGGTTTAAGGTTTTTCAGTACAAGATACGGTATTCATGGTTTCCTGTAAAAATGGCGAGGGAGAACACGGGAAAACCCCAGAAAGAACCACCAACCCATGAAACGCTATGGCTAGGCTCGTGACTCGAACCAACGCAGACAGGTGAGATGGTGATATGTAACGGCTTTCACAGAGGTGAGATGGTTGTGATCCGTAACGGCTTTGGATCACTTGTCCACTCTAGGCTCGCTGATACTGTTACAATGATTAAAATGTACTTTAATTATCGACAATAATTTATTTTCTTTTGTAAAGTTTAGCTGACTTAGCAGGTATGTTTTAAGGATGTATCACCTAGAATGGTTTCAACTAAAAAAGTACTCATCCATCGATGTTCGGTTGAGTTTATTTTATTAATATATTTCAAAGCTTTCCCTCATTTGAGAATCATTTGGATTTTTTTTTTATATATACTATAATACATTCCCCCACAGTGTATACACACTACGACAAATCCATTATTTCACAAACATGAACACACTTAGCTGATATATGCAAGATGCCTTCATCCAGTACAAGAAAGAGTTTAGGTAAAATAAAATGATCACTAGCCATCTAATTGGCTTTTTAGACACGTCTAATTGTTTTTGGGCTCATAGCTTCTTTGAAGCCTTCTATTTTGGTGATGATCTCATCGTAAGTAACCTTGAGAACACGACTAAACTCTAGTCAGTCTAAATAACAGCTCCTTCAATATCAATAACGTAGAGAGAGTTAGCTGTATCCCAAGTGAAACTAAAGTTACAAAATGTATTCCTTGTGATGATACGGTTAGTTGAGCTTAATATGGCATATCAATATTATTGCTACATGAATAAAGTATAGTATTCGACTCATCGATATGATGCATGGAAGCGCCTCTGTCATTTCAGAAGTAAGATGGCATTTTCATGCACTAATTGGTTTATAATGATCTGGTACTGAAGGTTTTGTTTCAGTGTGTTTTGTGTTTCATTTCAGGATATCTTATCTTTTTCCACCATGCTTTATGTTAGAAAAGGTTTATGGACCAAAAATGCTGCGTAGCGGGCGAGAGTATTTATTGTAACGAAAGTTTCGAAAGTGTATCTGTCATCATTAACAGAAAATAATAGCCAATTACATTTTGGGACGGCTTTTAAATGCTTTTGTTTTTAATACGTGATGGTAAATTGTTCCGATGTTTTGGACAATCTTCATCTTCATTGTGTCTTAATTTTAGAAACATAATACATGGATTACTCGTATTGTGTATTTGAGTACATGAAACATCATCTAAATGAACAGAGCCACAAAGCCTATATCGGCAATTTTACACAAAGCAGCTACATTAAGGTCTCGCATAAATTCCAAAATGTTCGTGAAAGCAATACATAAGCAAATTCAAGTAACAATATAAGTAAGTAACTTGGTGACTGGAAATATTCCAATACATTTTAATCACAAGTGCGAACGTTAACGAAATATCGACATTATAAATTAGGTATCTATTTGTAACTCTTTGTTCCAGGTTGAATAAAATGTTATTAATCAAAATGACTTGTGAATATTGGTATTCCAAGAAATACAAATGAATTGCCAAACAGTGTTTGTATCGGTAGATTTCTACAAAATATTACATGACCACATCCTCCTCCTCCTCATCTTCACTTGTCTCTTGATCTAGTGTGGTCGTTCAGGCACTGTTTTGCTGAACATCTGACCAGATCCCTCCACTTGTCTTGATGTGCCAATGCCTGTGTCACTGCGAAACGTTTCCTTGTCCAATCTATGATGTTGTCAGTCCACATTTTTCTCTGTCTACCTCTCCTTCTGCCACCCTGGACACGGTCTTGTACTAATTTTGGCTCTAGTGATATGGCCATACAATTTCAGATTTCTTTTTTGACAGTGGCGAGGACTTGGTGATGGCCTATTTTGTGCCTGATGGTGTTACGCACTTCTTCATTTGTGATGTGGTCCATGCACGAGATGCCAAGGATGGTTCTGTAGCATCTCATTTCAAGTGCCTGGATTCTTAGTTGTAATTCTGCTGTCAGGGTCTAGGCCTTACATGAATACAGAAGTATTGAGATGACTAGTGCTCGCAATAGTCGGATTTTAGTTTTCAGACAGATATTCTTGTCTCTCCAGATGGGTCTTAGCTTTTACACAGGTGCTGTTGTTTGTGATGCTCGTGAAAAATATGTGCTTTTGATCCCTCTTCGGTGATTATGTAACCAACATATTTGAACTGGCCCACTGTTTACAGTTCCTGTCCTCTGCCTTTAGTCTTGGCTGAGATTAGTTTGCCACTATTTGTCATCAGCTTTGTCTTCTCGGCGATTATATCCATGTCAAATCTGGAAGCATTTTCATTCAATGTCGTCACTAAGGTGGCAAGCTCGTCTTCATTGCCTGCCAGCCCATCAATATAGTCTGCAAAGCGCAGGTTGGTTGATGTTACGGCCTCTAATGCTGACTGTCTCTTAGTGGTTTTCCAGAGCTTCACTCATGATGCGATCCAAGTAGATGTTGACAGGCGTGGGTGACAGGAGAGAGCCTGTTCTCCAGCGATCATTTTTCTTCTACTTGTGGTTTCAGTATCTTCAAGATGATCTTCAGCATTACCCTACTAACAGGAAAGTTCTGTAATTTTGGTAATGTAATGGGGCCACTGTGCTGACCATTCACCTGTCTGCCAGATCTTGTTACCGATTTTTGTTAAGTGCTCTATCATTGATTCCCCCATTATTTATAAGTTCAGCTGGGATGTTGTCTACCCCAATTGACTTCCCATTCTACAATGCTCTTATTGCTGACTCCATCTTTTATTTTAGAATGGAGAAATCATCAACGTTGGAACTTCAAGCACCTCTGGGTCTCCTGTGGATGGATGGTTGTAGAGTTCCTTACATTACTTACTTAGTCCATCTTTCTACAATGCCACTTGCTTACGTGAGACAGTTTCCATTTTCATGTTCAGTAGAACTGGCTCTTGGCTGCTTCTGTCTGGTGAGGTCTTTAATAATTTGGAATGCATTTTCGCTAAACTTGATCAGACTACTCTCTAGTTGTTGTGTGTCTGGTGTTTTCGAGGTCTCTTCGGGAATCACACAAATTCAAATTTGTTCCTGTAACCTAGGTTTGTTTTCTTCGGGCGATGGAGCCAAATGATATCCTTGGCAGCTGTTGTCATGACTGTGTTGAAAGTGTCTATCATCACTGTAACATCAACATCAATCAAATGAGTGGAGCAACGTTTCTTCCAATTGTTGCTGGGAATAACTTGCAGATGTTCGGGTCCTTCAGTTGTTCAATTGAATTTGAGACTGAGTTTCTTTGGCTGGTTAATTTTCTTCAGCTTCACTCGGATGTTCATAGTCAAACCCAACATTAACACATGAGAACGTTCTTGTTTTTGCTGTATTGATGCCGGATCGGTAACGGGTTTGAATCAATATGTAGTCGATCTGGTTATGATAGGTTACATTTGGTGCGTGCCATGTCTATTATTACGACGCTTTATATTGGCACAGGGTGTTGGCTAGTACCAAGTTGTTTGTAGCGTGCGAACACGAGCAGATATCTCCATGTTTCATTGGTAAGATCATTGCAAGCAAATCCACAAATCCACAATGATCATCCCAATCTTTTAGAACGTCTTTGCCCACACGGAATTTCCGTCATTTTGGATGATGAGGTTGTCTCTTTTACTTACCATGTTTACTACACTGGCGTTTGATGTAAAACTCCTCTAGTTTCATCATTACGGTTAGTAGTTCCAGCATAGACTTGGATAATTGGGATGATAAAGAAGACGCTTTCAGAAGAATGGAGATGATTCTGCTAGATAATTTCGACATTCAAGCATTTGTTTACGAGGAAGCCTACTCCATTTATGGACTTGTCCAACTCTCCACTATAGTAGAATATGTGCCCATCTTCAATTTGGTGTTCTCCTAGGGCTTTCCATTTGACTTTACAGAGTCCCATAATGTGCCACGTGTAGTGTTCCAACTGGCGATGGCAATGCTGTCTCTCGCTCTGATTTGCTGAAAAGTGCCAGTAGCACTCTTGTCACCTACGTCCTGGTGGACAACGGTAGGTGCGGTCCTTGTTGACCTTGGCAACGACCGATCTGGCGAAGCAGGACGTTTTGGCGCCGCCGATTTGGCGCCGACCGTTTTGATGCGACCGGTTTGGCGCCGGCCGTTTTGGCATGGGCCGGTTTGGCTCCGGCCACTTTGGCGCCGAGCAATGATTATTCTTGTTGCGAGGTAACCTTACATTAGTGGAGCAGGTAAGGACAACATTGATTAGCTCAGCTATCAAAGAGATGTTGTGTGTAAGTGAAAGATAAAGTAAAAATAAAAGTAAAATTATTTCAATGATTAGCCTGTTTGTTATTAAAATAACTTTAACTAAAACTATAAGTGAAACATAAAAGAAAAACTCTTTTACGCTAATACATTCTACAGCATAGATAGTTATATACACAAACAACTATATAGAAGTGGGTTTGAGCCTGAATGGCTAAATCGTTAATCCTTTGTGTCGACTTATCATAGCTTTCATTTTCAAATATGAATAACACGTTAGACATCAAAATGTTAAATTGTTAATCCTTACGTGGTCATGACAGGACAATATACATATAGAGTCAATTATCTTTAGCGACCTGCTTATATTGTTGTTTCTTAATTCTTTTGTAAATGCCAACATGGCATCTAATTATGTAAAGGATAATGTATAATGTTTTGATGTTAATCCTCTTGTTGGTGCCAAAACGGACGGCGCCAAAACGGCCCACGCCAAAACAGAAGGGGATGTAGTGTATCGTCAAACGGCCTTAGGGTCTCCACTCCGGATTTTCTCTTAGGATCTACACTCCCTTAGCCTTTGGCTAACCAAAGCCGACATGCAAGACAGCAGGAGACTCGTGTATTGGCGGATGAGTCCATTTACGGAACAGATAAAGCATCTGTCACTGTCCATAAATGGCCATTACCATCTGCAAATCATGGCCTTGAAATGAAGATCTTCATCATTATCAATTTTTATTATCTAGATTATTTACAGTAAACGTATTAAACCTAATATAATATGTTTAAAGATCTAATCATACTGTGAGACGGGAACAATTTCAGGGACAAACTCAACACCGTTCGGTCCATGATCTAGAGTTTGAGGTTTAATGCAAAACTATAAGTTGATAGCACCATCTTTAGGTTTCAAACATACCAGATACGTTGATGTAAATGACATGCACCAATCGATATAGGTCACAATACATATTTTATCGAGTAGAATGCCCTTCCACGGAAAGGACTTTGTTCAAAATAGTGACAAAGAAGATGCTTACAATTAATCCACGTGTTAAGAAAGGCACACATGCTAGCAATTAAAATGGCTTTTGTCCACTTGAGCGAAATACTAATACGAAATTTGAAAATATTCGAGTAATAAGCTCATTTTAATATAGCGCATATAATATAGCTTATGCTACGAATAGCTGACCAAGTCAAATTACTGCTGTACCTAGAAGTTTAAATTCAACAGCGTGACAGAGTTTACAATCATGCATATTCAACTAAAATTTCAATAATTCGACCAGTGGATTACTTTTAAGGATCAAGGTCATTCATTGTGCAGCCGACTGCACTGAGAAAGCATGTGGACGTTATTACTCTTTTCAACAGGATAGTTTTATTGTCGTTATTTTAAAACAAAATTCGGATTTTGATTTGTAATTTAGCGATTTCGAAAGGTGTATGGACTTCCAAAAAGTTCATTATTATATTTGATTAATTCCGCAGCTGAACTAACGTCTGAATACAAAGTAAGGACCATATCTTTCGTATGCTTCTGATTTCATAAAATGTAGATCATCTGATATATTTGCTGCACTGACGTGAAATGTTTTTCATTATTTCAGGTTTTTAAATTTAGAGTACTTACGGTACTTTACTTCTGTATACAAGAGAGTTGTACAAATGAACTTTACACCAGAACCTTGTTATTTAAGATGAGTGAGTTATTTAACTGGGGAAATATAGGGGTATGCCATGATCCTGCATCCACACCCGGTATCAACCTATTTAATCTGGTTTTTAACTCAGTAAACTTAATACATTAAGGTTATGCAAATAATCTTGTGTTAAAGAAATATTGCAATTATATGCCTAAACATTACGTTGTTGAGGTTGATGAATACCTTCGTTAATTGCTCAATATGCTGAAACAACAAATCCCTACCAGAAAGCCTCACGTTTTGCACCTTTACTTACCTGCTTGAACAAGTCTATGCAAAACGAAATGGGGGAACAGAAAGGGGGCATGCATCAAGGAAATTAATTTGTTGTGATCATTACTAATATTTCCTCATTTGCATGCAATTATAAAATTTGATAGCATAAAACGAGAATAAAACAATCGTTCTTATGAAACAAATATACCTTGGCAAGTCATTATCAAGGTAAAGTTATCAGAGTTGAACACAGTAGCCCCACCAGAAATCTACAGTAACAAACATACATTATTTTGCTATTGATACATTCCAGTTATGTGAAATGTTCATGGGATTTAGCAGGGAATATAATATAAATCAAGGTAGGTCATTTTTATTGCTATGATGTAATACTTATTCGAATATTAGCAACATGATTTTTGTTGTCGTTTGAATCGTGAAAGAATGATGGTCATCGTTTAAAGTATATTCACTATATATGTACAACAGTCGTAGTTAGTAGGTGGTGTAATACTTAAATTTCTTTTTTCTTTTAAAAAATAAAAAAGCATCATCATATTTGGAAAGTCGTACAACACAAAACAAATTACTTAGTAGCTGAAAGATGAGCAAAAAGTAAAGTAAAGTAAAATTAGAAAATAATTAGCTATTAACTATTGCTTGAATAATTATGCATGTACATTTGCCTCAGCGGGCGTGGGTAGATATGTAGATTTATATATATAAGGAATGAAGGAAATAACAGGTGACACAATAAAACACAGTAGTGTAGTCTGTCGCTTTCTTAAAATTACCTAGCTACTGCCAAAAGCATCGACCGTTAAGACGAGACATATTTTGTATCTTAAAAGTACGGTAGACATACTAGTGATTTCGTGATATTTTAAAACTATTTAAGACATGAAAAAGTAAGGGCACTTTTTCTTTGAAAGAATTGTCACACAAGATATTTTTATTATACATCTTTTACAAAATCAGTGAAATTCTTATATACTTTATTACTTTGCCTTATCATATATTTTGATATCTAGATTGGGAATAAAACAATTCACGCCTCGCATATTTGTTGTGTCCCTAATTAGGCTGGGTTTGTAATATCCCACATTTGGTAATATCATTGCATATCTGTTGTGTCCCGAATCAGTCTGAGTTTGCAATATACCTCATTTGGTACTACGATTGCATATGTATTGTGTCATTACTTAGGCTGTGTTTGTAATATCCTCATTTGGTACTATGATTGCATATTTATTGTGTCCCTACTTAGGCTGTGTTTGTAACATCCTCATTTGGTACTATGATTGTATATTTATTGTGTCACTACTTAGGCTGTGTTTGTAATATCCCTCATTTGGTACTATGCATTACATATTTATCGTGTCCGTAATTAGGCTGTGTTTGTAATATCCCTCATTTGGTACTATGATTGCATATTTATTGTGTCCCTACTTAGGCTGTGTTTGTAATATTTCTCATTTGGTACTATGCATTACATATTTATCGTGTCCCTAATTAGGCTGTGTTTATAATATCCCTCATTTGGTACTATGATTGCATATTTATTTTGTCCCTACTTAGGCTGTGTTTGTAATACTTCTCATTTCGTACTATGCATTACATATTTATCGTGTCCCTAATTAGGCTGTGTTTATAATATCCCTCATTTGGTACTATGATTGCATATTTATTGTATCACTACTTAGGCTGTGTTTGTAATATCCCTCATTTAGTACTATGCATTACTTATTTGTTGTGTTCCTAATTAGGTTGGGTGTGTAATATCCCTCCTTTGGTAGTATGATTGCATATTTGTTGTGTCCCTAATTAGGTTGGCTTTGTAATATCCCTCATTTGGTACTATGATTGCATATGTATTGTGTCGCTTCTTAGGCTGGGTTTTGTAACATCCCTCATTTGGTACTATGCATTGCAGATTTATTGTATTTCTAATTAGATGTGTTTGTAATATCCCTCATTTGGTACTATGCATTACTTATTTGTTGTGTTCCTAATTAGGTTGGGTTTGTAATATCCCTCATTTGGTACTATGATTGCATATTTATTGTGTCCCTACTTAGTATGTGTTTGTACTATCTCTCATTTGGTACTATGCATTAAATATTTGTTGTGTCACTACTTAGGCTGGGTTTGTAATATCCCTCATTTGGTACTATGCATTACTAATTTGTTGTGTCTCTAATTAGGTTGGGTTTGTAATATCCCTCATTTGGTACTATGATTGCGTTTTTATTGTGTCCCTACTTAGGCTGTGTTTGTAATATCCCTCATTTGGTATTATTCATTGCATATTCCATGTGTATTTAATTAGGATGGGTTTGTAATATCCCTGATTTGGTACTATGCATTGCATATTCATTGTGTCTTTAATTAGGCTGGATTTGTAATATCCCTCATTTGGTACTATTCATTGCATATTCATTGTGTCTTTAATTAGGCTGGGTTTGTAATATCCCTCATTTGGCACTATTCATTGCATATTCATTGTGTCTTTAATTAGGCTGGGTTTGTAATATTCCTCATTTGGTACTATTCATTGCATATTAATTGTGTCTTTAATTAGGCTGGGTTTGTAATATCCCTCATTTGGTACTATTCATTGCATATTCATTGTGTCTTTTATTAGGCTGGGTTTGTAATATCCCTCATTTGGTACTATAATTGCAAATTTATTGTGTCCATACTTACGCTGGGTTTGTAATATCCCTCATATGGTACTATGCATTGCATATTTATTGTGTATCTAATCAGGCTGGGTTTGTAATATCCTGCATGTGGTACTATGATTGCATATTTGTTGTGTCCCTACTTAGGCTGGGTTTGCAATATTTCTCATTTGGTACTATGCATTGCATATCTATTGTATCTCTAATTAGTCTGGGTTTGTAATATCCCTCATTTGGTACTATGCATTGCATATGTGTTGTGTCCCTAATTAGGCTGGGTTTGTAATATCCCTCATTTGGTACTATGATTGCATATTTATTTTGGTACTATGATTGTATATTTATTGTGTCCCTACTTAGGCTGGGTTTGTAATATCCCTCATTTGGTACTATGCATTGTATATATATTTTATCTCTAATTAGGCTGGGTTTGTAATATCCCTCATTTGGTACTATGCATTACATATTTATTGTGTCTCTAATTAGGCTGGGTTTGTAATATCCCTCATTTGGTACTATGCATTGCATATTTATTGTGTCTCTAATTAGGTTGGCTTTGTTATATCCATCATTTGGTACTATGCATTGCATATTTATTGTGTCTCTAATTAGGCTGGGTTTGTAATATCCCTCATTTGGTACTATGCATTGCATATTTATTTTATCTTTAATTAGGCAGGGTTTGTTATTTCCATCGTTTGGTACTATGCATTGCATATTTATTTTATCCCTAATTATGCTGGGTTTGTAATATCACTCATTTGGTAATATGCATTGCATTTTTATTTTATCTCTAATTAGGCAGGGTTTGTTATATCAATCATTTGGTACTATCCATTGCATAATTATTTTATCCCTAATTAGGCTAGGTTTCTTATATCCCTCTTTTGGTACTATGATTTCATATGTATTGTGTCTCTAATTAGGACGGATTTGTTATATCCCTCATTTGGTACTATGCATTGCATATTTATTTTAGCTCTAATTAGGCAGGGTTTGTTATATCCCTCATTTGTTACTATGATAGCATATTTATTTTATCCCTAATTATGCAGGGTTTGTTATATCCCTCATTTGGTACTATGCATTGCATATTTATTTTATCTCTAATTAGGCAGGGTTTGTTATATCCATCATTTGGTACTATGCATTGCTTTGCCAATGCGCATATAATTTTATCCTTGACCTTTGTCTTGTCCATTAAAGAGATCACATTTAGTCTTTACACTTGGACACAAAATACATGCGTTTTTTAAAATACAAAATGCTATGCTTTTGGACATGTTTGTCACACGATAGTTTATGTAAAAAATCACACTGCATGTTGTACTTTATGAATCCTTTCTTGTTTAGGCCTTATCTTTGCCATTATCACTTTTATCATGATAAGTCTTCTTCGTTGTTCTTCCACTCCAAATTGGAATGTTAGTGACTCTAGTAGTAAGGATTTTTTAGCATTATTAATATCGATTGTAGTAGTAGTAGTAGTAGTAGTATTAGTAGTAGTAGTGTAAGGAGGAGGAATAAGATGTATTGTAATTGTTTTGGGTGTGATACTCGCAGGCGTGGAGGTAATATTATTGGTGATAATGGTTTGACTTAAATATATGAATTATATTCAAGAATGTGCACATAAAAAATACATGTATATGGCTTTACATTGTTGATAACATTTCTAATAATGTCATAGTTTTCGAATAACGACATGTAAACGCTAGGATAAAGACTTGTTAGTTATAGAATAAAGACATGTGAATTTCGTTTATATTCCTCAGTACCAATCTATTATCAGTTTTGGAATTAGTCTAATAATAATTAAGACAGCGCTTCATACGACATTGGTACTGCTTTTTCCATTCTACTAGTGTTCTTCCTCGGTATATGGAAAGACATTTTTTTAAACTTATTGCTTTAAAAACAAATATCTTTCTTAATCAAAGTGTTAGAAACTTTCCTGAAATCTGGTCGTTTTTTTTACTACCGCAATATCCAGTCTGAACCCGTCTGTAGAAAGATACAATATAACCTATGTTAACTAACGCCTTCAAAACATGGCCCATCTGATATTTTAAACTTCTGCTCAATTAAAACCCGTTTTTTTAAGTAACCTGTTTTTCTAATTAAATGTAAAATATAATATACGTCCTTTACAAACACCAAAGCGTGCTTGTTTGTCTGTGCGTCCTTTAATTGTCTCCTATCTGACATTGCTTATCGTCTGATCAAATTATAGTTTGATTTGTATCAGTCTATATACATGCCGGTCCTCCTATTAAAGTTTACTTAAGAGTTTTTGTCTTTCATTAAACGTTCATATATTTTACGTGTATTATTTCTGTGCTCTTTTTTAATATAAAAAATAGATACGCGTTTTGTCCTCGGTATGACTCTGATGCGTTAAAAAGAGTACATTACACACACACACACACACATATATATATATATCATATATATATATATATATATATATATATATATATATATATATATATATATATATATATATATATATATATATATATCCTTGTTCCATTATAATAGTATCTAGTGAACTTAGTTTTCTAAAATTGATTTTTTTTTCATATCTTTGTGCTGATATTCGTAATGATTAACAGTTATCGTTTCTCTGTTTTTAAAAATACTACTACTACTACTACTACTTCTACCGCTATTACTGCTACTGCCACTACAACAACTACTACTAATACTACCACTATTACTACTACTACTACTACAAGAAATCGTTTGTCTTGTAATTTATGAATGTATTATTCATGACCTTTTAATAATGTTTTTTTGCCAAGGTCCTGCATCATGCTTTAAGATTCAAGTTGTTTAATTTGATTATCAAACAAATTCGACACATTTGTGAATATGAAAATGCGTGCAGCAATATACTTATTCATGCATTACCCTAAATAATTTTATGCAAACGGTGTCCTCGGGTTTACAGCCATGTTTTGTGTTTTGGCGTTTCAGTTATCAGTTTATACTTAACCATTAACAGATCATTTACGTTTTACTTGTGTCGTCTGCAAACCTGTTATTTTTAACTTACTATATTTTTGTGTAGGAAAATGTAAATAGATTATAAATAAGAACTTTAACCTTTTAACCCGATCGTACGTTTAATACTGTTGGAATTGTAATAATAATTGCATTCGTCATGTGTTATTTTTTACGTTGTTGTATTAATTATTTCTTAAATTACTATAAACGTGTCATGCTCCAAATACTTTTAAGGAGTCAGATGATTTGCTCCTTTGCTGTAGGTATGATGAAATTTGATGCATTCGCTATCCTTCAACATCTGCGCTTGCCGATGGCGTACTACTGCGTTTGTGTCTTTTATGTTCGCTGATCAACTAAAGAAAGTTTGGCGATGAAGATACATTAAAATATATTATTCTAAATCTAAATTCTAACACACTGTCCCCAAATCTAAATTCTAACACACTGTCCCCAAATCCAAATTGTAACACACTGTCCCCAAACCTAAATTCTAACACTGTCCCCAAACCTAAATTCTAACACTGTCCCCAAACCTAAATTCTAACACACTGTCCCCAAACCTAAATTCTAAGACACTGTCCTCAAACCTAAATTCTAACACACTGTCCCCAAACCTAAATTTTAACACTCTGTCCCTAACCTAAATTCTAACACAGTCCACAAACCTAAATTCTAACATACTGTCCCCAAACCTAAATTCTAACCCAGTGTCCCCAAACCTAAATTTTAACATACTGTCCCCTAACCTAAATATTAGCATAATATAAATAGAGAACTCGGCTAACCCGTGCCTTACCATTCATTAGAAAAATCTTGGGATGAACCAGTGGGAATACTTTGTAGATCGCGGCTAATATAAATAAAGAACAACATCAAAGGTATCAATACTACTACTAATACTATTAATACTAATCATAACTATACTACAACAACTACTGATACTACTACTACTACTACTACTACTACTACTACTAATACTAATACTGCTACTAATAATAATAATAATACTAATAATATAATAATAATAATAGCAACATAAAAAAAAATAACAGGCATGAAAGAGAGCAGTATCGAAGTTAGAAACTGCACTTATATTCTCTTAGAAGTAACTTTTGATTGGTTGTGCATGTTAAACACGTGATTATTGATTAAACGTGTCAATTCTACTAAATTTAGGTCAATTCACATTTTATTTTATAGTAGGAAAGTTTTAACAGAAAATACGCCATTTGTTTTCTCTTATTTTGTACATGATACAAATCTACTTTGCTATTTAATACGTCTTTTAAGTAAATAAAGGGAACATGAATAAAACAAGTAATGCACGAGAGGTAATGTAGTAATTTCACCACAATCATTAACACAACCACTTCTACTGTCATCATGGTAATTAGCATGATTATTATTATTATTATTATTATTTAAAATTATTATTATTATAAGTATTATTATTGCTATTATTATTATCATTATTATTGTAATTATTATTATTATTTATATTGTTATTATTATTACTCATATTATTGTCATTATTATTATTAATATTAGTTTTAGTATTATTTTTATTATTGTTATCATTATTATTATTACTATTATTATTATTATTATTGCTATTATTATTATTATTATTATTATTATATTTTTCTGCTTGTTTAAATATTCACTGCGATTCTTGTTCTACTTTTTTATTTTTTCATGGAATGTCTAATCTTTTTACCTTAAAGGTTTCGTCATAGGCAGAACGCATATCATCATATTTCAGAACATATATGTTTTAATTAGTTCCAAGTGATTTTTCTCAATTAAGCAATAAATGTTGATTAAGCTGAAAATTAATTAGATTTAACATGCTTTCTCAAATTAACGGTTTGTAGTTGATATTTAGTATATTATGAGTTCCTCCGGTGAATACGTTAAATACCATTCAGAGAAAGAGCATTAAAAGCAAATCATACATTAAAACAAAACAAACAAAGCCACATAAAGAGTTGAACATATTGAAGTGAAGCGTGTAGTGAAGGCCTAATCACACCTAAATAATATATAAGATTAGAAGAACCCAATAGTAAAGTTGGATAATACAATATTTTAAAGACGGTACCTTGCACTATATAAACGTTTGTGTGTCTACTAAAAATCCTTTTGTAATCAACAATAGCATATATTTATATTTTAAACGAAAAGACATTAATATATTGTTATTTCATTTATTTAATTTGTTAATGATATAAAAGTGTAGGAATGATAGATACAAGGAAAAACAAAACTTATGGATTTATTCAATTATTTATTACATCATTGAGTGGAATTAGCTTTTCTGTTGTTATTTTTGTCGTACAATATAACAACAAATCATTGAGTATGCTCATTCTATATGTATGGTTTAAAATCGATTTAAGTCGGAGAGGATTACTAAATGACGATACTAATTGGAAAGAATATAACCGTAGTAATGTGTTACGTGTTCCAAAGGTATATGCATACATTGGCTAAATAATGAACCGTTTCTCTATTGCTGAGTGGATTATATGATATGCGATTGATTTTGAATGATGTGCTATTGATTTTTAATGATCAGTGTTCAATAATATAGGCTAATAGTATCTCTATTTAAAGAGATGTTTTAGTCAGTAAACTGAGTCGTGTTTGGATAGTACATGATATAGACTGCATTTCGATACTGTTAAAGAAATAATGTGTAAATAATTTGAAATCATAGAATGTTGGACACTATTTATTACTCTGATGAGGTCAAACATTTAGCTTTATTGATGACTATATTAAAGTACAACAATAACTATAATAAATGACAACCTTATGATTCAAATATCAATACAGATTGGCTGCATTTGTTGTACAGTTTTGCTACCATGTTTAACTACAACGAATTTAATATCACTCCTTCTCTCTCATCTACGTAATTTCGATCAAAACTGCCATTGTATTGGATCTGTTGAGAAACCGATGCTTGACACTAACGATTTAAAGAACTACAAGCCTGTTTCTAGCCTCCCAATTATGTAAAAATAATAGAAAAGAAAAAGTTGTTCTCTCCACACTTGTATATAATCTGAATTAAAATAATCTTCTTAGCAAAGTATAGTCAGTCTATTGCCTTAGTTCTGGATATTGCTATCTAATTTGTTTACTTTAAATAGTCAGAACGAGTAAAAATTAGTCACGCTTTAACCACCAAACGACTCAATGAAATTAGAAATGTGTCCTATTACTTCACAACATAGTGATTCATATATATTATACTGTGTTTTTAATTTTCATCTTTAACCTTCATCGGCAAGAGAAAACTATTCGTTGCTAGCAATATTAGAATAAAGAGGGTCAGGCTGTATGCGTAAAAAAATAGATAACTTTATTGATAAATATAATAAAGTACAACAATAACTATAACAACTGCAATTACAACCTTATGGTCGATCGAGGTGAACAGTAGTATATGTAACAAAACCGTTGTTTTTACATGTGTGCACATATTTGCACAGTGAAAAGAAAAAGGTTGTTATGAATAGCTTAATAACAATTAAGGTAATTTTTTTACGTGCTTATTACAGACAACAAGACGCTTTGTAAACGTCAAAACTGTACAACTATTAGAATTGATATACAAAAAAAAATTTCTTTATGTTTTATACTCAGAAGGCATTTCAACTTTTTTTAATCGGAGTTAGGAATATAGTCATTACTATCACTCTCTTGTACATATTCCTATCTTCAATCAGACGTTTCCCTGCAAGCAGAATCAATTAAACATGATATTATGGTGAAAACTATCACTGTAGTCTACCAAAAGATATATATTCGACAATCCTAATTTTTCGTCGTTATACGTAAAACATAAATAAAAATACAATTCTAGTTTGATCAAGGAGATTACAACATCCACGCATAGAGTACAAACTAATCATCAAATAGCATATATGATGCCCGTTGCATGTATGTATTTCGATACGTAGTTCCCGTATTATGCTGCCATATGTTTGTGTTCCTACAAAATATTTGAAAAATGTTTTCTACAGTAGCAATGAAAAAAATATTTTGATTCATTTCGTAAACAAACATAATTAAAAACATCATGTTAGAATTTTAGAAATTACTTAATATTATTCTTCGAAGACTAAAACACATGTGAACAGTAGCAAATCGTTACGTGGTAATACACTTAGATTTTAGCTGTCTCGTCCTATTTTTATATAACAGTGTAGCCGCATTTCTGCTCCTCTGCCTCAGTTCAGAATTTCTACTCAGTCACCAATATCGTGATAGGTTCATCGTTTCTTAAGTAGATTGCTTCTATCTTTGTTTTTGTTACAAACACAATGTCTTATCATGACAGCAAGTTGAATATTTTTTCTCTCAATTCTAAATCTTTTATTCTCTTCCTTTACAAATTCGTCATTTTGACTGAAATGTTAGTCTTTGCTTGCTTCACCACTTTGCTTACCAACATCAGACCAACCTTTCACGGGGGGTTGATTGTTCAATTCGTTTCGAATACCCATTTATTTACAGTTGTTTTGTGTGTTTTGCTTGCGATGTCTTCACAGCGATGTGGAACAATTTGTGACACGTACGATGTTATACCAGACAATTTGAAATTTGTCCTTCTTCAGCACTATCTAGATATAAATAAATGGTAGAGAATACTAAATATATCATGTTTCCAAATTAAACTATTTAAACTTTCCGATATTTTTTTGTGAGTATTTTCTGTTTGTTTGTAAGGCAAATACTAATTTGTTTTGTTATAATGCTATGTTGTAAATAAAACACTCGTTCCAAAATATTCTATTTTGAAAGACAAATTCGTTCCCCACTTCGTACCCCGAATGTCGCATAATACATATAGACCATTTTTATGTTTATCCGACTATAATAAATCGCTTGTTCACAATTGTAAAGCTCTGAAGCACAAATATAAAAGGTTTTGTGCTCTTATAATAGAATATTGCTCATAACGAGAAACGAAAACATATTTTCAAAACCCACCTCTAAAATGTTCCCATGTTTGGGATAAATAAACGTTCTACTCAGAATAAAAAAAAATTTATCTCAGTTAATGTTGTCAACTTTACATACCTCTGGGCATGACAATCTAGTAATTTAGAGCTTGATATATACTCAGCGTAATAATTAGTAGGAATAACTCAAACGTCGAACTGCAGTTTTGTTTGCATTAAATTTGTTACTTTCTTCAACTACATTTCCAGGTTATAGAATCCATCTGGACACGAAACTGTTTTTTTTTTACTTCTTGTGGTTAATGTAATTTACTATACACCTTGAGTTGCATAATATAACGTTAAGAACTAAATTCACTTTATTATAAATCGATAAAACAATGGATGTAGCAGTATGACATTCTATTGTTAAATAAATAGTCAGTCATTTAAAACGATTAAACAAACGCAGCTTATTTGCAATAAGTACAGTCATCCATTTATATACGACATTCGCTTTCTCGTGCTATGTTTTTTAAACCTATTTGTCCTTAATTATTCTTATTATCAATTCATCCATGTTTGTCCGTTCATCAACAACTTGGAGGATGTGCTTAATTTTGTCCTGAACATTTGTTATTTATTTGCATCTGTTAAACTCTTCAATAAAAGTCATCATGATATATTATCTTTCCTTGTATTACTAACCGTACATAAAAGTCATCATGATATATTATCTTTCCTTGTATTACTAACCTTACATAAAACTAATCATGATATATTATCTTTCCTTGTATTACTAACCGTACATAAAAGTCATCATGATATATTATCTTTCCTTGTATTACTAACCTTACATAAAAGTCATCATGATATATTATCCTTCCCCGTATTACTAACCTTACATAAAAGTCATTATGATATATTATCTTTCCTTGTATTACTAACCTTATATAAATTCATCATGATATATTATCTTTCCTTGTATTACTAACCTTACATAAAAGTCATCATGATATATTATCTTTCCTTGTATTACTAACCGTACATAAAAGTCATCATGATATATTATCTTTCCTTGTATTACTAACCTTACATAAAAGTCATCATGATATATTATCTTTCCTTGTATTACTAACCTTACATAAAAGTCATCATGATATATTATCTTTCCTTGTATTACTAACCTTATATAAATTCATCATGATATATTATCTTTTCTTGTATTACTAACCTTACATAAAAGTCATCATGATATATTATCTTTCCTTGTATTACTAACCTTATATAAATTCATCATGATATATTATCTTTTCTTGTATTACTAACCTTACATAAAAGTCATCATGATATATTATCTTTCCTTGTATTACTAACCTTATATAAATTCATCATGATATATTACCTTTCCTTGTATCTTCGAACACTGTAATGCTATAATATTTTAAATATCTTTATTAACATATTATAGAAGCCTACATTAAACCCATTTAAATTTTATTTTTTACTTTGTCAACCAACAGAGACCTACCCTATAACTGGTGCATTTTCGTTATGTGTGTTGTAATAATTACAGAGTCATTTGGTGATTTCTCTGATTGGGTTAGAACTCTTTTGAGTTGATTTTTAAGTGAATATATTTATCTGATCTATGATTTAATAAGCTGTTTTGTAAGGCCTTATTTTTAATTTAACTCAGACAAGTTTAATTTATATGACTTAATAGTCACAAAAACGAACACACAACATTTTATCCATAACTTTATCTAGGATATTAATATTTAAATATTTAGGTGGGGATCATAATTTCCTTTAACAAAGTAATAGATGACATTTGTGGGACTCATGCCTTAAGTTATTTACTATATTGGTATAATGCTGCAAGATCTATCTATCTATCTATCTATCTATCTATCTATCTATCTATCTATCTATCTATCTATCTATCTGTCTGTCTGTCTGTCTGTCTGTCTGTTTGTCTGTCTACCTACCTACCTACCTACCTACCTACCTACCTACCTACCTACCTACCTACCTATCTATCTATCTATCTATCTATCTATCTATCTATCTATCTATCTATCTATCTATCTATCTATCTATCTATCTATCTATCTATCTATCTATCTATCTATCTATCTATCTATCTATAAGACTGTCTGATATGCATCCTAATTCATATTTGAATAGAATGTACACTGGGATACAAAAAAAAACTCATTCGTGCATATACATTAGGAGAACACTTGCATAGAGGGCATGTTACAGAGCTAAACGGGAAATCCTAGGTTAATCTTGTCCTAGGAAATAACCATTGGGTAAATGTCTATATTTGCTGGAAACCGCTGACCTTACTTGGGGTTACTTAGTAATAGTTTTGGAATTTATCTCAAGTTGCTCAGTTGTAGGTATCTAAAAACCTAGGTTAAAATTATCCATATGATTTAACAGGTGAATGGTTAGAAAACAGGGAAACCCCGTGTTAAACAGGACTATAGATATAACCCGAGGAATGAAATTACATAGCCACACTGGAAATCCAATCTTAATGTAGGCTTGTTATATTTCCATGTTAGGAACATATATAGGGGAATAAAAAAATATTTTAAAAATATTATTGATTACCTTCTAAACACTCCTCCTTAACTCAGACAAAAGGATATACTATCTGTCCACACATTCTATATTTACATACATTCAAAGACTCTATAAAACACATTACAAGTAGGCACGTATAGGAGTTTTTATCGGTACACTACTTTGCGCAAAGAAACACACGCATGTTGGAACAATAGGTGTAGTTATAGATATGCTACTATACTCTCACTAAATCACAAATATCAAGTCATATATAAGAGATCGGTGAGGATATTTTAGTTTTAGTTGTTGACAGAGATTTTTAAAATGGTGTAAAAGTCAAGACGGATAAGGTCGGTAAGGATCATTTGTAACCTAATCATGTATTTGACGCACCGTTTACGAGAATAATGATATACAGTAGATGCGACAAAGTTTATTTTACATTTCTAGCCTTAAAAATTTGTCCAATGTCATCAAGGGTCACATTTTATATCTAGAAGTTTCTATCACGTTATGAAAGAACCGGATGCCCTACATTTTAAATCTTCCCCGTCTAACGTGGCATTAACGGAGAAGTATTATATCATCTCGTGACAAACACGTCAAGACATGAATGATCTATAATGGTGGTAAGGCATACCTGTACCTTAAGATTCATTATTTCACCGACAAACCTTGAAAGGGAGGAATGGAGAAGAATTGCTATCTGAAATTAGGAAACACAGACATAGATAAACGTTTGAAATAAAATTAGAAATTATTATTATTTAAAAGGCGTGTTTAGGTCGGTGAAAATGATTCAATATTATCAAGACCACTATTAATAACAATATCATTACTGCTAATGCTAATACTATTAATCCTTTTGCTATCAATATTATTAATACTACTACCAATATTATTAATAATACTACTATTACTATGATTTTAATTTTAATACCAATATTATCAATATTACCATTGCTAATTTATATTACTATTTATATTACTACTATTATTGTTAATATTACTACCAATACTATTAATACTACTACTATTATTGTTAATACTACTACCAATACTATTAATATTACTACCAATATTACTACTAACTACTACCAATATTATTAGTACTACTACCATAATTATTAACAATACTAGCAATATTATTAATATTACTACCAATATTATTATATTACTACCAATATAATTAATATTACTACCAATAATATTAATATTACTACCAATATAATTAATACTACTATCAATATTATTAATATTACTGATAAATATTATTAATATTACTGCCAATAATATTACTATTACTATCAATATTATTAATATTACTACCAATATAATTAATATTACTACCAATATTATTAATATTACTACCAATATAATTAATATTACTACCAACATTATTAATATTACTACCAATATAATTAATACTACTATCAATATTATTAGTATTACTACCAATATTATTATATTACTACCAATATTATCAATATTACTACCAATATTATTAATATTACTGCCAATATTATTAATATTACTACCAATAATATTACTATTACTACCAATAATATTACTGTTACTACCAATATAATTAATACTGCTATCAATATTATCAATATTACTACCAATATTATTAATATTACTGCTAATATTATTAATATTGCTACCAATATTATTAATATTACTACCAATAATATTACTATTACTACCAATATAATTAATATTACTACCAATATTATTATATTACTACCAATATTATCAAGATTACTACCAATATTATTAATATTACTGCCAATATTATTAATATTACTACCAATAATATTACTATTACTACCAATATAATTAATACTACTATCAATATTATTAATATTACTATCAATATTATTAATATTAATGCCAATATTATTAATACTACTACCAATATTATTAATATTACTACCAATTTTATAACTATTACTACCAATATTATATCAAGAATACCACAAACCCGACTTTGTAGCAGTCTTAATTTTAATTGAGCAAAGCGGAACAACATTAGTTTGGTCAACTGGGGAAACATACGGAGAAAGGAGCAAAAGCCATAAACTCACATTGCTTATCTTCCTGAAGTTAGACCGCAATAAGTAAAAATATTCAAAGTTCAATGTATCTTGAAATAAATGTTCCATCTCATGGCTGAATATCTTTTTACCGTGATGAAGAATTTGTTCGAACAGCTAAGCGTTCTAATTAAAGAGTCAAAATCGTACATTTGTTAGTCATGCTTCGTACAGAATCACATCACATGGTCATTAATATATATATATTAATATATATATATATATATTATACCGTGTGTATTTATTTCTCCATATTTTTTCATCATGCTTGTCAAATGAATCCCGTATTATGGATAGACAGGCGAATGGAGGATAAAAAAAGAAAGGAGAGATTGTTGATAAATAGATTTGTTGAATGACTGATATACAAAACGAAGTATATGTGATATAACGGTTTTATGCCATTAGTGGAAAAAAATATTTTTATGTAGCAAAACTATTTGTTTTGAAAGCAATATTGATAACTATTATATACATGCTGATAATAGAAAGTCAAATGTTCTCTAAAAGGCAATACAAAGAGTACAATGTCCAAAATTTGCCTGTCATGGAATGCACCAGAACAAATATTTTACAATTGAATACAGATAACTTTCATTAGGGGAAAAAAGTTACAACAGGAAAGAAAAATATCTAAAAACGGTTATGTGATTGTATATATAATGATATACAATTAAAGCCCCAATGCTGCTGTAGCGTGAAAATACTCGTGTTTGCCTAATCGTCTGAATAATAATGAATTCTGAGATTGAAACAAAACACAGTTGGATCCCAGTCAAGCCAGATAAGCCATGCAATTTCTCCCTCCGACTGAGAAACTCACCAGTGCATATTCATGTCTACTAATTAACCCGATGTTGATTGGCGACTAAAATGGTCCGCCGATTTTAGTTGAAACCGGGAATACAAGATTTGATGACGTCACAGTCGAAAACATAAGACGCCAACACCACGCTATATCGGATATTGTAGGCAATCCTTGCGTGAGACGCTATAATGTAAACGTATTGTTTCTAGTGTCAGACGCTATTTGTACTGACACGCATGCTAGCGCCCAGCTGATCACCAATGTTCACCTGAATCGTTTTTTGCTAATGCATACCTTTTCTTCTCAGCTCTTCATTTGATCTCGAAAAAATCTGAGCGCAACGCCCATTAAATTTCTGGCTAACAAAAATGTAGTATGTACCACAGCACTATATTTTGAGCACTCCCAATAAAGAAATAAACTGAAAAAGACTTCAAGTGATTGAATTAAGGTGTTATACCTATCAATTGTAAACTGAATATGTTAACGTCGTTTTACTTAACATCTTGTTTATTACAAAAACGGGTTAGTCATATAGTTTTTTAAACGATTTTGTTCTTTTCATCCAGTCTATAATGATTTTGGAAGAATAGTGAAATTTAAGAAAATGGCGGCATTGGGGCTTTAAATGAGAGAGTTAGGAATATGTTGACCACTGCCACTCATTTGTTCTGTTTCACTTCTTCATAGAATGTATACTCCATCCGGATTTCAACTGAAAGTAAAATAAAGTTACTATTAAATAATATTCTGGGTAAAATGATCATTGAAGATGTCTCAAAGTAATCCTGTCATCGTTCGTAATTGAAAGTTCATCTTGGAATTTTTTATTTTAGGTCTATTTAGATTAGGAGATAAAATTAAATATAAATGAGTAGATTTATTACACGTTGTCAAGTTATGGATATTCTTTAGAACGTGAATCCCATCTTTGCGGTATTACTTTGCGTGCCTAAAACACACAACATAAATGAAAATTGTATTTTCCAGCATCACTGCGAAAAGGAATTGTGCCATATGTCTCAAATAACCACGTGTAAAGCTCGCAATCTGCTTAATATTTTACATGCAAGTTATCATGTTCTTGCAGTAAGGTGGATTACCAATAGATTATCTTAGTGTTAGTTTAATCTAATGTCATTAAAATCTTAGTCATTGCAAAAGATGCATTTACAATTCTTTCATGCGTATTCAAAAGTTTGGTGTACGGCTATGTACTTTAATAATAGTACGTCCTTAATGACGGCTTACCTTACTGCTTTGGACAAAAACAAGACTTGGTAAGCTCATAGATCATCTGGCCGCTCTCGTTTTCTTTTCCCACAATACAATAATCGCAATTCGGTGGATTACCCTCAGTGTAGAAATGAATTTCAACTCCATCTCCAAACTTTGAACTGTCCAGTTCTTTATTGTACCTTAACATGCTTCTATCAGCTTCCTTATCACATTTACAATGTCGTAAAAGGACACAATATCGTAGATTGGTTCCTCGAATGATATAATTCATCAACTTAATATAATTGCAAGAAGGATTAAAATGAACTTCTTTATGTTCCTTTGTGCTGTGTTTGTGAGCCCTCGTCCAATCATCCATTCCTTGATCATTCAGTTGTAGGTGAAAACTCAGTTTTGGTCTATATTTTGTTTGCTGCTTGTACGATTATCAAAAATGAGGTGAGTATATTATCTAGCGCAGCATTTATAGAGAAGTTTGGAATTTCCAGATTAATCACTTCTAAATATAGAATATTGAACACATTTGGCTATGGAATAATTGTTCTCTAGTATACTTCCAACTGAAACTTTTTAAAGTTGTCTCCATGCCTTTGGAGTTTTCCTATTTGTTGCTCAAATGAATTATTAATTCCTGTTTTGATAAATGTAATTTTCAAAAATCCATTCAAAAACCGTTAAAAAATTCTTTCCCCATCGCGTACCCCATATTTTGAACTGTGTAATATTTGGACCAATCATATGCATACGCCACTGCAATGAGTCGTTTGTTCAGAAGCCTTACAGGTAACGATCCAAACCTTGAGTGCCACTGGGTATTGTTCTTTTATTTAAGGAATATTATTCATGATGTTTTGAGACTATGACCGCTAAATCATATTTGGTATAAAAATTTAAATACACTGGCCTGAAAAATGTTGCACACTATAAAGGTTGTCCCATGTATTGCATAAATTAAATGTCATATATAGTCTCAATGCTATGTAGAAGAACCCACGAGTTTATTAATTTCTTTATGCTAGTTACTCATTTAGCCTTCAGCTTTTAATGCTTTATATGCAAAAGCGTTAGATATTCTATCGTATTTAGCAATCTAATATCAATTTAAGGTTTATAAATCCATTTGTTGTTTTCTCTGCATCTATATATATTTGATTGGGTTACTTTGGAAGTTGCTTTAGATTGAACATTTCCATATTTATAACCTATGGCTTTTGCTAAGATATACTACGCTATCCATATTGTTTAGTATAGTATGTTCATTATGTGTCATGGTTTACTTATTATCATTTATTTTTATTACGACGTTTTATTATTGTATGGTCCATTACCAAACAAGCTCACAATTAATTTCTTTCTTCCAACACATAATGTGAAATAAAGCTTCTTAGGAAGGTACGGAAATTTCTGGCAAGGCGTTGTGTTGTTTTAATTTATTGTTTATTATTGTTATTTATGTTGTTATTATTTTTCTTCTTATTCTTATTATTGTTATATTATTAATAGGAGTCGTATTATAGAAGAAGTAGAAGTAGTAATTTTTACATCGTTGATTGTATTTTGATTATCTTATATATATCGATAAGATAAAGTTATGCATCTATGTATGTATGTATGTATGTATGTATGTATGTATGTATGTATGTATGTATGTATGCATGTATGTATGTATGTATGTATGTATGTATGTATGTATGTATGTATGTATGTATGTATGTATGTATGTATGTATGTATGTATGTATGTATGTATGTATGTATGTATGTATGTATGCATGTATGTATGTATGTATGTATGTATGTATGTATGTATGTATGTATGTATGTATGTATGTATGTATGTATGTATGTATGTATGTATGTATTTGTTTTTACATACCTGCAGATATATCGTCCTTGTGCTCTTTGGAACGAAATGCTTCCACATCTGTCACTTTGAGTAGATGCAATTTGTTTCCACTCTTTATCCTTTATTCATCATCTGTACATTCCGATTGTATATCTTCCTTTAGTTGCTTTGCGTATGCTAATTTCACGACATGTTATCTATCTAATTGTTCCGTACACAGGATGTCACGACATGCTATCTATCTAATTTTTCCGTACACAGGAAATCGCGACATGTTATCTATCTAATTGTTCCGTACACAGGATATTACGACATGTTATCTAATTGTTACGTACACAGGATTTCACGACATGTTATCTATCTAATAGTTCCGTATTCAGGAAATCACGACATGTTATCTATCTAATTGTTCCGTACACAGGATGTCACGACATGTTATCTATCTAATTGTTCCGTATTATCAGCATCCTTTAACACTAATACGACAAATGCTAGTTCAACACATAGCCAACTCCTAACAATACAAAAATTATGCACATACATAAGAATCATTTCCAAGATGTCATGGTAAAATAAAATTCTTTGAATCTACAATGCAAATTAGCTTTATCATTTGACGGACTGCTATTAAACTAGCAAGCAAGCGATATCGTAAGATATGTGATTATCTCTCGAAACAAACATTGCTAACTGACCTCAGTTGAATAATTACCAGAACCAATGGATGAAACTGTATGCGGAGATGACGATTTCTCAGTTCACTTTATGTTCATGTGTGTACAGATATATTTGTTATTTTTTAAAAAGTCACTTATCCTCTATCTTCTATCAGCAAAACATTAATATGATTAGCTGTTTTATTTCGTCACTTGTTTAAAGAATATTTGTTCTTTCCTAATTGATGCCATCGAGTATGCTATGTAATAGTTTCATAATTTGAGGTAACATACATTGTTTTAATAACAGTAATAAATTATTATCTTATGGTAAACCTGTAGCGGTTCAATATATGATCCAAATATGAACGTATTGATTTTTAAAGCGAGAGATGCATATTTCGTCTTGGATGATATTTCCAAACCTGCTTAACATATTAAATACTTCATAATACTTAATAATGAATTGTATGTCATGCGTACTACAGAAATACTGGTCTTCATCGGCTTCTATTTATATGATAGAACGCACTCCCTAAACACCTTTTGTTTGATAATGCTTTCACCTTGGAAGAAAATATACCAATATTAATTAACTTGTGTATTTACAACATTATGGATGTTGCTTTAATTATCGAGTTTGCAAATTAGCTTACACTATTGAAAACACACATTAACACATTGAGTTAATATTTAAAGCAAATATGTAAATTTAAAAAAAATGGAAAACAAACTATATGTTATGCAGTCGTAGAGGACGAGAATGTTGGACACAAGTCATTATATGATTTGCCGAAAATCTTAAGACAGTACTGCGGACCAAAAATGATTCTTTTTCCATATCTGTTTAGTAATTAATAATAATTACGTCATTACATCATTTATATCTAAGTATGCTGCATACTAATCTTTTGTACGTCTAGCTAAGGTTGTTATATATACTTGAAAAAAGAACATTATTTGCTTTTAGACTACAGGTAATATATACGTTTAAATGCAGAACATTAACACTAACAAAATAACGATCTATATCGTTGTTGAGAAAATGTCTCATTTATGCAAGATTCATCTTAAGGACTGTAAACATATAATTATCAAACAAATTTTGTTTTGCTAAAAAAAGCAATTAGGACGGATAGTATGTTCTTTGTCTGCTAAGAAATTTACTTGTACAATATACTGTATCACCAGTTTTACATCAATTCTCATTGGTCGTTTTCTCAAATGCATTTTAGGTCAGTAGATTTTCCGAACTTACATATAAGTCTAAAATACATATACATATAAGTCTAAAATCCATATACATATAAGTCTAAAATACATATACATATAAGTCTAAAATAACCCCATGACTCATAAGTAAAAAGCACAGTTTAGTCACAGAAAAAGAATATATTAAATTGTATGTCTTCTTGTGCAATTGCCAAAGAATGTTTGATTCATTATTTTATTTACACATTGTATATACAACGTGCGTAATAAAAAACTTGATGCGTTTTATGTATTGTTCCCACTATGCTTGCTGTCTTGTATTAAACGATAGAGGATCATTGTGTCTTTATCGTACTAGACCATTGTAATAAAAAGTTGCCACCTTTTGTCCCACGCTTTAAAAATATCTTCTAATGAGGTTTTTCCGAATTACTCACGTAAATTTAGTTTTTATAATTTCCTTTCGGCTTGCTTTGGTAAAGACATATTTTCATTATATCTTATAATGCTTTAAAAAAAATAGAACCGAATCTGTACTAATATTATGACTTTTATGCCGCGCAATGCCTAATATATACAGTTAAACGTTTTGTATCAACAGGGTATTTTAGGTTAAAATCGATGGATATGGTACATAGTAGTGATGACAAAACATTAATTCAAACTTGTCATCAAAATATCATAAATATGATGACCCATCCCATTCGGCATTGAGCAAAACAAGGTTTAGTTATATTTAATAAAAAGCAAAATTGTAGATTTCACTAGTTGCATCAAACATTGTGTCCTGTTGAAGCCGTCATGGAACAATTAGCATCTTTGGACATGCATTGTAGCACAATGTATTTGAATGTCTTGTTTCTTTCCTTGAACAGTTGTGTGTATCACTAAAATTAATCTCAATCTTTGGAAACGTTTCTTAAAAAATAACTGTTTGCAATGAATCCGTGCTGGCAAGCATTATCTCTATATAACAATGGTTGTAAATATGATTAGTGTTTTTATTGGACCAATCACGAAACTAGTTGAGGCTATTTTAATGTATTTATTAGTAAAAATACATCTAATGATCAAAAGAATAACACATCTCCAAACCCAAACCTAACGTGAACACGAAGTAAAGAAATGAATAATAAAGGGCAAGAAATTATTAACTTATTTTCTCAAACGAACTAGACGAAAAATGACATTAAAATCAAAAACGTTTTAAAAATCTTTCTTTACATTACATGTTTTCCAAAATGTCCAATTACAAATTATAGAGTTTGGTATGTGACTAACATGCTTTAATAAATATATAGAATATGCTAGAACGTTCTGCCAATATCTGTGTAATCTAACAAGTCAGATGCAACGTGCGTTTCTGAACAATTTTGCAAATCACAGATTATTCCGAGCTACCATTACAGCTATTGCAGTTAATGCATACATTGTGAATCATATTTGCAGTGTTTAATTGATGTTTAAGTTATTTTTAAGAAAACAATCAATGTGCTTGTATTGCATTTTATCCAGCATTTGCAATGCATATTTTGTTCTTATATTAATATAAATACCATAACGTTTAACTAATTAATAATACCATAACGTTTAACTAAGACAACACATATTTAAATCTTTGTCCTGAAACAAATACTAGTGTGAACGATTAACCTTTAATAATACTAATTTTCCTGTTTTCTTTCTATGGGGCAAACGGTTCCTAACTACTAGATGGATCAACATTACACTTGGCTTGTACTCTTGTGATGAACATCGGAAGTAATTCTAATCAAATGATTATCAGTATAACATATTTCTAAATAACTTTAAAAAGAGGTACCCATATTAGTACTTCTTGATCATTCATATTTCAAACCTTAATCATATTTCCACTAATGTTTTTTGGGTTTCAGCTTCGTTTGTTATATTGTCTTAATATTATGACCATCAAATAAATAATGACAAATCATATAAGTATATCTGCATTGTGTAAACTATATTACTATATTGATTTTAGCTCAATTACAAAAGAAAAATTCCGTAAATGATACCAATGCAATATATAGAAAATTTGTTTAATTAGGTGCTGATAACATTGATCTGGTTTAAAAAAACTGACTGTTACAAAACCATTCATTCAATTGGTTATATAATTCATTTCGGTGAATAATAGCAATGAAACGGAAATGCGAAACACTTGTGAAATAAGATGTATCGCTGGCTCGTCCAAACATCATATCAGTAATTGGTTTCCTTGAAAAAATCCTTCTAGTTGTATTTAATTTTGTGTTTAGCAGTTTTTAGAATTTACATCCAAGCACACACCGGTAGGGGTAATGCGAAGTTGTATTCACAGGCAATCAAAACGGATGTTATCCATGTGCAATAATTATTTCACATAATTTTATTACAGATCAACATCAGTAGAAATATTTGTTGTAAGGAGACCGCACATTCAACTACAATCCTCATATCGTTTTTCCGTTGCATCTCAAATAATCTAAGTAAAAACCAGCCAATCAGTCTTTGTTGAAAGAACGAAAACGTTTTAAGGCATTGGAGAAATTCCTCGTTAGAACAGGCGTAACCGGAGACGTAACTGCATTCTTAAAATTAAAATGGCTCTGGTCCGATCAACTGAAATACAAAAAAAAGAAGCTTTTAAGCAACCGGAATATATAAACAATTATAGGGAGAAGATGTTCTTTACGAACAAAAATGGACGTAAACATGTTTAGCCGTATCATAAAAAATATGTAATGGAGAAAACATTATTTATGTTTGAGACTCTTAAAGGAAATTTGGTTAACCTTTTGTTATTCTGAAAGAACAAATGAAAAAATAACATTTAACGTTTGTACTATAAGTTGGTCAAAATCACATTAGTAAAGAAAACATACTTTCTACCATGTCGTAAGATATGTTATTCTGATGTTTTTGTACAAGCAAATAAAGAAAAGAATATCAGTCTTGGTTAATATCCCTTATATAATTGATATTAAACAAATATATCGCATATAGATAAAACGTCACATCAAATAACCTGGAAACATGGAATCAAAACTAGTCCGCAGAAATAATCGATGTATAAAAGAGTCCATGAAAATGTAGAACATGCGGTTTATTCATCAAAACCGGAATTATTAATTTAATCAAGTAATTATTGAATATATTCTAGAAAGAAAAACAAAAGTGATGAATATTAATAATGATCATAAATCATTGTAGAAAACGCGTAGATTATAACGAAGAGTCCAATTAAATTACCTTCTTAATACTAAGCCTATTAAATGCATTGTATTAATTTATTAAATTATTAAATTAAATCCATTGTATGTTCATGAGTGACCTTATATGTTTCCTCTCTAGGCTTTCAGTTTGTCTAGACATTGAAAGAAATTAAAACAGGGTCCAAATTTTAAAAAATAAAAATAAAGTCCAGATGTTTTGTTAGTTATTTAGAAAATTATCCATCATCATTATGAACAATTTAGCTTATTTGCTGGTTGGAGTTTTAACTTTGGTTACACATATAGTGGGTAATATGTTATTAACAAAAATCAATTTCGATTATTTAGTCAAATTTATCTACAGACCTTCTTGGACAATAGCAGCACCTTCTGCTACATAGTTGATTGAAGTGAATGCGTCCATCTATAAATCTAAAATACACTCCAAGTGGTAAAGGTAAATGTACATTTTCAGCATCTGCTTTATTTACAACTCTCGGTCTGAGGTGAAGAGACCTTGGATAATTATGTTGCATTCTCAGATAAGACATTTGTAAATTTCAGTATCGTTTTGATCGAGAAAATCTTAACTAATCGAAGTGAATATATATCTAGATTGATAAAGGTATTAAATGACGTCATAGTTATATTGTGTATTAAACAAGATAGTCTCTCATACGACCATAGGCGAACCCTCAAGGTAGTCTCATTCTCAGGCGTCACCATTTGATTAGTAAACTATGAAAACATATCATTCCTTTGATGCATTTTGTAGCTAAGACACGAATGCATGATTTGCTTTAGTAAATATGGTCATCAAATATTATTTCTGAAAGACATTTAATACAACCCAAATAAGAAAATAATTACCGTTGAACTGAGAAAAATATAAAATAATTCACTTACGGTATTATATAGTTTTCCTTTCCCCAATGATCTCCTAAGAACTTATGTAATGGGACCACTGTACTGACCATTCACCTGTCTGCCAGATCTTGTTACCGATTTTTGTTAGTTGCTCTATCATTGATTCCCCCATTATTTATAAGTTCAGCTGGGATGTTGTCTACCCCAATTGACTTCCCATTCTACAATGCTCTTATTGCTGACTCCATCTTTTATTTTAGAATGGAGAAATCATCAAGGTTGGAACTTCAAGCACCTCTGGGTCTCCTGTGGATGGATGGTTGTAGAGTTCCTTACATTACTTAGTCCATCTTTCTACAATACCACTTGCTTACGTGAGACAGTTTTTATTTTTGTCTTCAGTGGTACTGGCTCTTAGTTGCTTCTGTCTGGTGAGGTCTTTAATAAGTTGGAATGCATTTTCGCTAAGCGTGATCAGACTAGTCTCTATTTCTGTGCACGTTTGTCCAATCTAACTGTCTTCTGTTTTCTTTAAGTTTTATCTGATATTCTTGTTTTTTTCACGGTACTTCAATGCCCTTGTTGTGTGTCCGGTGTTTTCGAGGTCTCTTCGGGAATCACACAGATTCAGATTTGTTCCTGTAACCTAGATTTGTTTTCTTTGGGCGATGGGGCCAAATGATATCCTTGGCAGCTGTTTCATGACTGTGTTGAAAGTGTCTGTCATCACTGTAACATCAACATCAATCAAAGGAGTGGAGCAACGTTTCTTCCAATTGTTGCTTGGAATAACTTGCAAATGTTCGGGTCCTTCAGTTGTTCAATTGAATTTGAGACTGAGTTTCTTTGGCTGGTTAATTTTCTTCAGCTTCACTCGGATGTTCATAATCAAACCCAACATTAACACCTGAGAACGTTCTTATTTTTGCTGTATTGATGCCGGATCGGTAACGCGTTTGAACCAATATGTAGTCGATCTGGTTATGATAGGTTACATTTGGTGCGTACCATGTCCATCATTGCGACGCCTTTTGTTGGCACAGGGTGTTGGCTAATACCAAGTTGTTTGTAGCGAACACGAGCAGATGTCTCCCTGTTGCATTGGTAAGATCATTGCAAGAAGATCCACAAATCCACAATGATCGTCCCTATGTTTTATAACGTCCATACCCACACAGAATTTCCGTCTTTTTGGATGATGAGGTTGTCTCTTTTACTTACCATGTTTATAATACACTGGCGTTTGAAGTAAAACTCCTCTATTTTTCATCATTACTATCAGTAGTTCCGTCATAGACTTGGATAATTGATATGATAAAGAAGACGCTTTCAGAAAAATGGAGATGATTCTGCTAGACAATTTCGACATTCAAGCATTTGTTTACAAGGAAGCCTACTCCATTTATGGACTTGTCAAACTCTCCACTATAGTAGAATATGTACACGTCGTCAATTTGGTGTTCTCCTAGAGCTTTCCATCTGACTTCACAGAGTCCCAGAATGTGCCACGTGTAGTGTTCCAACTGGCGATGGCAATGCTGTCTCTCGCTTTGATTTGGTGCAAACTGCCAGTAGCACTCTTGTCACCTCCATCCTGGTGGACAACGGCAGGTGCGGTCCTTTTTGACCTTGGCAACGACCGACCTGGCGAAGCAGGATGTTTTGGCGCCGCCGATTTGGCGCCGACCGTTTTCGCATGGGCCGAGCAATGATTATTCCTGTTGCGAAGTAATCTTACATTAGTGGAGCAGGTAAGGACAACATTGATTAGCTCAGCTATCAAAGAGATGTAGAGTGTAAGTGAAATATAAAGTAAGAAATAAAAGTAAAATTATTCTAGTGATTAGCATGTTTGTTATTAAAATAAGTTTAACTAGAACTATAAGAGAAACATAAATGAAAAACTCTTTTACGCTAATACATTCTACAGCATAGATAGTTATATACACAAACAACTATATAGAAGTGGGTTTGAGCCTGAATGGCTAAATCGTTAATCCTTTGCGTCGACTTATCATAGCTTTCATTTAAAAATATGAATAACACGTTAGACATCAAAAGGTTAATTTGTAAATCCTTACGTGGCCATGACTCACAGGACAATATACCAATAGAGTCAATTATCTTTAACGACCTGCTTATATTGTTATTTCTTAATTCTTTTGTAAATGCCGACATGACATCTAATTATGTTAAGGATAATGGATAATGTTTTGATGTTAATCCTCTTCTTGGTGCCAAAAACGGCTGGCGCCAAAACGGCCCACACCAAAACAGAAGGGGATGTAGTGTATCGTCAAACGGCCTAAGGGTCTCCACTCCGGAGTTTCTCTTAGGGTCTACACTCCCTTAGCCTTTGTCTAACCAAAGCCGACATGCAAGACAGCAGGAGACTCGTATATTGGCATATGCGTCCATTTCCGGAGCAGATAAAGCATCTGTCACTGTCCATAAATGACCACAATTATCTGCAAATCATGGCCTTGAAATGAAGATCTTCATCATTATTAATTTTTATTATCTAGATTATTTACAGTAAACGTATTAAATCTAATATAATATGTTTAAAGATCTAATCATACTGTGAGACGGGAACAATTTCAGGGACAAACTCAACACCGTTAAGTCCATGATCTAGAGTTTGAGGTTTAATGCAAAACTGTAAGTTGATAGTACCATCTTTAGGTTTCAAACATACCAGATACGTTGATGTAAATGACATGCACCAATCGATATAGATCACATTACATATTTTATCGAGTAGAATGCCCTTCCATGGAAAGGACTTTTGTTCAAAATAGTGACAAAGAAGCTGCTTACAATTAATCCACGTGTTAAGAAAGGCACACATGCTAGCAATAAAAATGACTTTTGTCCACTTGACGTTGCGGTATTCATACTAGTGATTTAAAAGGATTTGAAAGAATTGTCACACAAGATATTTTCATTATACATCTTTTACAAAATCAGTGAAATTCATATATACTTTATTACTTTGCCTTATCAAATATTTTGATATCTAGATCGGGAATAAAACAATTCATGCATCGCATATTTGTGTCCCTAATTAGGCTGGGTTTGTAATATCCCTCATTTGGTAATATACTTGCATATTTGTTTGGTCCCTAATTAAGCTGTGTTTGTAATATCCCTCATTTGGTACTATGATTGCATATTTATTTTGTCCCTACTTAGGCTGGGTTTGTTATATCCATCATTTGGTACTATGCATTGCATATTTATTTTATCCCTAATTAGGAAGGGTTTGTTATATCCATCATTTAGTACTATGCATTGCTTTGCCAATGCGCACATAATGAGTGTTACTATTTATCTATATTAAATCTGGGATTTTATCCTTGCCCTTTGTCTTGTCCATTAAAGAGATCACTCTTAGTCTTTACACTTGGACACAAAATACATGCGTTTTTTAAAATACAAAATGCTATACTTTTGGACATGTTTGTCACACGATGGTTTATGTCAAAAATGCGCATCACACTGCATATTGTACTTTATGAATCCTTTCTTGTTTAGGCCTTATCTTTGCGATTATCACTTTTATCATGATAAGTCTTCTTCGTTGTTCTTCCATTCCAAATTCGAATGTAAGTGACTCTATTAGTAAGGATGTTATTAGTATTGTTAATAGCGATTGTAGTAGCATTAGTAGTAGTAGTAGTAGTAGTAGTAGTAGTAGTAGTAGTAGTGGTAGTAGTAGTAGTGTCAGGAGGAGGAATAAGATGCATTGTTATTGTTTTGGGTGTGATGCTCGCAGGCGTGGAGGTAATATTATTGGTTGTAAAGGTTTGACCTAAATATATGAATTATATTCAAGAACATGCACATAAAAAATACATGTATATGGCTTTACATTGTTGATCACATTTCTAATAATGTTATAGTGTTCGAATAACGACATGTAAACGTTAGAATAAAGACTTGTTAGTTATAGAATAAAGACATGTGAATTTCATTTATATTCCTCAGTACTAATCTATTATCAATTTTGGAATTAGTCTAATAATAATTAAGGCAGCGCTGCATACGACATTGGTACTGCTTTTTCCATTCTACTAGTGTTCTTTCTCTATATATGGAAAGACATTTATTTTAACTTATTGCTTTATAAACAAATATCTTTCTTAATCAAAGTCTTACAAACTTTCCTGTAGTCTAAGTTAGTAATAAATCAAATATCTTTCTTAATCAAAGTGTTACAAACTTTCCTGTAGTCTGATCGTTTTTTGACTACCGCAATATCCAGTCTGAACCCGTCTGTAGAAAGATACAATATAACCTATATTAACTAACACCTTCAAAACATAGCCCATCTGATATTTTAAACTTCTGCTCAATTAAAACCCGTTTTTTTAAGTAACCTGTTTTTTTAATTAAATGTAAAATATAATATACGTCCTTTACAAACACCAAAGCGTGCTTGTTTGTCTGTGCGTCCTTTAATTGTCTCCTATCTGACATTGCTTATCGTCTGATCAAATTATAGTTTGATTTGTATCATTCTATATACATGCCGGTCCTCCTATTAAAGTTTACTTAAGACTTTTTGTCTTTTATTAAACGTTCATATGTTTTTACTTGTATTATTTCTGTGCTCTTTTTTAATATAAAAAAAGATACGCGTTTTGTCCTCGGTATGACTGTGATGCGTTAGAAAAAGTAAATTATATATATATATATATATATATATATATATATATATATATATATATATATATATATATATATATATATATATATATATATATATATATATATCCTATGTATTTCCTTGTTCCATTATAATAGTATCTAGTGAACTTAGTTTTCTAAAATAGATTTTTTAAAATATCTTTGTGCTAATATTCCTGATGATTAACAGTTATCGTTTCTCTGTTTTAAAAAATACTACTACTACTACTACTACAAGTGATCATTTACTACTGCTATTACTGCTACTGCCACTACAACAACAACAACTACTACTACTACTATCACTACTACTACTACTGCTACTACAAGTAATCATTTGTTTTGTAATTTATGAATGTATTATTCATGACCTTTTATTAATATTGTTTTTTTTGCCAAGGTCCTGCATCATGCCTTAAGATTCAAGTTGTTTAGTTTGATTATCAAACGACACATTTGTGAATACGAAAATGCGTGCAGCAATATACTTATTCATGCATTACCCTAAATAATTTTATGCAAACGGTGCCCTCGGGTTTACAGCCATGTTTTGTGTTTTGGCGTTTCAGTTATCAGTGTATACTTAATCATTAACAGATCATTTACGTTTTACTTGTGTCGTCTGCAAACCTGTTATTTTTAACTTACTATATTTTTTGTGTAGGAAAATGTAAATAGATTATGAATAAGAACTTTAACCTTTTAACCTGATCGTACGTTTCATACTGTTGGAATTGTAAGAATAATTGCATTCGTCATGTGTTATTTTTTTACGTTGTTGTATTAATTATTTCGTAAAATTACTATAAACGTGTCATGCTCCAAATACTTTCAAGGAGTCAGATTTTTTGCTCCTTTGCTGTATGTAGGTATGATGAAATTTGATGCATTCGCTATCCTTCAACATCTGCGCTTGCCGATGGCTTACTACTGCGTTTGTGTCTTTTTTGTTTACTGATCAACTAAAGAAAGTTTGGCGATGAAAATACATTAAAATATATTATTCCAAACCTAAATTCTAACACACTGGCCCCAAACCTAAAGTCAAACACACTGTCCCCAAACCTAAATTCTAGCACACTGTCCCCAAATCTAAATTCTAACACACTGTCCCCAAATCTAAATTCTAACACACTGTCCCCAAACCTAAATTCTAACACACTGTCACCAAACCTAAATTCTAACACACTGTCCTCAAACCTAAATACTAACACACTGTCTCCAAACCTAAATTCTAACACAGTGTCCCCATACCTAAATCTAAGACACTGTCCCCAAACCTAAATTCTAACACACTGTCCCCAAACCTAAATTCTAACACACTGTCCCCAAAATTAAATTCTAACAAACTGTCCCAAAACATTAATTCTGACACACTGTCCTCAAATATAAATTCTAACACACTGTCCCCAAACCTAAATTCTGACACACTGTCCCCAAACCTAAATTCTAACAGACTGTCCCCAAACCTAAAATCTAACACACTGTCCCTAAACCTAACTTCTAGTGCACTGTCCCCAAGCTTAGTTATTATTATTGTTATTATTATTATTATTATTATTATCATTATTATTATTAATATTAATATTATTATTATTATTATTATTATTTAAAATTATTATTATTATAATTATTATTGATATTATTATTATTATTGTTATTGTAATTATTATTATTAGTCATATTGTTATTATTATTACTCTTATTATTGTCATTATTATTATTACTGTTAGTTTTATTATTATTTTTATTATTGTTATCATTATTATTATTATTATTAGTATTGCTATTGCTATTATTATTATTATTATTATTATTATTATTATTATTATTATTATTATTATTATTATTAGATAGTGCTGCTTGTTTAAATATTCACTGCGATTCTTGTTCAATTTTTCTATTTTTTCATGGAATGGCTAATCTTTTTGCCAAAATGTTTCGTCATAGGCAGAACACATATCATCATATTTCAGAACATATATGTATTAATTAGTTCCAAGTGATTTTTCTCAATTAAACAATGAATGTTGATTAAGCTGAAAATTAATTAGATTTAACATGCTTTCTCAAATTAACGGTTTGTAGTTGATATTTAGTATATTATGAGTTTCTCCGGTGAATACGTCAAATACTATTCAGAGAAAGAGCATTAAAAGCAAATCATACATTATTACAAAACAAACAAACCCACATAAAGAGTTGAACATATTGAAGTGAAGCGCATAGTGAAGGCCTAATTACACCTAAATAATATATAAGATTAGAAGAACCCACTAGTAAAGTTGGATAATATAATATTTTAAAGGCGGTACCTTGCACTATATAAACGTTTGTGTGTCTACTAAAATCCTTTTGTAATCAACAATAGCATCTATTTGTATTTAAAACGAAAATACATTAATATATTGTTATTTCATTTATTTAATTTTTTAATGATATAAAAGTGCAGGAATGATTGATACTTGGAAAAACAAAACTTATGGGTATATTCAATTATTTATTACATCATTGAGTGGATTTATCTTTTCTGTTGTTATTTATTGTCGTACAATGTAACAACAAATCATTGAGTATGCTCATTCTATATATATGGTTTAAAATTGATTTAAGTCGGAAAGGATTACTAAACTGCGACTTAAAAATGACGATACTAATTGGAAAGAATATAACCGTAGTAATCTGTTACGTGTTCCAAAGGTATATGCATACATTGGCTAAATAATGAACCGTTTCTCTATTGCTGAATAGATTATATGATAAGCTATTGATTTTGAATGATATGCTATTGATTTTTAATGACCAGTGTTCAATAATATAGGATAATAGTATCTCTGTTTAAAGAGATGTTTTAGTCAGTAAACTGAGTCGTGTTTGGATTGATAGTACATGATACAGATTGCATTTCGATACTGTTAAAGTAATAATGTGTAAATAATTTGAAATCATCGAATGTTGGACACTATTTATTACTCTAATGAGGTCAAACATTTAGCTTTATTGATGACTAAATTAAAGTACAACAATAACTATAATACATGACAACCTTATGATTCAAGTATCAATACAGATTGGCTGCATTTGTTGTACAGTTTTGCTACCATGTTTAACTACAACGATTTTAATATCACCCCTTCTCTCCCATCTATGTAATTGCGATGAAAACTGCCATTGTATTGGATCTGTTGAGAAACCGATGCTTGACACTAACGATTTAAAGAACTACAAGCCTGTTTCTAGCCTCCCAATCATGTAAAAATAATATAAAAAGTTGTTCTGTCCACACTTGTATATAATCTGAATTAAAATAATCTTCTTAGCAAAGTATAGTCAGTCTATTGCCTTAGTTCTGGATGTTGCTATCTAATTCGTTTACTTTAAATAGTCAGAACGAGTACAAATTAGTCACGCTTTAACCACCAAACACCTGTACGACTCAATGAAGTTATACATGTGCCCTATTACTTCACAATATAGTGATTCATAGATGTTATACTGAGTTTATTGATAACTATAATAAAGTACAACAATAACTATAACAACTGCAATTACAACCTTATGGTCGATTGAGTTGAACAATAGTATATATATAACAAAACCCTTGTTTTTACATGTGTGCACATATTTGCACAGTGCAAATAAAAAGGTTGTTATGAATAGCTTAATAATAATTAAGGTAATTTTTTTACGTGCTTATTATAGACAGCAAGACGCTTTGTAAACGTCAAAACTGTACAACGATTAGAATTGATGTCATGGAATATATAGAAACGAATAATTTATATACAATACTCTCATGGAATATATAGAAACGAATAATTTATATACAATACTCTCATGGAATATATAGAAACGAATAATTTATATACAATACTATCATGGAATATATAGAAACGAGTAATTTATATACAATACTATCATGGAATATATAGAAACGAGTAATTTATATACAATACTATCATGGAATATATAGAAACGAATGATTTATATACAATACTATCTTTACCTTTATTTATATAGATAAAAAATTGCTTTATGTTTTATAATCAGAAGGCATTTCAACTTTATTTAATCGGAGTTAGGAATATAGTCATAACTATCACTCTCTTGTTCATATTAGTATCTTCAATCAGAAATTTCCCTGCAAGCAGAATCAATTAAACATGATATTATGGTGAAAACTATCACTGTAGTCTACCAAAATAAATATAGTAAGCGATCTTAATTTTTTTGTCGTTATACGTAAAACATAAATAAAAATACAGTTCTGGTTTGATCAAGGAGATTACAACATCCACACATAGAGTACAAACTAATCATCAAATAGCATATATGATGCCCGTTGCATGTATGTATTTCGATACGTAGTTCCCATATTATGCTGCCATATGTTTGTGTTCCTACAAAATATTTGAAAAATGTTTTCTACAGCAGCAATGAAAAGAATATTTTGATTCATTTCGTAAACAAACATAATTAAAAACGTCATGTTAGAATGTTAGAAATTGCTTAATATTATTCTTCGAAGACTAAAACACATGTGAACAGTAGCATATCGTTACATGGTAATACAGTTAGATTTTAGCTGACTCGTCCTACTTTTGTATAACAGTGTAGCCGCATTTCTGCTCCTTTGCCTCAGTTCAGAATTTCTACTCAGTCAACAATATCGTGATAAGTCCATCGTTTCTAAAGTAGATTGCTTCTATCTTTGTTTTTGTTACAAACACAATGTCTTACCATGATAGCAAGTTGAATATTTTTTCTCTCAATTCTAAATATTTTATTCTCTTCCTTTACAAATTCGTCATCTTTACTGAAATGTTAGTCTTTGTTTGCTTCACCACTTTGCTTACCATCATCAGACCAACCTTAATTGTTCAATTCGTCGCGAATGCCCATTCAAGTTGTTTTGTGTGTTTTGCTTGCGATGTCTTCACAGCGGTGTGGAACAATTTGTGACACGTACGATGTTATACCAGACAATTTGAAATTTGTCCTTATTCAGCACTATCTATATATAAATAAATGGTAGAGAATACTAAATATATTATGTTTCCAAATTAAACTACTTAGACTTTCCGACATTTTTTATGATTATTTTCTATTTGTTTGTAAGGCAAATACTAATTTATTTTGTTATAATATTACATTGTAAAAAATACACTCCTTCCAAAATATTCTATTTTGAAAGGCATATTCTTTCCCCACTTCGCATAATACATATAGACCATTGGTATGCTTACCCGACTATAATAAATCGCTTGTTCACAATTGTAAAGCTCTGAAGCACAAATATAAAAGGTTTAGTGCTCTTATAATAGAATATTGCTCATAAGGAGAAACGAAAACATATTTTCAAAACCCACCTCTAAAATGTTCCCATGTTTTGGATAATAAACGTTCTACTCAGAATAAAAAAAAATCAATATCTCAGTTAATGTTGTCAGCTTTAAATACTTCTGGGCATAACAGTTTAGTAATGTATAGTTTGATATATACTCAGCGTAATAATTAGTAGGAATAACTCAAACGTCGAACTGCATTGTTTGCGTTTTGTTTGCATTAAAATTATTACTTTCTTCAATTCCCTTTCCAGGCTATGGAATCCATCCAGACTCGAAACTGTTTGTCAATGTAATTTACTATATGCTTTAAATTGCATAAAATAACGTTAAGAACTAAATTCAAATTTTTGCAAAATGGAAAAACAATTCATGTAGCAGTATGAACTTCTACTGTTAAGTAAATAGTCAGTCATTTAAAACGATTAAACAAACGCAGCTTGTTTGCAATAAGTACAGTCATCCATTTATATACGACATTCGCTTTTTCGTGCCATGTTTTCGTGCCATTTATATAAGACATTCGCTTTTTCGTGTCATGTTTTTTAAACCTATTTGTCCTTAATTATTCTTATTATCAATTCATCCATGTTTGTCCGTTCATCAACAAGATGGAGGATGTGCTTAATTTTGTCCTGAACATTTGTTATTTCTTTGCATCTGTTAAACTCCTCAATAAAGGTCATCATGATATATTATCTTTCCTTGTATTACTAACCTTACATGAAAATCATCATGATATATTATCTTTCCTTGTATGTTTGAACACTGTAATGCTATAATATGTTAAAAATCTTTATTAACATATTCTAGAAGTCGACATTAAACCCATTTACATTTTATTTTTTTAATTTGTCAACCAACAGAGACCTACCCTATAACTTGTGCATTTTCGTTATGTGTGTTATAATAATTACCGAGTCATTTGGTGATTTCTATGATTGGGTTAGAACTCTTTGGGTTGATTTTTAAGTGAATATATTTATCTGATCTATGATTTAATAAGCTGTTTGTTGAGGCCTTATTTTTTAATTTAACTCAGACAAGTTTAATTTATATGACGAAAACGAACACACAACATTGTATCTATATCTGAATCTAGGTTATTAATATTTAAATATTTAAGTGGAGATAATAATTTCGTTTGATTAATAAGTTAATAGATGACATTTATGGGATTCATGCCTTAGTCTTATTTACTATAACCTAGATATTGGTAAGATGCTGCCAAGACAGGCACTCGATCTCTCTATCTATCTATCTATCTATCTATCTATCTATCTATCTATCTATCTATCTATCTATCTATCTATCTATCTATCTGATATGCATCATAATTCATATTTGAATAGAATGTACATTGGGATACAAAAAAACTCATTCGTGCCTATACATTAAGAGAACACTTGCATATAGGGCATGTTACAGAGCTAAACGGGAAATCCTAGGTTAAACCTGTATATATGAATAACCATTGGGTAAATGTCTATATTTGCTGGAAACGGCTGACATTATTTGGGGTTACATAGTAATATGTTTGGAATTTACCTCAATTTGCCCAGATGTAGGTATGTAAAAACCTAGGTTAAAATTATCCATTTGATTTCACAGGTGAATGGGTAGAAAACGGTGGAAACACCGTGGTAAACAGGACTATAGATATAACCCTAGGAATGAAATTTCAGAGCAACACTGGAAATCCTATCTTAAAGTAGGCTTGTTATATGCGATTTCTATGCTAGGAACATATATAGGCGAAGAAGATATTTTAAAAATATTCCTGATTACCTTCTAAACACTCCTCCTTAACTCAGACAAAAAGGATATACTATCTGTCCATACATTATATATTTACATAAATTCAAAATACTCTATAAAACACATTACAAGTAGGCACATATAGGAGTGTTTATAGGTGCACTACTTTATCTCAAAGAAACACACGCCTGTAGGAGCAATAGGTGTATTTATAGAAATGCTACTATGCTCTCACTAAATCATAAATATCCAATCATATATAAGAGATCGGTGAGGATATTTTAGTTTTAGTTGTAGACAGAGATTGTTTTAAATGGTATAAAGATCCAAAAAGATAAGGTCGGTAACCTATTCCTGTATTTGACGCACTTTTTACGAGAATAAAATGATAGACATATAAAGTTTGTTACATTTCAAGCCTTTACGAATCTGTTCAATGTCACCAAGGGTCACATTTTATAGCTGGAAGTTATGAAAGTACCGAATACCCTACATTTTAAATCTTCCCCGTCTAACGTGGCATTAACGGAGAGGTATTATATCATCTCGTGACAAACACGTCAAGACATGAATGATCTATAATGGTGGTAAGGCAAACCTATTCCTTAAGATTCATTATTTCACCGACAAACCTTGAAAGGGAGGAATGGAGAAGAATTGCTATCTGAAATTAGGACACAGACATAGAAAAACGTTTGAAAAAAATTATAAATTATTATTATTTCAAAGGCGTGGTTAGGTCGGTGAAAATGAATCAATATTAGCAACACCAATATTAATAACAATATCATTACTACTACTATTAATCCTTTTACTACTATTATTATTAATATAACGACCAATATTATTAATACTACAACTATTACTATTATTATTAATTTTGTTACCATTATTATAATATTACTACCGACATTATTAATATTACTACTAATATTATTTATATTACTACTATAATTATTAATATTACGACCACTTTTGTTAATACTACTAGTACTATTATTGTTCATAATACTACTAATATTATTAATACCACTACTATTACTATGATTATCAATATTAATACCAATAATATTAATATTACTACCAATATTACTAGTAATAATACCAATATTATTAATACTACTACCAACATTATTAATATTACTACCAATATTAGTAATATTAGCAATATTACTTCCAATCTTATTAATACTACTACTATTATTGTTAATATTACTACCAATATTATTAATACTACTACCAATATCACGGATAGACCTACCATTAATATTTATATAACTACCAATGTTAGTAATATTACTACCAATATTAGTAATATTACTACCAATATTATTAATATTACTAACAATATTATGAAGATTACTACCAATATTATTAATACTACCGCCAACATTATTAATACTACTACCAATATTGTTAATACTACTACCAATATTATTAATATTATTACTATTTCTTCTACTTATCATGAAAATATTATCAATGTTAACTCACCCATAAACATGGTGACATGGTTTATTGCGTGACATTTGATAAGTCACTCCGAGTTAATAATCTTATCAACGTGGTACGTTTATGTCACTGATAACACATACAGCATTTTTTTTAGCCCGTTTGATAAATATGTATAATGCATTCAATTGATAACGTGACCTCAGTTAATTCGTCACAGTTTCGATATTAGTGTATTCCACGAACTTGCATCAGATCATCTCTTCATTATATTATATCTGGACGTATCTTTCCCTAACTCCCCACCTTTATTTGCTACTAAGAGAAACCTGTTTGCGAATTTTTTTTCGTGACAAGGTACAACCCATTAGAGATACGCTTCACAACACAAATTCAATTGACTCGTCACCACACAGTTAACATAAAGAATTTCAGCGACATCCATTAGGAGCATGTGAACCTGTCTCTATGGATTTAGTATGGATAATAGTAATGAATATAGCACAAAAGTCATGTGAATTTGATCCAATTCCAACATAACTGCTGCTTGAGTTCTTAAATCCAATATTACCTTCACTAACTGATTTTATTAATATCTCTCTCTTATCTGGGGAATTCCCATCATTTTCAAAACTGCCATTGTAAAGCCTCTGCTGAAGAAACCAACGCTTGACCACTTAACGATTTAAAGAACTACGGAACAGTTTCTCATCTCCCGTTCATATAAACAAATCTTAGAAAAGGTTGTTCTAATCCAGCTTATTTGAATTCAAACAGTCCTTGCCGTTCAGTACAGTCTGCATATCGCCATTGCCACAGTACTGAAACTACTCTTCTGAAAGTATACAATGACATGTTATCTGCGTTTGGATAGCAGGATAGCAGAAATATTACAGTCCTCACCCTCCTGGATTTGTCTGCAGCATTTGACACAATAGACCATGATAGATTACTTCACCGTCTCCAGCATGTATTGGGCATTCACATTACAGTCTTACGGTGGTTCAAACCCTACTTAGTCAACAGGACGTGAATTGTATCTGCAAATGGAATACACTCCAGCCAAATTGATCTATGTTGTGGTGTTTCCTTTAGGGTCTGTTCCCTTCATTCTATACACTGAGCCGCTCTCACGTGTCATAGATCATCACCCGGTGTGTCACCAAGTGTACGCTGATGACACCCAGATATATAAGTCAAGCCACCCAACTGAAGTTGATGCTACCATCCATGGAGTAGAGAGGTGCATATATGATGTGTAATCATGATGACATATAACAAGCTGCAGATGAATGATGATAAAACTGAGGCCATTCAGATCACAACACAAAAACATTTTCAGTCCCATTAGTTACCTCAAACAATAAATATCAGCATCACCAACATGAAATTCACAGTCAGAACTAAACCGTGGTGTTACTCTAAACAGTACTCTCACTTTGTACGAAAATGGCATGAACATATGCAAGGATGAATATTATGACCTGAGACGCATCAGCTCCATTTGCAGATATGTTTCAGTTGATGTCACTAAAACATTTGTGTGTTCATTAGTGCTTTCAAGACTTGACTATTGTAACTATTGCAACTCAATTCTTACTGGTTTGTCTACTCCAGATACGTCAAAAAATTAAAACACAGCTGTTCGGATCTTCTCTAGAGTACAACGATTAGAGCTCACCTGCTCGCTTTTGTATCTTTCCGAAATTGGCCGATAAACAACTGTACAGGAAACGTTTCTTATCTGTATTATAGAATAGTTTCTAAACTAAAATTGAATACAACAAACTTCGAACATCCTCACAACAATTCAGCAGTAAAAGAATACTAAGGAACATCTTTCCCACACCCACCAAATTCAATACTACTAGTACTACTACTACTACTAGTAGTACTACTACTACTACTACTAATAATAATAATTTGTCTCCTGTTATCGTATCATTGTTAGCTACTGAATATATTTATGTTTGATGTCTATATCAATATTTTTTATCTTTAAAGAGTAAACGTTGTTACCGATATTTATTTAAGAAGTATTCAACTGTATATGGGTGCTGTATTCAAATGAACAAATAATAAAATGTTCGAAAACAACTTTTGTTCAGTTATGATAGGGACTCAAATTGTGTTTTCAAAAGCTCAATATGTATCGGAAATTCATTTATATCCAGCTATCTTATTAATTTTTGTTTTAGATCATTGCAAGTTTAATATTGGTATCTTCATCATGTGTGATAAATGAAGTGATTATGAGTGATTCCCCTTGAATAAGGTATGCGGGCACCATACTATATTTTAAGCATGATTTCGTTTCATGCAATTGAACTGGTTGTGTCTATAATAGTGCTTATATTGAACGTAAGAGCCATGCAACCTGATCGTGTTCAGCATGTGCAGTCCATATATTAAACATATAGCCAGTTAAAGACATAACGTCCTGATTTATTTTCATGCTCGCAAAAAGAATGGGTCAACACAAACGTCGATTACAACATATATGAATCATACACACCCAAGTCAGATCTTTGACGAGGATAAATAGTCTTAAATAATCTTAAAGCGAGCAATCATTTCATAATAAAAATGTATTTCAAGGAAAACACCAATATGAAGGCACAGTCGGTTAAAGTCATGCTAGAGATTTATACGCATTTTATTTGTCGACAATTGATAGATAGCAGAAACATTTTGCAAGAATACCACAAAACCATTCTCTCACATTGCTTATCTTACTCAAGTTAGACCGGAATAAGCAATCAACTTCAACGTATGATACATTTTTAAATCACAGAAGTTAAATGTCGTTTGAAATAAATGTTCCGTCTCTTGAACAGCTAAGTGTTTAATTAAAGAGTCAAAATCATATATTTGTTAGTTATGCTTCGAACTGGATCACATCACATAGTCATTAACAAATATTATACCGTGTGTTTTTATTCTCATGTTCATCATACTTTCAAAACAATCCCGTATTATGGATGGACATGCAAATAGAGGATAAAGAAAGAAAAGAGATATTGATGATAAATCGATTGGTTGAATGACATATATAAAACGAAGTATATAACGGTTTAATGACATAAGTGGGAAAAAATATTTCATGTAGCAAAGATGCATCTTCTATGATAGCGATATTGATAAAATTATATACATGCTTATAATAGAAAGTCATAAGTTCTATAAAAAATAAAACCATGTGTACAGTGTCCAAAATTTGATTATCATGGAATGCACCAAAACAAATTTTTTACAATTTTTTTTATTATGGGAAGAAAAATGTTTTTGCTGTATATATTGAGATACGATTAAAGCCCCAATGCTGTTGTTGGTTGAAAATTCTAAGCTTTGTCTAATCATCTGAATAATACTGAATTTTGAGATTGAACCAAAACACAGATGAATAAAAAAGTCAGATGTGCAATGCAATCTCTCCAACTGAAAAACCGTGCATATTGATAAGGTTACTAATTAATTGATCGGCGACTTAAGTGGGTCAACCAATTTTTAGTTGAAACATGGAATACAAGATTTGATGCTGTCACCATCGAAAACGTAAGACGCCAACACCACGTTATATCGGATATAGTATTCAATCCTTGCGTGAGACGCTGGAACTTAAGCGTATTTTGTTCTAGTGTCAGACGTTATTTGTACTGACACGCATTCTAGCGCCCAGCTGAATACCAATGTTCACCTAAATTGTTTTTTGCTAATGCATACTTTTTCTTCTCGGATCTGATTACAATTTTGGGCACGCCTCTCTTCATTCCATCTCGAATAAATCTGCGCGGAACGTGCGAATGTTGTTATTAAATTGCTCACTAACAAAAATAAAGTATGTACAACAGCACTATATTTGAAGCACTCCCGAAAAAAAAACTAAATAAAAACGACTTCAAGTGATTGTATTAAGGTGTGACACCTTGTATACTAATATGTTAACGTAGTTTTACTTAGCTTTATTCCAAAACGGTTATGTCAGATAGCTTTTTGAACGACGGTTTTCTTTTCTTCTAATCTATAATGATATTGGAAGAATAGTGACATTTAAGAAAATGGCGGCATTGGGGCTTTAGATGAGAGTTAGGAATATGTTGATCACTGCCACTCATTTGTTCTTTTTCACATCTTCATGGAATTTGTACTCCATCCGGATTTCAACTGAAAGTAAATGAAAGTTACAATTAAATAATATTCTGGGTAAAATGATCATTGAAGATGCCTCAACGAAATCCTGTCACCGTTCGATTCTAAAAGTTCATCTTGGAATTTTATTTTTTAGGTCTACTTGGATGAGGAGATTAAATGAAATGTAAATGAGCAGATTTATTACACGTTGTCAAGTTATGGATATTCTTTAAAACGTGAATTCCATCTTTGCGGCATTGCTTTTGTATGCGTAAAACACACATCATAAATGAAAAGTTTATTTTCCAGCATCAATGTGAAAAGGAATTGTGCAGTATTTATTAAACACAAATAATATGGACGAATTTAAATAACCATGCTATCTGCATAATATTTAACTTGCATGATATCATATTCTTGCAGTAAAGCGGATTACCTATAGATTATCTTAGTGTTCATTTAATCTTATGTCATCAAAAGCTTGGTTATTGCATAGATGCATTTACAATTATTTCATGCGCATTCACAAGTTTGGTGTACGGCTATGTACTTAAAATACAATAAAGAAACTCTTTGATGACGGCTTACCTTACTACTCTTGGACAGAAACAAGTTTTGGAAAGCTCATAGATTTTCTCGCCGCTCTTATAATATTTTACAATATCGTAAGTGCAATTCTGTTTATTTTCCTCAGTGTAGAAATGAATTTCAACTCCATCTCCAAACTCTGAACTTTCCAATTCTTCCTGATACCTTAACTTGCTCCTATCAACTTTCGTATCACATTCACAATGTCTTAAAAGGATAGCGTTTTGTAGACTGGTGCCTTCAATGATCCAATCCATTAACTTAATATATTTACAAGAACGACTAAAATGAATTTCTGTATTTGCCGTTGTGCTGTGTTTGCGAGGCCTCCTCCAATGAATCATATATGGTGCATTCAGTTGTTGGTGAATACTCATTTTTGATCTCTTACTTTGCTTTCTTCTTCTACTATTTTCCAAATGAGGGGTATACATTATCTAGCGCAGCATTTATGCAAGAGAAGTTTGGAATTTCCAGATCAAACACTTATAAATATAGAATATCGAACACATTTGGTTATGGAATTATTGTTATGTAGCTTGTTTCCAACTGAAACTATTTAAAATTGTCTGCATGTCTTTGGAAGTTTCCTATTTGTTGCTAAGATAAATTATTAGTTCATGTTTTGGTAAATGTGTTTTTTGAAAATCTTCCCAAAAACCTTTATAAAAAAATTCTTTCCCCATCGCGTACCCCATATGTAATACCGTGTAGTGTACTATTTGGACCAATCATATCCATACGCCACGACAATTAATTGTTTGTTCAGAAACATAACATGTAAAGAACCAAACCTTGAGTGCCACGGAGTATACTTCTTTCATTAAGAAATATTGCTCGTGACGATTTGAGATTATGATCGCGAAGTCATATTTTGGATAAATATACTGGCCGTAAAAATGTTGCATAATATACAAGGTTTTCCCCATGTATTGCATAAATTAAATATCATATTTAGTCTCATTGTTTATCAATTACTTTACGCTAGTTACTCATTCAGCTTATAATGGTTGATATGCAAATGCGTTCGATATTCTATCTTATTTAGCAATCTGACATCAATTTATGTTTAGAAATCCATTTGCTGTTTTCTCTGCATCTATATTTATTTGATTTTGGAAGTTGCTGGAAATTGAATTGAACATTTCTAAATCTAAAGTGATATGATACTATGCTATCCACATTGTTTAGCATGCTAAGTTCATTATGTGTTTTGGTTTAGTTATTATTATGTATTTTTATTGCTAAGTTTAATTACTGTATGGCCCATGAAATAAAGGAGGCAACGGATGTTTTTGGCAAGGTGTAATGCAGTTTTAGTTTCTTTATTATTATTATTATTATTATTATTATTATTATTTTTATTATTATTATTATTATTATTATTATTATTATTAATAGTATTATTATTATAGTATACTATTATAGTATTAATGGACGTCGTAGTAGAAGCTGTAGCAGTAGTAGTAAATTGTACAAGGTTGATTGCATTGTTTATGTTTATATATATATATATATATATATATATATATATATATATATATATATATATATATGTGTGTGCATGTATGTATGTATGTATGTATGTATGTATGTATGTATGTATGTATGTATGTATGTATGTATGTATGTATGTATGTATGTATGTATGTATGTATGTATGTATGTATGTATGTATGTATGTATGTATGTATGTATGTATGTGTGTTTGTGCCCTTTGGAATGAAATGCTTCCACATCCTTCACTTTGAAATTTATTTTACATTATTATCCTTTCTTCAACATCTTTACATTCCGATTGTATAACTTCCTTTAGTTGGTTGTTTATGTTGCTGATTTCAGGACATATTATATATCGAATTATGTCGTAGACAGAGATGACTTTATTCAGTTGTTGCATTCCTCATATTATGTATATTAATGCCAAATACTTATTCTATACCTTATCAAGACTAGATCATTACTATTATCAGCATCCTTTAACACGGACAAATACTAGTTCAATACATAGCTAACTCCTAACAATATGTGTTACAAAAATTATGCATAGACGTAAAAAACATATCCAGGAGGTGATGGTTAAATATAATTATGTGAAATGGGAGGATGGGCCAACTACAATGCAAATCAGCTTGATAATTTCACGGACTGCTATTAAATTAGCAAGTAGGCAAGATGGTACGATATGTGATTATCTCTTAAAACAATCACTGCTAAATGACTGCAATTTAATAATTACGAGCACCAATAGATGAAATGATAAGCGCAGATGATGATTAATCAATTTACGTCATGTTCTTGTGTGTAAAAAGATCTCTTATCCTCTGTCCTCTACCTTTGTCAGTAAAACATTAATACGATTAACTGTTTTATTTCGTCAATTTGTATTTTAATATGTTCTTTCTTAATGTTTGTCTCAGAGTACGTTCTGTAATAGTTTCATCATTTTAGGTAACATACATCATTCTAATAATAAATTCGTATCTTATGGTAAGCAAGCAGCTGTTCAAGATATGATTCAAATATGAACGTAATTGTTTTCAAAGTAAGAGATGCATATTTAGTCTTGGAAGAAATTTCCAACCCTACTTTAAAAATAAAATACTTCATAATACTTAATAGTTAATTATATGTCATGCATACTACAAAAATAATGATCTCCATCGACTTATATTTAGATGATAGGGCGCACTCCCATTACACCTTTGGTTTGATAATGTAGGACACAAATAATTGTATGCGTTGCCATAATCTTTAGACAGTACTGGAGACCAAAAATGATTCTTTTTCCATATCTGTTTAGTAATTAATAATAATTACGTCATTAAATCATTTATATCTAAGTATGCTGCATACTAATCTTTAGTACGTCTAGCTAAGGTTGTTATATATACTTGAAAAATGAACATTATTTGCTTTTAGACTACAGGTAATATATACGTTTAAATGCAGAACATTAACAAAATAACGATCTGTATCTTTGTTGAGAAAATGTCTCATTTATCTACATCTGTATGGAGCAAAATTCATCTTAAGGTCTGTACACATATAGTTATCAAACAAAGTTTGTTTGCTATGAAGATCAATTAGGATGAATAGCATGTTCTTTATCTGCTAAGAAATTTACTTGTACAATATACTGTATCACCAGTTTTACATCAATTCTCATTGGTTGTTTTCTCAAAGGCAATTTAGGTCAGTAGATTTTCCGAACTTACATATAAGTCTAAAATAACCCCATGACTCATAAATAAAAAAAACAAAGTTTAGTCAAAGAAAAAGGTTATATTCAATTGTATGGCTTCTTGTGCGATTGCCAAATAAAGTTTGATGTATTATTTTATTTACACATTGTATATACAACGGGTGTGATACAAATATTGAAGCGTTTTATGTATTGTTCCCAGTATGTTTTTCGTCTAGTATTAGACGATAGAGGAGTATTGTGTGTTTATCGTACTAGACCATTGTAATAAAAAGTTGCTACCGTATGTCCCATGCTTTAAGAATATCTTCTAATGAGTTTTTTTCTTCTCCGAATTAATCACGTACACTTATTTTATTTAAATTCATTTTCGGCTTTCTTTGGTAAATAACTATTTTCATTATGTTTTATAATGTTTTCTTTTGATTGTTTTAAAATGTATCCGAATCTATACTTATATTATGACTTTTTATAAAATACATTTTTTTAATACGGGTTAGTAAAAGAAAGTTCCAGACACTGTTCAGGGATTGGTTGTCGTTCACTAAAAGTTATTTTGAGACAAGTGATTATTTTATTGGGCCGATCACGAAACTAGTTCAGGCTATTTCAATGTATTTAGTATTAAAATACATCTAATGATCCACAAAATAACATATCAGCAAACCCAAAACTAAAGTGAACAAGAAGTAAAGAAATAAATAATAAAGGACAAGAAATTATTAACTTATTTTCTCAAACGAACTAGCCGATAAATGACATCAAAAGCAAAAACGTTTTAAAAATATTTCTTTAATTACATGTTTTCCAAAATGTCCAATTAAACTTTACAGAGTTAGGCATGGGACTATTATGCTTTAAAAATATATAGAATATGCTAGAACGTTCTAACAAGTCAGATACAACGTGCTTTTCTGAATAATTTTGCGAATCACAGATTATTCCGTGCTACCATTACAGTTATTACAGTTATTGAATACATTTTGAATCATATTTGCAGTGGTTAATTGATGTTTAAGTTATTTTTAAGAAAACAATCAATGTGCTTGTATTGCATTTTATCCAGCATTTGCAATGCATATTTTGTTCTTATATTAATATAAATACCATAACGTTTAACTAAGACAACAAACATTCAAATGTTTCTCCCGAAGCATTTATCAACCAATATTGATACTAGTTTGAACGATTAACCTTTAAAAATACTAATTTTCCTGTTTTCTTTCGATGGGACAAAGTGTTCCAAACCACTAGATGGATCAGTATTACACTTAGCTGTGTATTCTTGTGCTGACCATCGGAAGTAATTAAAACATGAGTATCTGTATAACTTATTTCTAAATTGGAACGAGGGACTTGGAATTAGTTCTTCTTGATGATTCATATTTCAAACCTTAATCATATTTCCACTAATGTTTTTCCGGTTTTAGCTTCGTTTGTCATTTCGTTTTGAAAATCAGGAAATTAGGCAGACGAAATTTTAATTTTAATTATGTTGTTAAATATAGTTTTACTTTTACGTTGAGTTTCGTTCCCTTTCTAAGAAAGATATATTTTACATTATTTAAGTTTTATTGTATTAATATTATGACCGTCAAATAAAAATCATATAAGTATATCTTTATTGTATAAACTATATTATTATATTGATTTTAGCTCAACTACAAAAAAAATTTCCGTAAATGATACCATTGCAATATAGAAAATTTGTTTCTTTAGATGCGGATAACAGTGATCATCGAACGGAAACGCGAAGCACTTGTGAAATCCTATGGCTCGTCCAAACATCATATCAGCAACTGATTTCCTTGAAACAAATCATTCTAGTTGTATCTATTTTTGTGTTTACCAGTTTTTAGAATTTACATCCAAACACTCACCAGTAGGGGCAATGAGAGGTTGTATTCACAGGCAATAAAAATGGTTGTTATCCATGTGCAATAATTATTTCACATCATTTAACTACAGATCCACATCAGTAAAAATATTTGTTGTAAGGAGACTTCACATACAATTACAATCCTGATTATCTTTTCTCCGTTTCATCTCAAATTATCTAAGTAAAAACCAGCCAACCAGTCTTTGTTGAAAGAAATAAATTTTTTTAAGGCATTGGATAAATTTGCTAATTAGAACATGCGTAACCGGAGAGGAAACTGCATTCTTAAAATTAAAATGGCTCTGGTCCAATCAATTGAAATACAAAATAAAGAAGCTTTGAAGCAGCCTGAAGATATATATATATATATATATATATATATATATATATATATATATATATATATATATATATATATATATGTAATATTATACGGAGAAAATGTTCTTCACGAGCAAATATGAACGTAAACATGTTTAGCCGTATCATGAAAAATATGTAATGGAGAAAACATTATTTATGTTTTGGGCTTTTAAAGGAAATTCGGTTAACCTTTTGTTATGCTGAAAAGAAAAAATGAAAAAATAAACTTTAATTTTGCTACTATAAGTTGGTCAAAATAACATTAGTAAAGAAAAAATACTTTCCACCATGTCGTAAGATGTGTTATTTTGATGTTATCTTACAAGCAAATAAAGAAAAGGATATCAGTCTTGCTTAATATCCCTTATATAATTGATAATAAACAAATATATCGCACATAGATAAAACGTCACATCAAATAACCTGGAAACAGAGAATTGAAAGTAACTCGCAGATATTATCGATGTGTACAAGAATCTATGAAAATGTAGAAAATGCTGTTTATTCATCAAAACCGGAATTATTAATCTAATCAAGTAACTATTGAATATATTATAGAAAGGAAACAAAAGTGATGAATATTATTAATCATCATAAATCAATTTTGAAAATGCTTAGATTATAACGAATTAGTCCAATCAAATCACCTCTTTAATACTAAGCCTATTAAATCCATTGTATGTTCTAGGGTTTATTTAAAATAAACCTGAGTGACCATGTTTTACTCCCCATATTTTTGCTGTTTATCTAGACGTTGAAAGAAATTAAAACAGGGTCCAAATTTAAAAAAATAAAAATAAAGTCCAGATGTTTTGTTACTTATTTAGAAAAGTATACATCAGAATTATTAACAATTTACATTTTTTGGTTAAAATGGTTGGGAGTTAAGACTTTAGAATTGGTTACGCATATAGTGCGTAATATGCTATTAACAAAAATTCGATGACGATTATTTAATCAAATTTATATACAGACCTTCTTGGACAATAGCCACACATTCTGCTACATAGTTGATTTAAGTGAAAGCGTCCATCTTTAAATCTAGAATACACTCCAAGTGGTAAATATAAATGTACATTGTCAGCATCTGCTTCATTTATAACTCTCGGTCTGAGGTGAATAGACCTTGAATAATTATGTTGCATTCTCAGATAGGACATTTGTAAATTTTAGAATCATTTTGTTTGAGAAAATCATAACTAATTGAAGTGAATCACTTTGGACCGACATCTATATATATCTAGATTGATAAAGGTATCACATGACGTCGACCAAAGTTTCTCATACGACCACTGGCGAACCCACAAGGTAGTCTCATTTTCAGGCGTCACCATTTGATTAGTAAACTATGAAAACGTATCATTCCATTGATGCATTTTGTAGCTAAGACACGAATGCATGATTTGCTTTAGTAAATATGGTCATCAAATAATATTTCTGAAAGACATTTAATACAACCCAAATAAGAAAATAATTACCGTTGAACTGAGAAAAATATAAAATAATTCACTTACGGTATTATATAGTTTTCCTTTCCCCAATGATCTCCTAAGAACTTAATTTAAATAAAAATATAATATATTATTTGACTATTTATCAAGTTGAGGTATATAAATTTACCGGCCCATGCCGTTGAGTAATTATACATATAACCCATGCATCCTCAATTCTTGAATGTATGTCTTTTAGAATATAAACACGAGCGTTAAAACATATGAACTGTTTCCTGAATCTATTGCTCAAGTTTATTTGCTATTGCCGTTTCTGTGGACATCATGTAAATATTTACGCTATTCAAATTACATGTGTTTGGTAATATGTGAACGTGACAACATTTGAATGGTATCAGAATGTACATAAGTATGGAAACTTACGTAAGTATGTAAAGTATGGTAGCTAGATGTGATAAAACTATTTAAAATATATTTGTTAATAGAGTTTAGGACTACTCTGTTTTTGCTTTTGGACAGTGATAAAACTGAAATTAGGTGTTTGGCTTTCAGGAGCAAAGATTAATAAAATAAATATTTCCCTTTTTAGATTTGTGCGGACGTAATGATCATATTTTCTGAAACACGTGTTGATAAAATCTTATTTGCTCTTATTCTTCAATGTCGTTCTAATCAAACAATGCTTTGACAAAATTGCCAGGGATATAATTTGCTGGCACAACATTGTGACTCGGGTATAACAAATAGCAAGATTTGCTAGACTGCATTAAATGTAAATGTTGTTTAGCAGCTTGATTACTCGAACTAATGGCCTTTTTTGGGTAGGAGAGCCATATGATTTGGTATTATAAAATGTACATGTTCAAGACTCATCACCAGTTGTGGAAGATGATAAGTACATGTCAAAAGGCAATGGAGAAAGTAATACTTTGGTTTAGTTATTTAAGACTATGGCTATCATTTCGCATATGTGGAATGGTCACAGAAGTAACCAGAAGAGAACGTATTCTAAGATATAATTATTAAATCAATTTCCTTGTAACATAAAAATGACCGAATGGTAGCTATTTATTTCTTTTCTTAGCTGTTAAACCCCTAATGTTTAATTTCGCAAGAATTTTCTTACTGTTTAACTTGCAAGGGCATAGACTTGAAATATTTAACTTAAGAACAGTACAAATATAAGGAATATGTATTCAAGTGATATACGACTGATTATATGTTTCCTATCAACAAATCATTTATTTGTAAACTAAACCTCATCAACACTATCAATTCGTTTCTCATCTTTTAAAAAAACTCTGACATGTAATTTAGGTCAGCGGAATTTCCAAAGTTACGCATGATTGTAAAATAACACTATGACTCATCTAGGATAATGACACGTGTATTAAACGAATAAAGTACATTACATTATCCAGCTTTATTGTCATGAAATGATTAATGATCTCCTGTCACGTGGAAGGTAGAAAGAAAATACATTTTTACCTTATGAAGCGATTTCATTATCAGAAACTAAAATCATAGGTGGTTAAAATGAATTGTAATAAACAAGAAGTCTACTACAGATAATATTACGAGATTAATGATATGAATAGTAAATATAATAATATAACTTAATGTATTAATTAGCACTACTATTCTCCTAAAGGAACTTATCATTATTATTGAATAACATTATGTGTAAAATCTATTGAATCGGGTAGATTAAATGTTAGATTTCTTGCAATCCCTTAACTAACCTAAAGGTCACTCGTATCCTCTCTCATAGGTAAACACATCTATCGTTTTAAAGATAACCATATATTAGTTTTCTCTGAATGTCTGATTGATAAAATTACATTGATGTTTTGTGGATGTATTATAAGTAAAGTAAGAAGACTTTGTAGTTTTGTAGTTTGTTCTTTTTGTTTCGATATTGCATTGTTTGTTTTGTTTGTTTTGCTTTCTTTGTTTGTTTACAAACCATCTACATATCATTATATCTATCTATCTATCTATCTATCTATCTATCTATCTATCTATCTATCTATCTATCTATCTATCTATCTATCTATCTATCTATCTATCTCTCTCTCTCTCTCTCTCTCTCTCTCTCTATCTACCTACCTACCTACCTAGTACCTACCTACCTACCTAACTACCTACCTACCTACCTACCTACCTACCTGCCTGCCTGCCTGCATGCATGCATACATACATACATACATACAAACATACATACATACATACATACATACATACATACATACATACATACATACATACATACATACATACATACATACATACATACATACATACATACATACATACATACATACATACATACATACATACATACATACATATATATATATATATATATATATATATATGTATATATATAATTCGCTACAATTATTTCTTTAAACATGCAAAAAGATCTGAATACAGTTATTGTTCTTATCTTTTATAACGAAGTGATATGTTATATTGTATCATATGTAATCAGTTCACAAGGTAAATGCATATACTAAATTATATAATTCTAATAGTTGTACGTGACCATCGACATGAGCTTATTGCACTCGTGTAACGGTAAAAGCGTTGAGACATAGCGAAAATAATTCACGCATTACGTATTCTGAGGCTTATAGCTTTAACAAATTTGTTTGGTACATGTACCATAAACGTAAGGGTTTTTCCGATAAAACTAGGTTATTGCCTTTTTAGGAAAACGAAATAATAACCCTTTTACAAAATGTTCAAAATATTTTCACGAATGATCAGTCTGGCTAGTTACCAACGCCTTGGGGTATAATTTTACATGTCGTTACATGTTCTCATGCACATGTTGACTTTAATTATTGGTTCAGTCGATATCTCTCTATCTACCAAATATCTAAATATAAGATAAAAATTTCAGGGAATTTCCAAATTTTTGAGTTCTAATAATATATTTTCTTTAACTAGATTTATCATCATTTACCTTTCTGTTTTCCCACCACGAACACCTTCATAAACAATAACATCGTTATTGTCACAAGCATGCATAAAGACTATATATTTGAAAATTATGATCACTATCAGAAAAGAATTCTGACGTTTAGCCATGTTGATCTTTCAATGTCAAATATGCTACTTGATAAATAAATATTGATATTTATGTAGATTTAAATCATTGCGATACTAATTTGTCATGCAAAGGACGAGGAAAAAAAGTAATTAAGTGATTATATTCAGCTTCTTTTTCTATAATAAGAATATTTTAATTAACTAGATATTATTTTGTTATATTCTATACAGCATAATTCGTCAATATATATTTGTTTCTAAGCAAGCAGTACGAGTTTGCAAATACTTTTGAATTAATGAATTCATAGATATCGTTTTATTTTCCTACAGAATTTCTACTTAATATATATTACGAAGTTAAACGAAAAAGAAGAGTAAGAAGAATTAATGTTGAAATACGGATGCTAGAAATAATATACAAAAATTAATTCGTGAATTGTACACAAATTCAGCATGTTTGAACAATGTGGCTATCTATTTACCCAATATGCTATTTTCTTTCCTTGTACGATAATACAGCCAATTACGACACATAAAATTCCATTTAGTTTGAATTATGCCCAAACAGATTTGAAATGAGTTATTTAGGTATTGTCAGCTAACATGGTATTCGGTTTTCTTTTCTCACAACCTTGACATAATTTAAACGTCTGGCGCAATTTATTTCTTTGATTTGCAATCGTAAGCGTTATTAATAAACTATATATCTGAAACTCTGGGGATTATTAATTCAGAGATATATTGTATTCAATTGTTTTGTATTGATATTGTATTGATAGTAAATACGTCATCAAACAAAACCTCAAGCACGCCTCGCGATTCAAAACCTGTATTTGTCGAATCTCCTCAGGCGAAGATATCTTTGGTCGTCTTGTAGCGTTCGTACCTTGGATAAGTTAACTGCTAATGTAAACAGTAACAATCAGGATAACTGATGAAATTACAGGACTCCCTACTGACTTATTATGCTATACTTATTGTGAAACGTATTTAAACGATTTAGTTTGCTATACATGTAATGGTGCTAGCAAAAATCTTATCATGTAACAATACTACATTTAAGCCATTTGACACTTCTTTCCTTAACGAAATGCATACAGTAAGTAGTCTGAAGGATATGTATATAGTCAGTAATATTCATGGATTAGTATATCACACTAATTATGTGCTTAAATATTAAGTTTGGATCTAACTCTATAGATTTGACATATTACAATAAATTAAAATACATATTATAAGATTTAAATACGATCAAAGATCAAAACATCTACAATATATATTTATGGTTTCTTGCCTTGATAGTCTCAGAACGTAACTTATGACTTCAAAATGTAATTCAAAGCACCACTTCAAAATACATTCAGTTCCTCACGTCACATTTGAATGTTTTTTAGACTTGCATGTTCTGACCCAATATTTATTATTTGGCTGTTCAAATTAGGTACTAAATACAGTTGCACAAATCGTTGCTTGTCAAGAAAAACTGTCTATCTATCTATCTATCTATCTATCTATCTATCTATCTATCTATCTATCTATCTATCTATCTATCTATCTATCTATCTATCTATCCATCCATCCATCCATCCATCCATCCATCCATCCATCCATCCATCCATCCATCCATCCATCCATCCATCCATCCATCCATCCATCCATCCATCCATCCATCCATCCATCCATCCATCCATCCATCCATCCATCCATCCATCTATCTATCTATCTATCTATCTATCTATCTATCTATCTATCTATCTATCTATCTATCTATCTATTTAAGTTTGCGTGTGGCAGTCTGTTTGGTGCCTGTCATGGACATGAAGCATGACTGGATCCTGCCCTTTATTCCATCTGTTTCAACATTTGTTTTTTATTAACTATTGATAATATTTCACCCATTTTATCTGAATCTTTTGACATTTTTAGAATAAGTTTGATTGTAATTTTAAGAAGTATTATTATGATATATTATAACTAATAATGATATTAATATTATTATTATTATTATATTATTTTTTCCGATATTGATGTAATTGTTTTAAATGTTTAATTAATATGAACCAATGCTAAAAAAAACTATTTTCTCTCATGCGTTACTATAATTCTATGTAACACTAAGTTTGGTAAAGCTTTGCAAAAATATCTGATTTGTCTGTATGACATTTTGACTTTGCTGGTTTCAGAGACGTTTCAGGAAATACTTATTACTCACTTACTAATTTGATTACTGGAACTGTATAAGTAAAATATCCGCATTTGTTGATGAGATAATGAATGGAGCATTTGCAGTTCGGTGATTTAAATATTAATATAGCCAACTGTGGAGGGAAACTTGGCACATCTATAACAATAATACAGAAAGTAATACCAGTCGTTATTAAAAGTTAAAAGTTATTTTAAAAGATAATATGAATAACAAAACATTATCAATTCTTAGATATAATTCTTGAATCCATCCGCAAACAAACATGAAAATGACATATTTTGCCTGTTTTGTTTAAAATGTTATTTCTCATATGTTATTTTCCTTTAAAGTAGCTATAATGTATGTTGATATCATGCTAAACGATGGCAACTATATGCCTTGATACATGCTTTGAATATTACCTTAGATTTACTAAACTACTGTTAAAAACATTTCACAAAACGTAATTATCGAAGTAAGAAAACATTTATATCTGCATTGATTTTCGTTATATTATAGGATATAGCAATTTCTTTCCTTGTCAATAATGTCTTTAATGAAATCATAAAGAAATTTAGTCCATGTCAACATAGAAGTCTAATCATTTGAATTTCTGTCTCATTATCTGCTGTTTCTTCAGAGGCGATGCTGGTGTTGAACAAAACTGTGCTAGTGTTCTAGCGCTTTGGAAATTCCGTTATTCAGTTAACACAGAAATAACCAGCGTGTAATGAAGTTAAATTGCCGTATGACAGTTTAGCTATTTGAACCTCTTTTTATTTATTCACAATCTGATTTGTATTGTGTGTGGTTTCTTCCTGTTTTCTTACGAGACCCGAAACTGGATCCTAGAATAAAGAGTATATATATATATATATATATATATATATATATATATATATATATATATATATATATATATATATATATATATATATATATATATATATATATATATATAATTCCGGAAGATTGCTAACAACCAAAGACAGGCATATACCTTAGGACTGTGCAGCAAATTCATTAGCAGATAGTTAAATGAGAGTTTTCTTACCCTTCGTTCGCAATTAATCCTCGAGACCAACCACTAACTTAAAAGCAGTATTATGAAGTTCAGGTAGAATGAGGTAAAACACATGCCAAATAAAATATAAAGTTAGATGGATTAAATTATTGAATGATTGATACAAAATAATTTTACATCTTGTTTTATTCCACATATGTAAACAATAAAAGACACTCCAAGTATCAATTTTGAGACATTTCTTAACTTCATGATTATATAAGATCTTAAACCATTCCCTAAATAGGGCAGTAAAGTTTGCAATTTATAAAATTACTATACTATTGAAAAAGTATTTTTTTCTTCACATATTGCGCTCAAAAAATAATATGTCCTATTATTCCGAAGGAAACACTGTTGCATACGTCCATTATTGTCATAATCGACGTTTTCGTGCTTTATTCATTTCTCTTTACATCAGATAGCTCATAATATGTCTACTTCGATCAAAATGTTCTTTATTTTTATCTTGTCAAAGGTGTTTTACCCCAAGAATTATTCTAAAAGTAAAGAACATAACAAAAAATAAAATAATCCGGAATATAATCTTTGCGACTACTAACACCAATGCGGTCACCAATTCAAGTGAAACAGAGTAATTTGCAATATAATGAAAACATGTTATAGTCTAACTTGAGTTAGGAAATAGATGTATATGTAATGAAAACATGTTATAGTCTAACTAGAGTTAGGAAATAGATGTATATGTAATGAAAACATGTTATAGTCTAACTAGAGTTAGGAAATAGATGTATATGTAATGAAACATGTTATAGTCTAACTAGAGTTAGGAAATAGATGTATATGTAATGAAAGGAGACACTTAATCCGATATTAAAGACCAGGGTAATTGCATGTTTCAAAAACATGAATGATGTTCAACATATTCGCTTCATATTCGTAGTAATGTCGTATATGATGTGTGTTGATTACGTAAACTACAGCATCATGTATGCACTGAAACTCACTTTGAGGAGCAAAGTGTACATTTCATTACATGAACAGAAGAACAATGCAAAAAGTGTTCGCAGTTTGAATCTAGAATTATAAAATGAAACCGACTTCAAATCATGAGTGGCATAATTTTCGCAGTACTATAAGCACAAAAGTGAGAGAAAGTGAGGAGAGTACTAAACTGTTACGTATCATGAAGCATCCTACTCTCAAAAGCATTTCCATCTCATCTCTATTTTCCCTATAGTATTCTTTTTCTTCTTCTATAATGTGTTTTAAGCTCACTGTATTCAAATAAAAATATATTTCATATGGAGCCAACGCTGTGTGCTCTATTTAGTATTCATTAAAGAGTGTTTCAGTGACATTATGAATTCAGTGACAATTTGAATTATGTTGCGAAATCAAACTTGTGACATATATCACTGCATAGATTTACAAGACATTTGTATACCGTAAAATGCAATTAAGAGAGTATGTGATATTTGAAAATCAATCCATTCTTTTTCTTTAATGCATAAATTTATCCATGTTCTGACAAATTGAGCCTCATTAAAAAATTTCGCAATATATTGCCATAATCAAGTTTCATACCGATTCAAATGCCTTCTATCAATCTATGTACACCTATATATGTGTCGTGCAGCATTCGAATAAATTTAATAATTTTCGTTGGTATTTATTTAAAATTAGAGATATTGGCTATTTATTTGTTTTATTAGGTACAATTTGTTTCAAGTTAGAATTCTTATATGAAAAAATTCTTGTAAAAGGAATTCCATGTATTGCTTAAAGACATGTTTCTAAACGGAAAGTAGTTACACGTGCCATCTCACAATAACAATGGTATAGTTATCAGCGACTCATAACGTCGGGATATTTGCATGACAAATGGATATACAAAATTACACTAGTCAAAGAGTTTCACTTTTTTATTTGTACGCCTTCACTATGTGTGACTATGTTGCTTCTGTAATTAGAATTGAAACACCGTTGAGAGTGGTAAGAAAACCTATTGTATATAGATGCAGTAATTGTTTGAATTTTCTGGAGTCTGGACATGCGATAGGTGGCAATCTAAACATTGTTGGAGATTTCAACTTTCACGTTGACTGTCCTGAAAACCCATGCACTTCAAAATTTCTTGATTCCGTTCATGTTTTCAACCTTAAACAGTCAGTTAACAATCCCACCCATACACTTGGTCACATTTGAGACTGGCTTTAAGTTTCCACCAGACTCACTATTCATAAACAAATCAATTAAGCCGCTAAGACTCAAATCACAAACATAGTCAATTAAGCCAAATTATCTCACTAAAAAACTAAAATCACGGAGAGTTCCAGCTGCAAGAGCTCTTCGAGATAACTAACAAACTAATGTCAAGGAACAAATGTACACCACTTCCAACTACCTTCTCTCCAGTAGACCTACCGTTTTCCGTTACAAAGTACAAACTATTAGAGATTCGCTTGACATCACAATTTCGATTGACTCATCACCATACAGTTATGATACAGAATTTCAGTGACAACCTTTAGGAGGATTTGAATCTGTCTCTATGCATTTAGAATGGACAATCGTGATGAAGACCAAAGTCTTGTGAACTTGATCGTATTCCAGCATAACTGCAGCTTGAGTGCTTAGACCCAATATTGCCTTCAATAACTGATGTTATTAATATCTCTTTCGTCGGGGGAATTCCCATCATATTTTAAAACTGCTATCTTAAAGCCTCTGCTGAATAAACCAACACTTGGCCATAACGATTTAAAGAACTACCGCCTAGTTTCGAAGCTCCTGTTTATATGCAAAATGTTTGAAAAAGTTGGTCTATCAAACTTGTATCTCATTTGAATTCAAACCTTCTTTTAGCAATGTCCAGACTGCAAATCGCCCTTGCCACAGTACTGAAACTACTCTTCTGACAATATTTAATGTGACATTCTATCTGCATTGGATAGTAGAAAGATTACAGTCCTCATCTTTCTTGATTTGTCTGCAGCATTTGACACAATAGACCATGATATATTACTTCACCGTCTCCAGCAAGTATTTGGCATCGCGAATACATCCTTACAGTGGTTCAAGTCCTACTTAGTCAACAGGACACAAAGTGTATCTGCAAATGGAATATACTCCAGCCCAGTTGATCGTTTTTGGAATTATGCACAGGGGTCTGTTTCAAGACCAGTACACTTCATTCTATACACTCAGCTTCCCTCAAGTGTCATAGATCATCAACTAGAGTCTTTACAATTGTACGCGGATGGCACACCAATATACAAGTCCAGCCACACAACTGAAGTTGCTTTCATCCATGGAGTAGAGAGGTGAATTTCTGATGTGAAATCATGGATGACATGTAACAAGCTGCAGATGAATGATGATAAAACTGAGGCCATTCTAATCACAACTCAAAGGCTTTCTCATTCACATACTTTACCGAAAACAATAAATATCAGCAACACCAACATTACATTGCACACAGCCAGTACGAAACCTAGATGTTACTCTAGACAGTGCTCTCACATTGCTCAAACATGTCATGAACACAAGGTTGCATATCTTGAGCTAAAGCGCACCAATTTCATTCGCAAATATGTTTCAGTTGATGCCACTAAAACACTTGCGTATTCATTAATACTTTCAAGACTGGACTATTGTAACTCATTTCTGTCAGTTTCATCACAATATCTACTCCAGATTCTTCAAAATGTTCAAAACACAGCTGCTCGGATGGATCATCTTTAGAGTACCTCGGTCAAAGCACACCTCACCACTACTCTGTGTCCTACCATGGCTATCCATTCGATACAGAATCAAACACAAAATTTGTTCTCTGTGCTACGTTTCACGTTAGACTACAGTCCAAGATACCTATCCTGCCTCACCCACGTGTATACACAAGCAATATACTTCCGCTCTTCTTCTGACAATCATGTACAGATTGTTCCCACTATGCAAACGAAGTCATATGGACACTGTTCTTTTGCAAAGTTCTCATTATTATTATTATTATTATTATTATTATTAACTCACGTATAGATTTATACCATTTCTAGTTATCAATGGATCATATAATCGACTGAATAAAGGTTTTAAAGGTACCTACGTATTCAGTTGTTAACTGGTTCTACATATACTGATGAATAATTTGTATTTATTTTCAAGATAGAGTAAACACACACACACAGATATATATATATATATATATATATATATATATATATATATATATATATATATATATATATATATATATATATATAAACTCATAATACCATTTAATTCTTTGAAGCAAAATTTTGATGGAAATGTAAACCACGTAGCTACAAGTTAGAGTAAAAAAAACGTAAAAGTGCCATGATACAAATTCCACTGAGATTCATTCTAAAACACAAAGAATGAAATGAATTTAGGTCAATGGCGGATCACGGTAAGCGAAACTATTAAGATCATTGTGATGACAACGAGTCATAAGCTGTCATGTAGTTCAAATTAGAAGTAAAATAAATCTAAATAGTAACGTTATATATCGATCTCTAAAAAGAGACGTTTTCTGTATTTTTGTATTTCAAATTAAAACGATAAAGCACTGACTAGCCGAAAAATTCAGGATGCATATATTAGTTTTCAAACTAAAACAATGACTCTAAAATTATGAATGCTGTATATGTGGATGAAATTTGTTTTTCATTTGTTCCAAAATATTTATATTTACCTCAGGAAATATATTGTTTATTAACGTGGACAGAAGCAATGTACGTGCAGCTGGTAACCATTATATACTGCTTGACGATAGTATCTGCATTCTTTCAGGTGAAGACATACACCATCACATAAATCCTCGGCATTCCAAAGAGGACGTGGTGATATGTTCGCAAATTGTTTACAATCACATCTCCTTGTCCAAAGTAAATATTCCTTTATTCTAGGGTATTTTCTCAGTGATGATGAAGATTTTTTCAATATACGTTTTCCACGCTGGACTTTCTGTCTTACATACATACAGTAATCTGATTTATGAACCTCTCTTTTTCTTACACACAAAATGTGGAAAAGGGGGTCATTCAACATTTCATTAAGATAGCAATTATTAAACACTCTTTTAACTCTGAATACTGTATTCTTGCATACCTCCGACAGGTTTTATACGTCTAAAACGATAGCACTTCAACTGTTTGCCACATGTATATTTATTCCTTGAATATATATTTTAAGTTAGAGTGACAATGTTGACTTCTTTCTCCACTTGGCTTTTTCAAGATCCGCCTACTGACATTAATGAATATCATTGCATAGGAAAATATATTTTGCAACTTCATTAAAGTTCGTCTGAATATGTTGTGGTATGACATAGTGTTTTTACGAATCTTATATATAATAAATCTTATATACCATTAAATATCAAATTGTTGCCAATTGCTAGGAAATGACAAGTTTATCCATTGGAAGGATGCCATTTTTATTCAAATTCAGACACATTTAATTCTAGTTTCATTTAAAATTGACTGACTGAAGATGCTTAAATTTTTCCAAACGATTTCTCAAATGCGAGTACGTTAGAAGAAAATATGTTATGAACAAAAGCTGGAATGAAATATAAAATAGTTAAATGTTAGATAATGGTGCACAAAAAAATCAATATATGCATGTTAACAAAATGTGTTGTTTTCCTTGATAAGTAAGATTACCGACTTTTTCACCAGTTTTATTATCCACCACTACTCAAAGAATTCAATTAAACTAAGCCACCGTTATTTATTTTATATAATATTATATGCGTAACAAATCCTAGATTTTTATATATTTTGCAAGCACTGGCATAAGTTGGATAACATACAATTAAGTTGAAAATACGTATTTATCTAATTTATAAGACGTCCATATCTTGGGATACGTTTAATATGTACACTATTAGTTATTAATGTGTCACAAATATAATCAGGCATACGATTAAATAATAATCATCTAGAATATAAAAAACAATAGAGGCTAACTTGTTTTTCATCTCTTTATATTTTGTGAAACCATCAATATTGAAAACTGTAAACAAAACCCAACGAAACCGATACATTGATTCAAAAATGATATGTACCTATTGAGTATCTCAGCAAGACATGATATGTCCGCTGTGTTTTGTAATTTATTTTACAACCAACTCATTAAGACTGTAAGTTGTATTTACAGTGCAGTTTCGGAACATTTATTAGATACAAGTAATTAAACGTATCTTCACAACTGATACAAATGTGTCTATAACTTTTATATATCTCTTATTGAAAATAAATGTGACTTTAAAGCTACATTTCTGCTTGGTCTCATTTTCAATTCATAAAGTATTTGCATATATATTTATTGTTTCCTTTCAACAGACTTTGGTCACATATAATACATTAACCAATACATAAATAAATAAAGAAATGATCAAATAATTACTACCACTGCAACTAACTTAATTTTTAGAATGATTAGACCTTTCTTTCCGTTTAAGGACACTTTGTAAAATGTATATGGACAATATGTAGAAATTCTACCTTTTACGTTTTTCTACAGTAACGTTTGATCCGAGTATATTTAGTATAAACGGCATTGATAACAGCTTCTATATTCAGTGCGTATATTATGTCTTTATGAGCTGTTGAAATGAAATATGCTACACGAATTTCGATTTTGGATACTGGACACATTAAAATCAAAATACAGATGTCAGTGAGTTTAATAGGAAGGTATATCATGTTTAAACATATACTTTAAATTGTTTCATTTTGATGTTTATGAGAAGTGTAATATTTGAGGAGTTATTGATATTGGAATTTGAAGTGGTCTATTAAAGGCATGATCCAGTGACTCATGTCTGGGGATTTTGCCTTGACGTAAGATATGTACAACAAATGTCAGGTGTCAAAGTTTGATAAAAAAGTACCATTGAAATCCGATTCTCCTAATGAGTTGACAAATTCTTTGTTGTAAAGATATTTTTACTGATTTTATGATAAACTAGAGAAATAAAGTGGTGTATTCATTCTCATATTAATAATCAATTAATTACTATTATTTACTCTGTGTGATAATGTTAAAGTCGATTCATATTCCTGCAAACGAAATAAAATATTACATCAATAGCAATATGAGATTGACTCTATCGGAAAGGAAATTGCTCGAAAATGCAGCCATAAAACAGTACTATAATGTATATTCTTGTATGACTTTATGTTCAGAAACAATCGTATTGACTATTACAAAATTTGTAAAACGGTCTGTTTTATAAATCATATTTTGTATCAATCATTGACATCAATGAATATATTTAATCTAGGTATGTCCTTCTTTTATATCCTATAGCATCTATCGTATTTATGGTATTAGGAAAGTCATGCTCCCCCTACCCGACACAGAGAAAAGGGGAATGAAATAGATCAAAACACCATGCTTGTATCAGTATAATACGTTTTATCTACAGTGAAAAGGAATCATTCATATGTTTTATTAAACATTTTATGCGGACCTCCCTCCAACCGGAATTTAGAAAACAGATCTACGAGCCAATTTCGATGCAAGTGACACGTTTTATACGTGGTTAGCGATGAATTGAAATCGAGAACAGGAATGATAACAGTTAAGATATTAATAATAATAATAATAATAATAAATTCATTAGTTTTATTATCATCTTTTATAATTTATAAATGTTTAATTGCTACTCATGCTGTTGTGTATGGGTATAATATGTGGCCGGTGTGTACACTGGGTTACAGCTAAATGTTGTATTATATTCTCAAAAATATATTTTGTAGGCCTTGACATACATACAATTGGTCCTTTATTTGTGTTTTTGCGTTGTAAATAAGATTATTTACCTCATAATATTTCATCGTCATTAAGTTATAAATAACAAATGCCAAATATCGATTTATTGTCTTAGACAAATTGAGTCACCAATGTTTTTTAAATCATGAAATTGTAATCTTCGTGAACTTTGAAATTGCTTGCATAAAAACAAAGACGTATGGAGCAAAGGGGAAACATAGTATAATAATACTTTCGCGCAAATAGGTAGTTTCAAAGTATTTTACCTCTTTATCTGACTGACGTAAGGGGTTAACGTGCGTCTGGAACGGCGGAACATGTTTGGAGTGTACATTACATTTTTCGGTTCTATAGAGCAAACAAACACAATGTGCAAGATTATAAAACACACGTCTGAACCGCCGTGAGTTTTGTTTTATGCTTTAAGGATATATTCTACATCATTAAGGATTTTTGACTAGTTTCTACACAGAAAAGATATGGTCAAAATTCATTATTTTCAAATAACATTCACTTTTTTTACTGAGTTATAAAAGGTAAATTTGCACGGTTTGGTTTTATGGAAAGATTCAACCAGGAATTTATCCAAATTTTGCCAATGATTTTGGCCTTCAAAATAAGTATTTGCTGCAGTAAATGCAACATATTACAATCTTTTTTTAATGTTGTTACTAATGGCTGTACCGTGAAACGTTCAATAAAAAGTATTGACCTTGAAAGTGTGATACTTACGTGGTACCAACTGATACCACAATTAAACATTTATGTAATGTACTTTTAACATCCCTTCACTTCTGAAACCAATTCCCATTATAATAATTGGCAATTAGTTGTAAATTTAACATTTAAAATTACCCTTTGTATATTTTAGATAATATTCCTATGCATGAGTTTTGACACTAAGCTTTGTTCCAGTCTTTTTGCAAATGTTCACACCAAGCACATTGACTTGTTTGTGCAAATAAGTATACAGCGATGTACATATATACATAATTGTATATACTCAATTGTATACACGTTTTAATTGTCTTGAATATGTGAACTAAATGTGTTAAAGACGGAACGCAGACTGGCATCATTCATCGATTTTCTCTAGCTACTCTATTTCTGCTTTTGGCCAATGACAAAACCGTAAATTAGGCATGTGGCTTTCAGAAGGAAAATTAACAAAAATAAATATTTCCTTTTTCAGTTTTGTGTGGACTTATTGATCAGATTTACTAAAACACGTGCTGATAAAACATATTTGCTCTTATTCTTGAATGTCTTCCTTAGAAAAATATATTTTTAAAAAAAAAATTAAGATATATAATTTACCGGGACGCCATTGTGAGTCATGTTTTAAAATATAACAGGTTTTTTTAGACTGCATTAGGACTATAGATACCATTTTGCATATGTCATTATATTATACACTTCTTTAAAAGGGTCACATAAGTAACCAAAGCAGAAAGTATTCTAAGATATAATTATTCAATCAATGCCCATGAAATATGAAAATGACAGGTTTGTACCTATTTATTTCTTTTAATAGCTGTTATATCCTCCACTTTTGAATTTCGAAAAGAATTGTTTGACTCATTTAAGTTGCAAGGCTATAGACTTTTAATATGTAACTTAAGCACAGTACAAATAGAACGTTTTTCTGTTCAAGCGATATACGACTTATTACAAGTTTCTAATCAACTAAATATTTGTTTTTAAACTAAACTTCATCAATGCTAGCAATTTATGTCTCATCTTTTAAACTAAACTCTCAAGTCCATTTTACGTCAGCGGAATTTCCAAAGTTACGCAGGATTTTAAAATAACACTATGACTCATCTGGGATAGGATAATGACACGTGTACTAAATTAACAAAAGTTGTATTGATTATCCACCTTTATTGTCATGAAATGATTAATGTATTTTTTGTATTTACTTTGAACAAAAGCGTGGTAAACATGTGTGTCATGTATTGTCATGTCCATATACATGGTTTCTAAATGATACATGTATATATTTCTTTCGTTATGATACAGTAACAATGACAAAAATGACTTTTGTTCTCATGTATTAGGTATATACGTTAAAGAGGTCCTTCTAAAAACTCTAAATTTAATTTGGGAACGTTTCGTTTGAAAATAAGAAACTAACTGACTAAATGAAGAAAAATAAATCATTGAGGGTGGGACGTGTCCAAACGTTTCGACTCATTGAAGAGATTCAGATTTAATGACGAAAGTATTTCGGAAATAAAATTATTCTTTATTTGTTATAATAGAGCGGGATTTTGGATAAAATGTTGACAACTTTAAAAGGATTCCTTTATTTTGATTCAAAGGACAGTTACATCAATATAATATTTGAATTCCTAGTGAAAATGGAACGTGGTTTTTTGGGATAATTAAAGATTTCTCCTGAATTTTAAATACCATCTAGTTTACGTCTAAGGCAATAACAAAAAGGCAATAACAAAAGCTTAGGCAATAACAATAGGCAATAACAAAAAAGCACTTAGCACATCAAAGCATAGTTTTAATTTTCCATATTTGTAAACAACATTTGAAATGACATTAACAAAAGTTAAATTTTTAGTACTATTGAAAAAAGTTACATGAAAGTTTAACTTCGAAGCAAAATATATTAAAAACGAAACATATAACAATGTCTTTACTTGGAAGATACATAATGTTAAAATGTTAACCTATGCATGTTGATGCATGTTGATGCAGCTGTTTTATTCAAATGTTTGATTTACATTAGAATGCCAGTATTAAAAGAGCTTATGAAGTTGTAATTTAAATATTTCTATTAACATCGCACTGAGGGAAGATTTGATGCACGAAGAAGACAAATTGGTAATCTTGTATTCAATGTTTGTGATTTCGCACAGACTCATACCAGAGGAATTCGGTATGACGAATAAGATATTCAAAATTGCTAAGAGTCAAACGTAAATATACAAAATGCTAAAATCTCCATGGACGTTCTGTTTTGTAAATTTGAGTGTTGAGCTTCATTTTTGTTTTATACATTTGTACTGATTTCACAGTTTAATGGAAAAAACTGTTATGTGTTACATTAAGTTCTGATATTAACCCTGCATATTAAACTCGTATAAGTTTAAGTCGACACTGCAAAATATATTAAATATTTTGATATCATATTTTTGCTTGATATGTCACAACAGAGGAATATGCGTCTATTTTATATGATGATAAATTACATTAGTTATTGACAAATACTTTAAGTTTGTTCACGATGACAAGAACATATACCAATATTTTGAAATAGTCGTAAAAGCGGTGAGGTATTGACTGGGATATAAGCCGTTTTACCACGTAACTTCATCTGTTTTGAGATGGAGATGAAAAGATCAAAGTATAATGCCATGTTTCTGTATGCCAGGTGTTATGGACATCAAAATTGTGATATAATAGAGAGCATGTATTATATTAATCAAATATTTTATACAATTTACCTCAGTAATGATAAAAATGCATCTGAAAGCTAATAATCATTCAAACGTATTCTAACAATATGTTCTGTTCGATATTTGATGGGGACCTCCTGTCACATGGAACGTAGAAAGAAAATACATTCTTACCTTATGAAGCTATTTCATTATCGGAAACTAAAGTCATAGGTGATTTAAATGAATTTTCATAAATAGCAACACTACTACAGAAAAAAATACTGAGAGTAATGATATGAATGATAAGTATAATAATATAACTTAATATATCTATTTGTTTCTAATATTCGTGTAAAAACACGTGTCATTGTTATTGAATATTAATTTGAGCGAAATCTAATGAATAAGGTAGAGTTAATGTTAATCTTGTTCCGATCTCTTAAGTAACCTAAAAATGTAACTCGTATCTCCTACCATAGACACAGACATTATCGTTGCAGTTACTGCAGTAATGTTTCTGAAGCTTGATTGTTTATAGTTTTGCCTCTCGGTATGTATAATGTTTTATATATGTTGATATGTAGCTAGGTAGATAGCTTGATATATTTGGTTGTATTGTAGCGCTCGTACCTTGTATAAGTTAACTGCTAATGTGAACAGTCATAATGAGGATCACTTATGAAATTCCAGTACTCATTACCAACTATTTATGTTACACGTTTTAAAACCCATATTTGACAGATGTAGTTTGCAATACATATAAAGGTGCTAGCAGAAACATCCAACTTATCATGTCATGATACTATATTTAAGCCATTTGGCACGTCATTCCTAACTTAAAGAATAAATAGTCTTCAGAAGCTTTAAAGGATCGGATATATTCCTGGATCAATCAGTACGTCATACTAATTAGATTAGATAAATTACAATAAATTAAAATACATATTATAATATTTCAATACGATCAGTACAACAATCTACAATATATTTGCTCCAATTATGAATTCTTGCTTTGATATTTCTCGGAGAGTAACTTATTACTTTTTAATGTAAGTCAAATCACAATTACTACATCAATTGTGTTAAGCATGTAAGTTTGGACTTGTAAGCGACATACATACATGATTCGACCCAATAGTCATTACTGGGCTGTAATTATTAGGCACAAAATATATTTGCACAAAAACAATTACTATATATACATATGTAAGGGTGCGTGTATTATCCTGTCTGGTGCCTGTCATGCTCAGAAAATATTACTGGATATTGCCTATAAATGCATCTGTTGAATCACTTGTTATTTATTAAATTATATGGAATACTATCGATATTATTTCACACATTATATCTGATCTTCTTGACATTGTTAGAATACGTTTGAATGATTATTAGCTTTCAGATGCATTATTATCATTATTGAGGTAAATTGTATAAAATATTTGATTAATATAAGTACACAAACACAGATGCAGAAATTTACATGCAATTATAATTGTGCAGGGCTGCATAGCTAGTTTATGCTCTTACTCTGGGGTTGGTACAAACATAAATACGATTAACATTTACACATATTTGGAAATCTGTGAACGTGACAAGACATGCATAGCATACAAAATTACACATATAGGTGATTGTACCCACGTAAGCAAAGTAGTGATGTTTTACGGGATGATACTATTTGAGCCAGTTCAAATATTGTTTGGTTCCATAATCAGCAAAGAAGGATCAATAGCACCATGTTTGTCACGAGCAGCACAAGCAACGGCAGATAAGTCAAAACTAAGACCCATTTGGAGAGAGAAGAATATCTGTCTGAAAACTAAAGTTAGAGTATTTAGAGCACAAGTCATCTCTGTCTTGTTGAAGCCTTTGAAAGCATGATGATTTATTAATCAAACTATATTGTCTAAGAAATATTTTACATATATAGTGTTTGTATTTCTTGTTCCACTTCGTTATGGAAATAATTGCAGATATTATTGCATAACATAAAAAACAGTACTTGAAATTTTCATTCATCCAGAGTAAATGTGTTTCCTAAAAACATGTTGTTAATGTAGTTTTTCTGCGATTTGCCTAAACCTATTTTTATATTCCATATTCTTAAATCTTTTAGATTAACACGCATTACTCATATATTCTCATATGATATACTTATTTAGCGTATCTTCCCCACCACATAATTTGAATTGCTGTTGATTCATCATCGATGATTTTAAACAAAATACATCAAGAAGAATTTATATATTCCATTAGGGAAAATTCTGCGTTGCCTACGTGCTGCATAACGTTTTCGCTAATTTATCTTGTTTTTCAATTCCATTCTAATATAATACAAATATAAAACCAGATCAAATTTCTAACAATTATGACTGAGTTTATCCGGTATAAGTCCAAGTGTCAACTGAGATAGGTTTCAAGAAAATAAATATTTGTTATTCTAGTGCGTGAATCTTATCAGTGTTATATGGTTTATGCCTCTCGTCGTTTCAGTCTCGCTCTGTTAAAAAAACGTTAGCTTTTACGAAATTTATTAAAAAGTTCTCAATTGAGAATTGTATTATCAATTACACATTTAAACACCGGTAATTACAAATTAGCATGCATTTATCGTTGTACGTTTACGAAAACGTCGAGAGTAGCATCAAAAGACAATTGAGTAAATCGACTGACAATAAAATGTATTTCGCACGTTCTTTTTTCTTTTTCAGAGATACGTATGCCTTGTCTGTTATCTATTTTGAACGGATTCAAAGTCTGTCTATAAACAATGCTAATATAGTTTACCTAACATCCTTATTTCTTATGGATTGCGTTGATAAAAACCGTAAAGAAGTTATTTAGCAAAGAAAGAAAGCGATAACTATATAATCATTGGTTTTAAAAACAAATTTAAAGAAAGAATGGTTGACGTATATGTTAATTAGTTTTACATACCGGTAAATCATAATTAAATAGATATGTAGGTACATGTTAAAATGCAATAGATAAATAAACATAAGGATAGTGACACAAGTTACAGTGTATTGTTTAAATATTATTATTATTATTATTATTATTATTATTATTATTATATTAACCTCCAAACATAAATATATGCTAATTAGATATGTGCATTTCCTATGAACGTGAAATAATTCCTTTAAAAATATATTAACTCATGCATTGTACAACAATTTGAATTTAGACATTAATGTTAGAAGCTGTTGACGCATATGTTTAATCTAATTTTGGGTTAATATCTGCCTTTAGAAATTAAAATTGCCAATTTGCCTACATATGAACAAAACCACTATCATTTTATTTGTGTATGCTTAAAATTATATTTCATATTATTTTCCCAAGAGGAGTGGCATTCCATTGTATTGTTATATTTCTTGTGCAATACATACTAAAAATATTTTTCTTTTATATAGTATACATCACAGTTTCTAAACTGTACTTACTATGTTCTATGTTTCCTTGCAATGATATTAATTTCTAGCAAAGATATCAATATGTAAACGGTTTATATTCCAACCTCTTGCAATGTTTATCCCACTCTTCAAATTCCCTTCATACTGAAACAAAGAGATCGTTCCACGTTTCTGTTATATGCAATGTTGATTTCGTCCGGACATCAGAATAATTTGCTTGCAAAAGCATACTCCTTTTCTAACTGATTACATCAAACTAAAAATAAAGAAAAGTATATTCAAGTTTATGAGTTTCTAAGTTGTGTTTATCTCTTGTAACTTAGTCGTCCATATTATTATTAGCATGATACTTGTATTGTATTTTTATTGCAGAACATTGAATTGTATTTATTAATAAATTATTTTTCTTTCCATAAGTCGTTAAATAAATGCACGTTTATTTCTAATTTCAAAAGCGTCAAGCTCGTAATAGCGCAAGAGAAGTATGCCGCAATTAGCATATATATATATATATATATATATATATATATATATATATATATATATATATATATATATATATATATATATATATATATATATATATATATATTCATTGCATATCAAAATTAGATTATTCAAATCTTATTGCTGCACCATGTATTGCGCTCCTCTGTGGACAAACTTTAGTGAATGTATGAAAAGAAAACTAGTTATTGGTCATTATAATAGTCTTCGTTTTCTATTAGGTTTTCCAAGGTGGAACAGTGCCTCCATAATGTTTGTTAACTATAATGTATTCAGTTTTGATGAAATAATGAGAATGTATGTATTCTCAATGACGACAAGAATATCTAATAGTAAGAATTACATTTTGAAATCTCTTTGGAACAACGACATTCATGTAAATTCTCATATTATTAGTAGATGGAACAAATTACTCTTTAAATGTGTCATTTAATTTTTATTATTAATAATGCATGACGCAGTTAATAGTTGCAGATGTTGCTGTATATATATATATATATATATATATATATATATATATATATATATATATATATATATATGTGTGTACTTTTATGTTTAAAATGTTATTGTTTTTATCTAAACTATATTTTTTAGTTTAGAGGTATGGACTTTGTAGTCCGAAAAAAAGAATTCTTATCTTATCTTATCTTATATATATATATATATATATATATATATATATATATATATATATACCCAAATATCAGGTACTGTATTTTATATTTAATATAAGTCACTTTCTGTAATCTCATATATATTTACTTCTTGTGGGCAATAACATGGTTTGCCTGGATCACATAATTTTTCATAATGTGGAGTAATTCCGTTGCCGAAATCATCAGGAAAAATCATGCTTCCCTTGTATTTTGATTCACTTCCAGAAGGAAATATAACGTACATCTTTTGTGCCCTAACAAAAATAGGTTTTGACCGTGTGAATTTTACTCTTCCATGTGATCTTCTGACATACATTTTGTGTCTTATATAATTGGATTGGCTGCGAGCGCTCTTTACACGAATGCAACTTGCATCATTCATCGCCATTAAGCGAAGCTTTGCTTTGTGTTTGCTTTCGTATAATATCCCGGATTTATTATTTGTGCAAATAGTTTGCATGTTCTGGTTTGCTTTATAAAGCTTTGCTTACACAAATGACGTTCTGGTTCAGAGATTACATTTGGCGTGTCTGAAGACGCATTTGAACATGTCAAAACACGTTTCATAGGATTTATTTGAAAATACAAACACTTAACGGTATATATTTAGTTATGCTCTCACAAGCTCAAAAATAAAAAAAAACCATTCACACTATTATTAAGCCATTTTTCTCTAATATGTTGGACAATCACATATTGTTTGAATAATTAGAAAAAGAAAATGTAACCTTATCAAGATAATACTATGGACATTTAACTGATTCATTGAACTTTTTAAACAAGGAGTTATCTCAAGGGTGTTGTTGTACTTGCATCCATTGTATATTATGGAAAGGATTAACAAAACAATGTAACACATTTGACTTGTAGAAAATAGGTTCATTTGGAATAATATATTATAATATATAGTTTGTATGTTATGCAGGATTGATGTGAGTTTGAGTTGATACTACAGCTGTTCAATAACATAACTATGCAGAGAAATACATAAAAAAAATGTGTAGCACAGGTAGAGATCACTCAGTACACTGCAGTAATGTTTGCTGAAACTTAATTGTTTATCGGTTTCTTTCTTGGTACTTAGAATGCTTCATGTATGTTGATATGTAGAAGAAGCATGATTTGTAGACCGCTAAGCCACTCCCAGCTCTCTCTCTCTTTCTCTCTCTCTCTCTCTCTCTCTCTCTCTCTCTCTCTCTCTCTCTCTCTCTCTCTCTATATATATATATATATATATATATATATATATATATATATATATATATATATATATAATTAGCTACACTTTCTTCTCTTAACGTTCAAATAAATCTGAATACAAGTATTTTATTTTATAGGGAAGTGATATATAATGGCCATATCATAAGTGAGGTAAATTCATCTACTAAGTTATATAAGCATGCCAAATGTAGTGGTAAGCCACCATCTACATGAACTTCATGAACTCGAGTAAAGATGACAGCAAAAGCCTTCATCCTTAAATCATTGCAACATAGCGAACATTACGTATTCTGAGGCTTAGAGCTTTATCAATTTATTTTGTTATACGTAAGGGTTACTCCGATAAAACTAGGTCCTATGTCATTGCTTTTTTAGAAATAATAACGTATTTACAGATTTTGCAAAATATTTTGATAAATAAGCAATCTGGCTATTTGCCAGCGTTTTGGCGTATAATGTTACGTGTCGTTATATTGTTCTCAAGCACTCGTTGACTTAAATTATTGGTTCAGTCGATATCTCGCTATCTACCAGATGTCTAAATATAAGTTAAAATTTCCAGGGAATTTCCAATTCAGTTCTAATAATATATTTTCTATTACTAGATATGATCATAAGTTACATTTCCCTATCCTCACCACAAACGCCTTCAAAAAGAAGAACATTGCCATGGTCACCAGCTTGTATAAAGGATATATATATATATAAATATATATACATATATATATATATATATATATATATATATATATATATATATATATATATATATATATATATATATATATATGAGTTCGTTTGATCTTTCAATATTAAATATGCTAACAAATCAAATGGTCTCTACTTGATAAATAAATCTTGATGTTTAAAACATTACGATATTAATTGCTAAAGCAAATGACGAAGACAAAAATAATTAGTTAATTATATTCAGCTTCTTTGTCTTTAATAAGAATATTTTAATTACCGATATAAAATTTTGATATATTCGAAACAGCGAAATTAGTCAATACATAATTGTTTCTTAGCAATCAGTACGAGTTTGTAAGTTGGTTTGAGATCAGTTATTTAGGTATTGTTTGCTAACATGATGTTTCAGTTTTCTTTTCGCACATCCTGCACATAATTTAAACGTCTTTGGCGATAATTTGGCATTATATATATATATATATATATATATATATATATATATATATATATATATATATATATATATATATATATATATATATATATATATATATATATATATATAAATATATATATATATATATATATATATATATATATATATATATATATATATATATATATATATATATATATATATACGTTTCATGTCGCATAAATCGGATTTAAAACTGGATAATTATCATTGCTGCAGGATCGAGAACGAAAGACTTTAGGCGTGATAATTTGTATGTGCATTATTAAGCTTGATGATTGCATAGTTCCAATCGACTGAAAGACAACATAAACAAGATTTTATGCACAATTCATATTTAATAAAACTACAAAGGACATGAACTAAATAAACATTAACAAATTAGTAGCATTAGAATCTATTTTTGTTTCTTAAATGAAAAATATAATTCTTTTGTAAATGCTTTTAAAGAATCTTTGGATGAACGGTTGCTTAGAGACTATGATAAGATATAAATGCAACTCGCTTTGTTTCGATTGTATTATTAATAAAACAGGTACATTCTACTATGCTGAAATATAAGGAATTCTTATATTTGTTATTTGTTCTAAAAATGCAAATACATATACTAGGATCTGTTCCGATATATTGTCCGGATGCAGAGGATATTATTACCGGAAATTATTATTATTAGATTTTGTTTTGATTATCATTATTTTTGCATGTTAGAAAACTAAACTGGAAATATTGCAATTCAAAATAGTTTAAAGAGAAAACAAAAATCATAAACACTAGGAATGATTATCAACCGTTTTTGTAAATATTTGAATATAGTATTCATTTATTGAGTTTATTATAATAATTTTATTTTATTTGTAGGCTTTAGGTGGTTTCCTTTGAAATCAAAAGAAAAGTGACAATCGCTTAAGAATTTGCTATTTACGTGGATTTTGAAATACATTTAATAATGGTTATTTCTCTCTCTCTCAGACAATACATATTTAAAATATTTTCATAGGGTTGTAGAAAATTATACACAGCTGGGAATCAACCGATTTGATTACAGTGGCTTTCTGTGAAGATTTCATAACAGGTCACGTAATAATATGTATTATTTTCCTGATTCCTTCATTGTTAAAGTAAATCTAAGTAAATCTAAGGAACTTCGTGGACAATAGCTGCCACTGCTAGAATACGGGTTATAACGTTTATAACGTAATCTCGCAATTATTCTTCTAAAATATCCAAGTAATCTAAAATATCCAAGTAATTTAAATAAAAGTATTGTCTATTTTACATCTTCTTCTCTTCTTCATTCACTGTCCTTGTTCTGCCGCGACGTGGTCTATACTCAATTATTGCATTCGTATTTTTCATATTTGTACATCTCGGTATCGATATGTTTATGAGAATCTTCATTATTATAGGGATGCATATATATATATATATATATATATATATATATATAGATAGATAGATAGATAGATAGATAGATAGATAGATGGATGGATGGATGGATGGATGGATGGATGGATGGATGGATGGATGGATAGATAGATAGATAGATAGATAGATAGATAGATAGATAGATAGATATAATGATAGATATATAGATTGACACAAAACGAATTATAGAACATCTTTAATTCCAGTTATGCGTAGTTTGGCATAATACAAAAATAAACTCTTGTGACCATTCCATGAGTCATAGGTACACATTATGAAATATTTCTTAACTTGTTGATTGTAGAAAAGTCAAGAAACATTTTGTAAAAATGCAGTTGAGAGCAATGCATAATATTGCAATATTAAGGAACAATCTATTTTCACACTTTACTCTGAAACGTTTGATAATATTATCTTAAATGTACAATGGCACAGAGTTGCATATGTCCACATTTGTTATAATCGAAGGTTTCTTGCTTTCTTCGTGTTACATCCTGAATCTCTAAACATGTATAGTTCTATCAGACCTTTCATCCTTTTCATTTCTTCAAAAGTGTTTTTCATCAGGAGTTGCCCTAAAAGTCAAAGAGTATAATAAAACACAATTGTCGGAAAATTACTATTCGAGACTACCAAACCACTTTGCAATAAGTAAATATATGAAATTCTATCGAGAGTCATGAGATACATTTATATATAATGGAAAAAGAAACATAATCTCATATTAACCACAGTTTTATTTAATTGTGTGTTGTCAAGAACATGAATGCGTTCAGATATGTGAATCATATGTTTGGGATATAATTTTTTAAATTCCTACAAGATAACATTATAAGAGAATTTTACCGCAAGAATTGAAATAATGATAGTTTTTTTTATTATTGGCAGAATGTTTGTCAATATTATTAGATCGCTTGATTGAAAATAGAGAAACTTAATTGTATATGCAAGTGTATATCGTTAGAGTGACACAATAAACATATCGTTTGCTTGCTAAAAATATCGCTAATTTCTTTTCGCAAGGTTATGGATGTTTGTATGTTCGCTAAATGCAATTAAAATAACGTGATATCATGAAATCCCATCCATATGCTTACCTTCTGGATCTTTTAACAATAGCATACTTTATCATGCACGTACACTACGTTTCTGCCTCTCGGCTTTGGTTTTACACTGTAGTCACATTTCTGTCGATTATCAAATGTGTATAAATGAAGTTCTACTCCATCTCCAAATTCGTCAGGTGTTAGTCTTTTCTTCTGCAACATATGACTTTTATCTGTTTCGTTTCCACAAACACATCTTCTTATAAGGAGACAGAATTTTGTATTGGATCTATTAATGATCCATTCCCATTGCTTAATAAAGCCACACTCTGGATCGAGATGTTCTTCCTTATTTGAGCCTTTACTTTCATCTAGAGGCGTACTCCAGACTTGGATGACTGGATCGTTCAATTGAAGCAAACTTGTCATTTTGGTGTTATCTTTTTGTTCCCTGCTAGTGTGTTCTTCAAAGCAGATTTAAACAATTTTCGCCAGGTGCAGCTTTTATATAAACGATTTAAGGATTTTTCATGTTATAAATAAGTGGCTTACAGGACATTTACTTTCATCTAAATATAGAACATGGATTTCCAGAGTAAAGTATAACGTACATAGAGTATTTGGCAAGCCGACGTCATTGACCGTTGTCGACATTAAGATTAAATAGTATTTATTGTTGTGTCTCAGATGCTTTATAATAAATCAGATTTGATCTTGGATATGTATGCTGTGAGAGTCTTATTTCTCTAAACATTAAACTCTGTTCCAATTGTGCACCCGAACGTTCACACCTGCATATATATTTAAATACTCGCCCTCGTTCTTAAATAGATATACAACTCTTGCATATAAGCTGGACATAATCAAGCGTTGAGTGCCAAAAAGAGTTGCTTTCTTCAGAACTGCTAGATCAAACTTAATGAGAGAAAGCATCAAATTATGCTTGGTATGTGCTTTCATATCGAAAACGTTGACATGTTATCCATATTTCTTATTTTGACCCTACACTTCTGCTTGTCATTAATGCGTTTTTAAATTGATTTTCGAGTGAGAAATATAATAATTGCAGCATGAAACGTAATAATATTAATGGAACCAAAGTCAACCCAAATATTTCATGATATATACATGTATCTATTTGGATTTACTTGTGCAGAAGAGAAGCAATATTTCATTTTGAATTTTAAATAATTAAGTTATGTTAATATTTTTCTCTGTAAATATATAAAATGTAGAAATAGTTATGTGCATTACAATACCTGGTGACATGTTTTCTAAATAAAGAGCAAGAGCTAGAAATATATACTTAGGAAACACTAGGAACTTAACATTAATATACAGATGAAAAACTACATTTAATAGAAAACATTGTAATAATTGTATTTGTAAAGTATATAAAATATTTTCCTACCGTTATTTCGTTAAAAATTGTAAAACATATCGATGTTGATGAGTATGTTAATTTTAACATTGAACTACGACTCCAATATATTCATTTCTGAATAAAAACGATGAAGATTAAACGTTCCACCTTACTTGACAATGATAAATACATGTGAAAGCAAAACTGGGAAATCTAATAAATTGTACCATATACAATCATGAGTTTGAAGCACACAATAAGATATCGCAAATGATGATAAAAACAATGTAGAAGTGCAATAGGTTCCATTTTTTGTATACGTTTATTTTGTTACATGTTTTAATGCAATTAGCCTTACATAAATACCTAGACATATACCTTTATTTTGCCGTAATTGAAGAAAACATGCATTCTATAAAAGAGTTGAAAGGTTGATCTTACATAAGTATACATTGATCGCAGGAGTCTCATTTGACTTTCAATTTTGCGCTCTCTCTCTCTACTTCCTCCAGTCTCTTTCTCTTGTCCTTATATCTAAAAGTATCATTTCTGTTGAAACAAAGGCAAACCACAACCCTACTTACAAGTACTGCATGTACTTCAGGCCATAAAGGAACTCACATTTATATATGTGTGTGTGTGTGTGTGTGTGTGTATGTGTGTATGTGTGTGTATGTTTGTGTGTGGTTTTTTGTTTGTGTGTGTGTGATGCACAAATAACGCTTCGATAGTTGGTGGATAGCTAGCGTTATAAACTGACTGGTTTATGACGGTATATATTAACTAAGTTCTTAGCAGATGGCAATATAGATAAATGAAGTGTCATAAAGTGATTTGTTTCTATTCGTTTAGGGCACATCAGCATAAATAGGGTATTATATTGTACTTTATGGGTGGTTCTGATTATCATGATTTTGATCCTTACATATTTGTAGCTATATTTATATGAACGACGTTGTATGTATCATCAATCTAGGAATTTAAGTGTGAAACTGTTGCACTTGAATAGTCATTATCCGCATTATCGTACCATTTGAAAAAAATTAAAATAACCGCGATGTAATCAAAACAAGATATCCTCATCAAAATAAATGTATTAAAATATGGGCAAGTAAAAGAAACATTGACGAACATTTTAAAGGTGTATGGGTAATTGCAACATTGTAAAATAGAAAGCCCTTTTCTCTAAAATCTGTCTCTGATTTGGATGGTTGATATAGATGCTGAAGATAATATTTTCTATTAATTTAGCTAGACAAAATGAATTACACAGACACTTCTCGTTGAAAAGCATTATCATAATACCACTTATATAGCGCTTTATGTGTTTTTATTTCTTTTCACCCAGACTTTAATACCCGATTAAAAGGTGCATTGTAGTAAACATTACACTGGAAAAGTGACAAGGATATAATGTACTACCTTAATATCTCAACAACTTCAGTACATCTTGTGAGGGAGATCTCTTGTACCAAACCACAATGCAACGTCAGACATTTTGTGCATTTTACAAGTACATCAATACTATTTTCGTGTTATTGCATACAATTACAGGTTGAACATTCCATGGTTTTCATTGACATTAAAAATACTATAGGAAAGGAGTTCTAGACATTGGAATTTAGTAAGGGCAGGTTAAGGACATTGTTCAGACTTGCGGTAGACATACAGGTAGTCCCACATTAGCTATGACGATATTTCCAGTGACTCATGACTTGGGATTTGGCGACAAAACGAGAAGTGTGAAACATGTACGTAATGACTGATAGAATTTCGATCGATTGTATTTACATGTTTTGAATTATGCATATATTTGTTGCTTCGATAAATGTAGGATTGCTGAGTTTAAGCCATACAGATTTAATTATAGTTGTATCATGTAATATTAATTATAAAATCAACAGTACACAATAAACTATAGTATATTCTTTGTGATAATGTGTTTGAGTTAAATTGAGGTAGGTATGCCAAAAATAAAAAAAACCTTATTTTTACTTTGTATCAATAAACCATTTAAGACATCAGTAGCGACTTAAATAAACATAAATACTCGCTACAGCAATTTAAAATATAAGTTTTGAATCGTGCAGCTGACAGATATGTATAAAGTCAATTTTCAATAATTTGTTTTAAAAGCTTTTTATTTTAGGATCGTAGGTTTGTTTCAATCTGAAGTATATATGCATATATAATGTTTCATTAGGTATGCATTTGTTGCTTTATCTTTGTACATATATATATATATATATATATATATATATATATATATATATATATATATACCGTATATGTGTTGCTAGGAAGTTAATGTTTCATATATTGCTCGCATGTCAGGGTATCAATTCCTTTTCTATGAGAACAAGTAAAACGAAGTATGCGATACCATCGGCATACACAAAAGTTGTATCATAAGCTTCATTCTACATTTTTCAGTACATACAGCATATGAAGACATTATATTACTGAAATTCTGATTATTTGCTTAATCTGGATAACAAAGATAATTCAAATTCCATAACATCTAAAACAGGTGATTGGAGTTATTATTTTCTTGTGGCATTAACGAAGACATCTTGTTTTACTTTACGACATACACCTTAAAAATGATTTAGCGTCAGTTATACATAGTCCAGGTATGTAAGCATATTGCAAAGCTGCACATTTATCATATATTATACACGATTTCAATATATTACGTAGGATGAATAAATGGGACCAATTACACTTATAATTTGCAAACCATACAAACATATCGAAGTTATTTCAGAATAAGGAACGACATTGTGAGCAGCTAAATTGAATTAACGTCACTAACTACCGCACGAATCTGAGCAGTGATGGTAAATGTATTATATTTTATATTCGTTTTCTTCTTCTTATTATTCTTATTCTTCTTCTGTTTATTATTATTATTATTATTATTATTATTATTATTATTATTATTATTATTATTATTATTATTATTATTATTAAAACAAAAACATTTTTATCTTTTGATGTGTCTGGAAATTGAAATTTACTCTCTATTGAGAGTCACAATAAATCTATGTCTGTATGATTGAATGAGGTTTCATACATTGAACGTACCGCGTCAAGTCTTGAGATCGGTTGTATATTTTCTAACCAACAACATACGCAATGATTGTAAAGTAAACATGCCATTTGATTTTTATGGTTTGTCTGATGTTGTAATGTATTAGGTTTAATTCACGCACTTATATATATATATATATATATATATATATATATATATATATATATATATATATATATATATATATATATATATATATATATATATATATATATATATATATATATATATGCATGTATTACTCAAGAAGGAGATCATTAGTATTTGCATGTCATCGCTGTCAACGCCACTTCAGCTACCACGACAACGTGACACCCTAACAACATTTGCTGACCATGATGATGTTTATGATACTGATGTTTGTGTTGTTAATTTGTATTATTATTATTATTAATCCTTCTTTTTCTTCGATAATTAGTATTATTAAAAATGTTATTATTATTAGTAGAAGTTGAACTAGTAGTTGTATGAGTAGTATTCATAAAAGTAGTTGTAGTAGGGGAAACATTGGTAGCATCAGCTGCAGTAGTAGTAATAATAATAGTGGTAGTAGTAGTACATTTAGTATATTTGCTATACTGCCGATGGAAATGTCTTGGCGATCTCCTCATTTTAAATTCTTCTAATATTTAACGGCGTTAACGAACGGTTCTGTATATCGTCAAGTGTTCCAAGAATCGTAACCGATCTTCTTTTATTTATTGTTAACAATTCTATAAAGCGTCCAAAGATGTAAATATTCAGATTGAAAATATATGTGAATTAGCAAATTTACATTGCATTCATCATTTGAGATATTCAAGATTGTATTATGGGCTATCAATAATCATCATCATCAGGTGATTGTACATCTGGTTTAAAAATGCAGTGATAAAACTGTTGATGATAGTGGTGATATGGTGGTGAAAAAAGGTAGAGAAAAAATGTTCATTTTATTATAATAAGAATACACTGGACAACAAATTTTTACAAAAGTCATGTTACTGAAATAAAATTAGTCCATTCTTATCAATTTTTATGTGCTGAACACGAATATGACAGTCAAATTGTAAAATTGGCTCTAGTTTTTTTGTAATCTGCAAGAAATTAATGTTTACATAACGAAATGCATTCCAATAGTAAAAGGTCAACTGTAATAGCCTACCTATAAAAAATCAAGTCATTGACTACATCTTAGGTTTCTTCGCCTGTCTCTTGTACAGCTGTTCGGGAGCATCTCTGAGGAGTGTCCAGCAGCAGTCAGCCAGCATTGTAGTGGACCATTTTCCCTGGTATCTTTGTTCCATTGTTGCGATATCTTGATGAAAACGTTCGCCGTGTTCATCACTAACAATACCAAAGTTGCTAGGAAAGAAATCCAAATGGGAATGAAGGAAGTGAATCTTTAGAGACATATTGCAGCCAAGTTTCTTATACTTCATCAACATGTCTTCTACTAGTTCCTTATAGTTTTCTGCCCTAACATTTCCGAGGAAGTTTGTAGAAACTAGGCGAAAAGCATTCCATGCTTGTTTCGCGTCACCTTCCAGCAAGTTGTTGAACCGGTCATCTTTGAAAAGCTCTCGAATCTGAGAACCCAAAAAAACTCCCTCTTTAATCTTTGCTTCGCTGAGTCGAGGGTATTTTTCATGCAGGTATCGAAATGCTGGCAAAGTCTGGTCAATGGCTTTCACGAAGTTCTTCATCAAACCTAGTTTGATGTGAAGGGGTGGTAGCAAGATTTTCTGAGCCTCAACCAGAGCTGGGTGTTGGATATTCTTCTCTCCAATGGCTACATTCTGCCTGTGAGTCCATTCCTTCCTCATGTAGTGCTTTCCCTTGCTCGGCTATCCCACTCGCATAAGAAACACATGTATTTTGTATATCCTTGCTGCAGTCACATTAAAAGGGCAACTACCTTCAAATCACCACAGAGGTGCCAGCTGTACTTGTTATACTCAATGGAATTCAGTAGCTGCCTTAAGTTATCGTATGTCTCTTTCATGTGGACAGCATACGCTACTGGAATAGATGGAAGAATGTTTCCATTGTGCAAAAGCACAGCCTTGAGACTCAGTTTCGAAGAGTCCACAAATAGTCTCCATTCTTGTGGATCATGAGTGATTTTTAAAGCATTCATGAGACCCTCAATATCGGAACAGAATATCAGATTACTTTCCTTTCTGAAGAAAGGCTCCAATTGCTGGTGGCGCTTTCGATATGCAGTAATTGTGACATCTTCTTCTAGAAGATTCCATTGTTGGAGTCTTGATCCTAGCAATTCTGCCTTGTTCTTTGATAAGTCCAAATCACGAATCAGGTCATTTAGTTCTTCCTGTGTTATTCTGTGTGGGGTTGATGATGCACCACAGTGAAAATCTGGATCACTGCATGCTGATGGACCAGGAGAAGAACAGGTCGACTCACCTTTGTCTTCGTCAGATGAATCAAGAGAATATTCTGCTGGAGGTTCTGGAATAGGAAGTCCCTCACCATGTGGAACTGGTCTCAATGCAGACGGAATGTTTGGGTAGACTATTCTCGACTTCTTTCGCTTCGTTATTCCGCCGGAAAGAGGAGGAACCAAGCAGAAGTAACAGTCATTTAGGTGGTTGCTTGGCTCTCTCCACACCATTGGGACTGCAAACGGCATTGATGACCTTTTGCAATTCAACCACTGTGAAAGCTGTGTTGTACATGTAGCACAGCATATATGCGGAGCCCAAGTCTTGTCTTGGTCACCAACCTTGCATCCAAAGTAAAGATGATATGCCTTCTTCACTTGAGAATTGATACTTTTCTTCTGGTTGGCAAATGTCACTTCCCCACAAATTTAGCAAAAATTGTCCGCGGTATTAACACACTTTCGAGGCATTACTGTTCTTTATTGTACGTAAATGGATAAAATAATAAGTTTTATGTAACAGTAGCTTGAACTGTCTCGCACAACGTCTAAAATATTTTAAATGCTGAACCTATCTGATTGGGCTTTATATAGTACACTGCTTACGTCAGCTTCAGCAGCCGCCTGGCATTAGTATAATAGGCCTACACATGTATAGTACACTGCTGACGTCAACTTACTTCAGCAGCCGCATGGCATTAGTATTGCATTGCATCAGAAAATGATGCAATCAACTGTGGATGATGTGAGCATGATGGTATTATGCAATGTTACATCATTATTCCGGATGTTGCTGCAGTCCTACTGGAGAAATTTACACAGTGAAACATAGAAAATGAGGTATATGAATATCTTCAAAACGAGAGCCAATAAAAAATTTTCACGGTTATATTCGTGTTCGGCACACCAAAATACTACAGATTAGGACCTTTTCAAGTCAGTAATGATTTCACTGTTGACCAGTGATATTAATGATAATGTAATGATAATAGTTATTATTATTATTATTATTATTATTATTATTATTATTATTATTATTATTATTATTATTATTATAGGCGTTAGTATAACCAAACCGTAACCATCAGTAATACCTATACTATCAGAGAAAATATATAACAAGTTAAGCATATATATATATATATATATATATATATATATATATATATATATATATATATATATATATATATATATATATATATAAATATATATATATATAGTTATAACAATACAACAGTTTTGAAATAACATAAAGATGTAGAGAGCGAACCATGTTGAGAAAGATATTACTATCGAAACGTTTTGTAAATATGTGAAGTACAGCATATATTTTTTGGTTCGTTTAGCTAATTTATTTGCAAAGGCATTGATATCGCTTTTACACCAAATTTGAGAAGGAAACCGTGTGACTCTTCTTTTTAAATGAGTTGCGTGAGTACGAACTCTTGGCAGTAGTTAGATTCTCGTTTCTTTTGTGACTGGTTTTACTGTCGGTACATTTACAGTAGCAGCTTGTACACACTAAAAAAAATAGATAGTATCGTTGCTGAGTTATACCTATTTACACATTCGCTCGATTCTACGTATTACTAGTATTATTATCAGTAAATAGGACTTTCCAACTGGTTTGTGTTCGCCTTTTAGGATTTTGAAAATAATTATATGATAATGCATTTTAAAACGAATCAAATAACCTGATGAAACTGAAATTATCTTGAAATGTAGATTCCAAGTTAATTAAGTTTGAATTAAAAAAAATCTCAGTAAAAAGATTTTACCAATTTTATTTTTCATTATACATCGACAGACTTGTAGTTTAGTGCAACGAAATCGCATATACAAGTCCAATCCTCTTGATCTTGTTGCCGTTTTACGTCACATAAAACGTATTAAAAAAACTGTAGAAATAGCATTGCTATAAGAGCGAAAACTGAAGACATTACGCTTGATAATTAGTATGTGCATGCTTAAGTTTGACGATTGCACCGTTCCAATTGACTGAAACACAAACTAAACAAGGTTTCATGCACAATTAAGATTTAATAAAATAAACAAAAGACATGAAGAAAATGAACATTAACAAATGAACAGAATTTGAAAATGTATTTTGTAAGTTAACAAATATGATTCTTTTGTAAATGCTTTGAAAGAATATTTGGATGAACAGTTGCTTTGAGACTCAGACGAAGTAAAAATGCAAATTCCTATTGCCACCAAAATTGTTCAGTTTGTTAATATTAGCAATACAAAAAGGTCCATTCTGCTATGCTTAAAGACAACGATTTCCCATATACGTTATAAAAACGCACAAAAATAACAAAACATGGATGATATTTTAAATCCTGATTTATTGTCCGGATGCAGAGGATATAACTTCCGGAAACGAAATATTTTCTTTTTATGATCGGTATTGTTGCATGTTAGAAAACGAAACTGGAATTATTGAAATTCAAAATAGTTTAGAAATAAAGCAAAACTCATAAATACTAGAAATGAATATCAACCGTAATTGAAAATATTTGGAATATAGTAAGCCCAAGCAAATCGTATTCTTTTATAGAGCTTATTATAAATTATTTTATTTTATTTGTATATTTTATGTGTTTTCATTTGAAATTAAAACAAATAGGTAATATATATATCGTATTTTAGCAATCTTTTACATCATTATATATATATATATATATATATATATATATATATATATATATATATATATATATATATATATATATATATATAAAACAATCACTAGGAGGTATGTACCTTTTCAGATCTTTAAACATCTTCCGTCTTTGTGTTATTAGGAAAGTAATGCTTCTCTCACAGTCACACACACACACGCACGCACACACACACACACACACACACACACACACACACACACATTATCTACATCGGTTTGCTAGCTGTTATCTACAGTAATGAATCAGACAAAATAGGTAGGGTAGTCACCCATTTGATTTATACAAAATTACGCGGGACCTCTTTCTATCTGGAATTTAGAAAACATAGTTATACTAACAGGATGAAGCGATTTAAATGTAAGATGTTCATAAGTTACCATTGTATCAGACGTAATGAGTTATTGTGCTTTTGGAACGTCTGAATATATTCATAGTTTACTTTGTGCGTTCCTTTCTTGAGATTAACAGGAAATACCACCAAGTGTAATATTGAAAATGTATTAGTCAATTAATGTGTTGTGTCTTGATATTATATGAAGAATATTTATATACGTATTTGGTTTCATTTTACCAAACAATTATCAGACACCTGCCATCAATCGGTTTTTTCAATCATCTATCAATTTGGCATTTCAATAAAGAAAAATTGAAAAACACAAACCTGAAACACTCAGAAAAAACGGTATTCGCGTAATGTACAGGTAGGCTGTCAAATAAGCTTGCCTTTACCATAGATTTAGATAGCCGCTACGTGTACATGAGCATGCCACACCAGTGATAATTGATTCTATGAGGATTTTTATGGCTTTTAGTTTCGTTTCTACTTCAAAACGATTGGGCAAAAACGTAAGCCACTATTTTGAGATAACATTCATTTTGTTTGCTTGACGTAATAACGAACGGGTTGCAAGTATATGAAATGACAATGTTCCTGTTTGATCAAAGTATGATGTCTGTATATATCTATTTAGTCAAATAATGTCTCGCATGTAATGCATGCAGATTAGTGCCAAATATCTGAGTAAAGTTGAACATTTATGCTTCATTCAGCCTGTCTGCGTCCAAAACAAAATAGAAACTAAAGGCTAATGACGTATTAGATAAATTATCGTTTATTGCAGGTTTTGTTTAAAACAACCCAAAGATACGTACAAAGTATATATGTATGGAACATACATCATTAACATGTAGAATGACGCTAACATGAAGGATTGAGGTTGCCATCTAGAAAAACTATTTATATCTATGTATGCTTATTAATTCAGCTGATGTGTACGTGCTACATATGTATTACATTTCACAATGTCTTACATTTATTTTTTATGCGAACATTGTTGTCTGTGATCTCAAAATTACATTACATTCAATAAGTCAATTAAAATATACGTAATTCCTTCGATACCGAATAGTTCGCGATAATATTCCCATTTTTTAAAGATATTTTGAAACATGTTGATTGTTCATCGTAACTTTTGATGCAGCATGTCATATGGTACAGTTAACGGGGGATTCTTCTTAATATCTTGATAATTTCTTTGCTGATGGTTTTCCTAACTTGGTATTTCTGAAAAACGATAAAGACATATTTAAGTATATAATATAAAATACTAAGTAGCATTTACTCTGTTTTATTTTTAATATTCGAAGCAAAACCAATTCGACTCTCTTCTCTGAACAAAACGTTGCGTTCAAAGTTGAATACGTTAGTTTTATTTTCTTTCTCATTGGTTGGTCAATTACATTTCTGTTGTGGAAATGAAGAACAGTTGCACGTTTGTTTGAGAAAACGTTAGTACTTGTGCTAATTATCATGGAGTCTTCCAATTCGCACCAGAGTTCTAATGTTCCAGCCTGCGATGGCGTTGCTGCCTCTCGCTCTGATTTGATGCAAAGTACCAGTAGAACTCTTGTCACCTCCGTCCTGGTGGACAACGGCATGTGCGGTACTTGTTGACGCTGGCAACGACCGATCCGGTATGGTAACTTCAGATTTATCCAGCACTGGCAGTGTGTCTTGTGCAAAACTCGTCTGACCAAAGAATTGCTAGTAGGGGATGTAGTACATAGTCAATCGGTCTTAGGGTCTTCACTCCGGATTTTCGTTTAGGGCCTACACTCCCTTAGCCCTTGGCTAATCAAAGTCAACATGCAAGACAGAAGGAGACTCGTGTATTGGCATATGCGTCCATTTCCGGAGTGGATAAAGCATCTGTTACTGTCCATAGATGATCACAACCATCTGAAAATCATGGCCTTGAAATGAAGATTTTCATCATTATTAATTTTTATAATCTCCATTATTTACAGTAAACGTATTTAATCTAATCGAATTTGTTTAAAGATCTAATCATACTGTGAGACGGGAACAATTTCAGGGACAAACTCAACACCGTTCGGTCCATGATCTAGAGTTTGAGGTTTAATGCAAACCTATAAGTTGATAGCATCATCATTATGTTTCAAACATACCAGATACGTTGATGTAAATGACATGCACGAATCGATATAGTTTACATTGCACATTTTTTCGAGCAGAAAGCCCTTCCAAGGAAAGGACTTTGTTCTAATAAGTGACAAAGAAGCTGCTTACAATTAATCCACGTGTTAAAAAAGGCACACATTCTAGCAATTAGAATGACTTTGTCCACTTGAGCAAAATACTAATACGAAAATTTAAAATATTCGAGTAATAAGCTCATTTTAATATAGCGCATAGGATATAGCTTATGCTACAAATGGCTGAACAAATCAAATTACTGCTGTACCTTAAGTTTAAATTCAACAAAGTTTACAATCATGTATGTTCGATTAAAATTTCAATAATTTGACCAGCGGATTACTTTTAAGGATCAAGGCCATTCATTGTGCAGCCGACTACATTGAGAAAGCATCTGGGTGTTATTACTCGTTTCAACAGGATAGTTTATTGTTGTTATTTTAAAACAAACTTCGGATTTTGGTTTGTAATTTAGAGCTTTCGAAAGGCGTATGGACTTCCAATACATTCATTATTACAATTATCCGCGGCTGAATTAACATCTAAATAAAAAGTAAGGACCATATCTTTCGTATGCTTCTGATTTCATAAAATGTAGATCATCTGATATATTTGCTGCATTGACGTGAAATGTTTTTCATGATTTCAGTTTTTGAAATTTAGAGTACTTAAGGTACTTTACTTCTGTATACAAGAGAGCTGTACAGATGAACGTTACACCAGAACCTTGTTATTTAAGATGAGTAAGTTATTTAAATGGGGAAATATAGGGGTATGCCATGCTCATGCATCCACACCCGATATAAACCTATTTAATCTGGTTTTTAACTCAGTAAATTTAATACAATAAAGTTATTCAAATAATCTCGTGTTAAAAAAATATTTCAATTATGTGCATACACATCACTTTGATGAGGTTGATAAATACCTTCGTTAATTGCTTAATATGTTGAAACAACAAATCCCTACCAGAAAGCCCCACGTTCTGCACCTTTACTTACCTGCTTGAACAAGATTATATAAACGAATTGGGGCATCAGAAAGGGGGTCATGCATCAAAGAAATTAATTTGTTGTGATTATTACTGATATTTCCTCGTTTACATGCAATTATAAAATTTGATTAGTATAAAAAGACGATAAAACAATCTTTCTCATGAAATAAATATACATTATTAAGGTGGATTTATCAGAGTTGAACACAGTCGCCTCACAATAAATCTACAATAACACACATACATTACCGAATGTTATTTTGCTATTGCTACATTCCAGTTATGTGAAATATTCATCGGATTTAGCAGGGAATATACAAAAAACAAGGTAGGTCTAGTTTATTACTATGACGTAATACTTTTTTTTGTCGTTTGAATCGTGGAAGAATGATGGTAATCATTTTAAGTATATTTACTATATATTTACAACAGTCGTAGGTGGGAGGTGGTGTTATACTAAATTTTCTATTCTATTCATATTCAGAAAGTCGTACAACACAAAATAATTTGCTCAGTAGCTGAAATATGAGCGAATAGAAAAGTAAAGTAAAATTAGAAAATAATTATCTGTTAACTTCTGCATGAATAACGGCATGTACATTTGCCTCAGCGGGCGTGGTTAGATATGTAGATATATATAAGGAATGGAACAAATAACAGTTGACAACATTGAACACAGTAGCTAAGTCTGTCGCTTTTTCAAAATTACCTAGCTACTGCCAAAAGCATCGACCGTTAAGACGAGACATATTTTTTTGTATCTTAAAAGTACGGTAGACATACTAGTGATTTCGTGATATTTTAAAACTATTTAAGACTTGAACAGGAAATGGTGCTTTTTTTGTTTGAAAGAATTGTGACACAAGGATTTTTCATTATACATCTATTACAAAATCAGTGAAATTCTTATATACTTTATTACCTTGCCTTATCATATATTTTTATATCTAGATCGGGAATAAAACAAATCACGCATAGCATATTTGTTGTGTCCCTAATTAGGCTGGGTTTATTATATCCCTCATTTGGTACTATGCATTGCGTTGCCAATGCGCACATAATGAGAGTTACTGTTGATCTATATGAGGTCTGGGAATTTATCCGTTCCCTTTGGCTTGTCCTTAAAGGCGATCACTATGAGTCTTTACACTGTAGACACAAAATACAAGCGTTGTTTAAAATACACTTTTTTAATATTGTTTGAATTGTAAGAATAATTGCATTCGTCATGTGTTATTTTTTAAGTTGTATTTATTATTTCTTAAAATTACTATAAACGCGTCATGCTCCAAATACTTTCAAGGAGTCAGATTATTTGCTCCTTTGCTGTATGTAGGTATGATGAAATTTGATGCATTCGCTATACCTCAATATCTGCGCTTGCCGATGGCGTACTACTGCGTTTGTGTCCTTTTTGTTTGCTGATCAACTAAATAAAGGTTGGCGATGAAGATAAATTAAATTATATTATTACCAACCTAAATTCTAACATACTGTTCCCAAACCTCTTTTGAAAATTAGACAAATAATCGCAGACTATGTATCAGAGTGATTTAGCCTTATCAGGAACTTACCTTATTTAACTATATAACTACCACGTTACAGCATTTTACGGTATCTGTATCGTTTGACTAGATCCTATTTATAATAAAGATTCTTGCATAATATATAGATAGACAACTCGGCTAACCTATGCCTTACCATTCTTTAGAAAAAGCTTGGGATGAACCAGTGGGAATATTTTTTAGATCGCGGCTAATATAAATAAAGAACAACATCAAAAGTATCAATGCTACTACTACTACTACTACTACTACTACTGCTAATAATAATAATAATAATAATAATAATAATAATAATAATAATAATAATAATAATAATAATAATAATGATAATAATAATAATAATAATAATAGCAAAATAATAAACATCAATAACAGGTACCAAGGAGAGCAGTACCGAAGTTAGGAACTGCACTAATATTCTCTTAGAAGTATCCTTTGATTAGTTGTGCATGTTAAACACGTGATTATTGATTAAACGTGTGAATTCAATGTTCCGTGTGTGTTCCACTCTTGGATATTAGTAAACGCAAACTAAATTTGGGTCTACTTACATTTTATTTCATAGTAAGAAAGTTTTAACAGAAAATACGCCATTTGTTTTCTCTTATTTTTTTACATGATACAATCTACTTTGCTATTTAATATATCTTTTTAGTAAATAAAGGGAAAATGAATAAAATAAGTAATGCTCGAGAGGTAATGTAGTTATTTCACCACCATCATTTACACAACCACTTCTACTATCACCATGATCATGAGCATTATTATTATTATTATTATTATTATTATTATTATTATTATTATTATTATTATCAATATTATTATTAATATTATTATTATAATTATCATTATTATTATTACTATTACTATTAATATAACGTTAAGAACTAAATTCATTTTTTTACAAAATGATAAAACAATTCATGTACCAGTATGACCTTTTACTGTTAGATAAATAGTCAGTCATTTAAAAGGATTAAACAAACACAACTTGTTTGCAATAAGTACAGTCATCCATTTATATACGACATTCGCTTTTTAGTGCCACGTTTTATAAACCTATTTGCCCTTAATTATTCTTATCATCAACACAACCTTGTTTATCAGTTTATCAACAACTTGGAGGATGTGCTTAATTCATCATGATATATTACCTTTCATTGTAATACTAACCTTACAGTCAGTTTAAGATATCTAAATGATTGAACACTGTAATGCTAGAATTTTTTTTAAAATAGCTTTATTAAACAATTCTAGAAACCTACACGTAACTCAGTACAATTTACTATTAAAAATAATTCCTTTTCCTGTAAATCCTAGGCTTGTATCCTTTATATCTATGTCACACTAATGCACTAATGTTCTAACACTTCTCATTTACGATTCTTTTAATCTTTGCTATATATAGTGTTATACATATATCCCGTAATACGTTGAGTATTAGTATGATAGATTTCTTGTGTGCATTTCACTGATAATTTTGTAAAACAACAGTGAACAAAGGTAAAAAGCGGATTTGACATCCCTACATTGAAAACATATATGAACGGAAGCCTATGGAACAAATCCGAGTTTTGCAAAGCTAAAACAATCTTTATAACTATTGATGTTAGGCCCACATATTTCACTAAGATTTCGTCAGTTGTGGGCAGGAACATTAAAGTTAATATATAACAATGTTCATGGGATATTTATGAAATTTACCTCCATGGTCCAGGAATCACCAAAATATTTTTAATTGGTCTCTTGTTTTATAATGTTTTGTAAGCATTATTTGGATTCCCTCAGTAAAGAGTCGAATGACTATCAATAAAAAAAGACACAAATATAAACAGCACTGAGACAACCAATACCACAGCTTTCCACAACCAATAGCACAACCTTTAAATACATTTGTTTTTTGTACATATTGATTAGACATGTGGTTCTTGTAATTGTCCGAGAATGTATATTAGTTTATAGTTCTTGTGGAAACGTTTGTGCTACACGTAGATAAAAGATAAGCAAGGAGGGTACTAAAGGAAGGATAATTAATCTGGTACTAAAAGGAAGGATAGTTAGTCTGGTTGCAGTGCCTTGATAGTAAAGAAAACAAATCGTGTTAAAATATATCTGATTTAAAACGAAACACAGTGTTGTATTATCACAGCTTTATTGTAGTGAAAAATAAAAATGAATACAATTGGTTCGTGTTTGTTTAGCGTCATCATATGTAGTGTTACTGGTATCACATTGAATTAGTTATGTAACAATGCTATATATATATATATATATATATATATATATATATATGCATACATACATCCATACATCCATCCATCCATATGTATCTATCTATCTATCTATCTATCTATCTATCTATCTATCTATCTATCTATCTATCTATCTATCTATCCATCCATCCATCCATCCATCCATCCATCAATCTATCTCTCTATGTATCTATCTATGTATATAAATATATATATATATATATATATATATATATATATATATATATATATATATATGCATACATACATCCATCCATCCATCCATCTCTATCTATCTATCTATCTATCTATCTATCTATCTATCTATCTATCTATCTATCTATCTATCTATCTATCTATCTATCTATCTATCTATCTATCTATCTATCTATCTATCTATCTATCTATATAAGACTAACTAATATGCATCAGATATCATATTTGAATAAAATGTACACTGGGACACAAATAAACTCAGTAGTATATGCATTTGGAGAACGCTTGCATAGAGGACAAGTTCCAGAGCTAAATGGGAAATCCTAGGTTAAACTTGTCCTTAGTATTAACCATTGGGTATGTGTCTATAACGGAAACGGCTGACCCTATTTACTCAGTTGTAGGTATGTAAAAACCTAGGTTAAAATTATCCATATGATTTAACAGGTGAATGGGTAGAAAACGGGGAAACCCCGTGTTAAACAGCACTATAGATCTAACCTGAGGAATGAAATTTCAGAGCCACACTGGAAATCCTTTCTTACCGTAGGCTTGTCATATGTTATTTTCATGCAGGGAACATATATTGGGGAATGGGATATTTTAAAAAATATTCTTGACTACCTTCTATACTTTCCACCTTGACTCAAAACAAAAAGGATATTCTATATCTTCACACATTCTATATCTACATACACCGAAATACTCTATAACACAAATTACGAGTAGGCACGGATAGGAATGTTTATAGGTGCACTACTTTGCTTCAGAGAAACACGCATGTAGGAACAATAGGTGTATTTATATATGTGCTACTATACTCTTAATAAATCACAAATATCCAATCATATATAAGAGATCGGTGAGGATAATTTAGTTTTAGTTGTTGACAGAGATTTTTTAAAAATGGTATATAGATCTAAAAAGATAAGGTCGGTAACCTATTCCTGTATTTGACGCACTGTTAACGAGAATAATGATAGACAGTGTATGCGATAAAGCTTGCTGGAAGTTATGAAAGTACCGAATACCCTACATTTTAAATCTTCCGTGTGCAACGTGGCAATAATGGAGAGAGATCTTATTTCTTCTCATGACTAACACGTCAAGACATGTATGATTAATAATGGTGGTTAGGCATACATGAACCTTAAGATTCATTATTTCACCGACAAACATTGAAAGGGACGAATTGAGAAAAATTGCTATCTGAAATTACGAAACACACAGAAAAACGTTTGAAATAAAATTAAAAATCCTTGATATTTCAAAGGCGTGGTTAAATCGGTGAAAATGAATCAATATTAGCAACACCAATATTAATTACAATATCATTACTACTACTGCTACTACTATTAATCCTTTTACTACTATTATTATTATTATAACTACCAAAATTATTAATACTACAACTATTACTATTATTATTAATTTTACAACTATTATTATAATATTACTACCAACATTGTCAATATTACTACCAACATTATTAATATTACTACCAATGTTAATAATATTATTACTATTTCTACTACTTATCATGAAAATATTATCAATGTTAATCCACCCACAAACATAGTCACATGGTTTATTGCGTAACAGTCGCTCCGAGTTAATAATCTTATCAACGTGGTACTTTTATGTCACTGATAACACATACAGCATTTTTTTGGGCCCGTTTGATAAATATGTATAATGCATTCAATTGATAACGTGATCTCAGTTTATTCGTCACAGTTTCGATATTAGTGTATTCTACGAACTTGCATCAGATCATCTCTTCATTATATGCCATCTGGACGTATCAGTCCCTAACTCTCCACCTTTATTTGCTACTAAAAGAAACCTGTTTACGAATGTTTTTCGTGACAAAGTACAACCCATCAGAGATACGCTTCACAATACAAATTCAATTGACTCGTCATCACCAGACAGTTAAGATAAAGAATTTCTGCGACAACCATTAGGAGCATATGAACCTGTCTCTATTGATTTAGTATGGATAATAGTAATGAGGATAGTACAAAAGTCATATGAATTTGATCCATTTCCAACATAACTGCTGTTTGAGTTCTTAAACCCAATATTGCCATCACTAACTGATGTTATTAATATCTCTCTCTTATCTGTGGAATTTCCATCATTTTCAAAACTGCCGTTGTAAAGCCTATGCTGAAGAAACCTACGCTTGACCACTTAACGATTTAAAGAACTACGGAACAGTTTCTCATCTCCCGTTCATATAAACAAATCTTAGAAAAGGTTGTTCTAATCCAACTTATTTGAAATCAAACAGTCCTTGTAGTTCAGTACAGTCTGCATATCGCCACTGCCACAGTACCGAAACTACTCTTCTGAAAGTATATAATGACCTGTTATCTGCGTATGGATAGCGGGATAGTGGAAATATTACAGTTCTCACCATCCTGGCATTTGACACAATATACCATGATATATTACTTCACCATCTCCAGCATGTATTGGGCGTTCACATTACAGCCTTACGGTGGTTCAAGTCCTACTTAGTCAACAGGACATAAATTGTATCTGAACATGGAATACACTCCAAGCAAATTGATCTATGTTGTGGTGTTTCACTTAGGGTCTGTTCCCTTCATTCTATACACTGAGCCGCTCTCACGTGTCAAAGATCATCACCCGATGTGTCACCAAGTGTACGCTGATGACACCCAAATATACAAGTCAAGCCATGCAACTGAAGTTGATGCTACCATCCATGGAGTAAAGAGGTGCATATATGATGTGTAATCATGGATGACATATAACAAGCTGCAGATGAATGATGATAAAACTGAGGCCATTCAGATCACAACACAAAAATATAATAAATATCAGCATCACCAACATTAAATTCACAGAATCAGAACTAAACCGTGGTGTTACTCTAAACAGTACTCTCTCTTTGTACAAAAATGGTATGAACATATGATGAATATCATGACCTCAGACGCATCAGCTCCATTTGCAAATATCTTTCAGTTGATGGCATTAAAACATGTGTGTGTTCATTAGTACTTTCAAGGCTTGACTATTGTAACTATTGCAACTCACTTCTGGCTGGTTTGTCTACTCCAGATACGTCAAAACATTAAAACACAGCTGTTCGGATCTTCTCTAGAGTTCAACGATTAGAGCACACCTGCTCGCTTTTGTATCTTTCCGAAATTGACCGATAAACAACTGTACAGGAAAAGTTTCTTATCTGTATTACAGAATAGCTTCTAAACTAAAATTGAATACAACAAACTTCGAACATCCTCACATCCTCACAAAAATTCAGCAGTAAAAGAGTACTAAGGAACATATTTTCCACACCCAACAAATTCAATAATAATAATAATAATAATAATAATAATAATAATAATAAATAATAATAATAATAACAATACTACTACTACTACGAATAATAATAATAATAATAATAATAATAATAATAATAATTTTAATAATAATTTGTCTTCCCTTTTATCTTATCCTTGTTAGCTACTGAATATTTTAATGTTTGATGTCTATATCAATATTGTTTTGTCTTTAAAGAGTAAACGTCGTTACCGATATTTATTTAAGAAGTATTCAACAATTGTATATGGGTGCTGTATTAAAATGAACAAATTATAAAATGTTCGAGAAAAACTTTTGTTCAGTTATGATAGGGACTCAAATCGCGTTTTCAAAATCTCAAGATGTATCGGAAATTCATTTATATCCACCTATCTTATTACTTCTTTTTTTAGATTATTGCAAGTGTAATATTGGTATCTTCATCATGTGTGATAAATGAAGTGATTATGAGTGATTCCTCTTGAATAAGGTATGAGGGCACTTACTATATTTTAAACATGATTTCGTTTCATGCAATTTAACTGGATGTGTCTATGATAGTGCTTATATTGAACATAAGAACCATGCAACCTGATCGTGTTCAGCATGTGCAGTCCATAAATTAAACATATTGCCAGTTAAAGACATAACATCCTGATTTATTTTCATGCTCGCAAAAAGAATGGGTCAACACAAGCGTCGATTACAACATATACGAATCATACACACCTAAGTCAGATATTTGACGAGGATAAATAGTCCTAATCAATCTTACAATAATAGAAAGCAAGCAATCATTTCATAATAAAAATGTATTTTAAGGAAAACACCAATATGAAGGCACAGTCGGTTAAAGTCATGCTAGAGGTTTATACACATTTTATTTGTCGACAATTGATAGATATCAGAAACATTTTGCAAAACACCATCGTCAAGAATACCACAAAACCATTTACTCACATTGCTTATCTTTCTCAAGTTAGACCGCAAATAAGCAACCAACTTCAACGTATGATACATTTTTAAATCACAGAAGCTAAATGTATTTTGAAATAAATGTTCCGTATCTCGGCTGGATATCTTTTTACCGCGATGAACAATTTGTACGAACAGCTAAGTGTTTAATTAAAGAGTCAAAATCATATATTTGTTAGTTATGATCCAAGCAGAATCACATCACATAGTCATTAACAAATATTATACCGTGTGTTTTTATTTCTCATGTTCATGATACTATCAAATCCCGTATTATTGATGGACAGGCAAATAGAGGATAAAGAAAGAAAAGAGATATTGATGATAAATCGATTGGTTGAATGACATATATAAAACGAAGTATATGTGATACAACGGTTTAATGACATAAGTGGAAAAAATATTTTCATGTAGCAAATATGCATCTGCTATGATTGCGATATTGATAAAATCATATACATGATGATAATAGAAAGTCATAAGTTCTATAAAAAAATTAAACCAATTGTACAGTGTCCAAAATTTGATTATCATGGAATGCACCAAAACAAATTTTTTACAATCAAATACAGATAACGTTTATCATGGGAACAAAAATGATTTTGTATATATATATATATATATTCAGATGCAATTAAAGCCCCAGTGCTGTTGGTTGAAAATTTAAATTTTTGTCTAATCATCTGAATAATAATGAATTTTGAGATTGAACCAAAACACAGACGAATAAAAAAAGCCATGCAATTTCTCCAACTGAGAAACCGTGCATATTTATACGGTTACTAATTAATTAATCGGCGACTTAAGTGGGTCAACCAGTTTTTAGTTGAAACATGGAATACAAGATTTGATGACGTCACCGTCGATAACGTAAGACGCCAACATCACGCTATATCGGATATAGTATTCAATCCGTGCGTGAGGCGCTATAACTTAAACGTATTTTTTTCTAGTGTCAGACGTTATTTGCACTGACACGCATTCTAGCTCCCAGCTGAATACCAATGTTCACCTAAATTGTTTTTTGCTAATGCATACTTTTTCTTCTCGGATCTGATTACAATTTTGGGCACGCCTCTTTTCATTCCATTTCGATTAAATCTGCGCGGAACGCGCAAATGTTGTTATTAAATTGTTCACTAACAAAAATATAGTATGTAGAACAGAACTATATTTGGAGCACTCCCGAAAAAGAAAATAACTAAAAACGACTTCAAGTGATTGTATTAAGGTGTGACACCTTGTATATCAAATATGTTAACATCGTGTAACTTAGCCTTATTCCAAAAACGGTTATGTCAGATAGCTTTTTAAACGACTGTTTTCTTTTCTTCCAATCTATAATGATATTGGAAGAATAGTGACATTTAAGAAAATGGTGGCATTGGGGCTTTAGATGAGAGTTAGGAATATGTTGACCACTGCCATCACTCATTTGCTCTTTTCCACATCTTCAAGAAATTTGTACTCCATCCGGATTTCAACTGAAAGTAAAATTAAGTTACTTTTAAATAATATTATGGGTAAAATGATCATTGGAAATGCCTCAAAGTAATCCTGTCACCGTTCAAGATTGAAAGTTCATCTTGGAATTTTACTTTTTAGGTCTACTTAGATTAGGAGATTAAATGAAATGTAAATGAACAGATTCATTACACGTTGTCAAGTTATGGATATTCTTTAAAACGTGGATCCCATCTTTGCGGCATTGCGTTTGTATGCGTAAAACACACATGATAAATGAAAAGTTTATTTTTCAGCATCAATGTGAAAAGGAATTGTGCCGTATTTATTAAACACAAATAATATGGCCGAATTTAAATAACCATGATATCTGCATAATATTTTACTTGCATGATATCATGTTCATGCAGTAAAGCGGATTACCTATATATTATCCTAGTGTTCGTTTAATCTAATGTCATCAAAAGCTTGGTTATTGCAAAGATGCATTTACAATTATTTCATGCGCATTCACAAGTTTGGTGTACGACTATGTACCTAAAATACAGTAAAGAAACTCTTTGATGACAGCTTACCTTACAACTCTTGGACAGTAACAAGATTTGGAAAGCAGATAGGTCTTGCCGTCTCCAGGATTTGGTACAATAACGTAATTGCAATTCTGTTTATTTTCCTTAGTGTAGAAATGAATTTCAACTCCATCTTCAAACTCTGAACTTTTCAATTCTTCCCGATACTTTAACTTGCTCCTATCAACTTCATTACCACATTTACAATGTCTTAAAAGGACAGAATTTCGTAGATTGGTTCCTTTAATGATCCAATTCATTAACTTGATGTAGTTACAGTCAGGCCTAGAATGAATTTCTGTTTTGTCCGTTGTGCTGTGTATGTGAGGCCTCCTCCAATGAATCATGTTTGGTGAATTCAGTTGTTGGTGGATACTCATTTTTGATCTATTAGTTTGCTTTCTTCTTCTACTTTCCAAATGAGGGGTATACATTATCTAGCGCAGCATTTATGCAAGAGAAGTTTGGAATTTCCAGATTAATCACTTATAAATATAGAATATCGAACACATTTGGTTATGGAATTATTGTTAAGTAGCATTTTTTCAACTGAAACTATTTAAAATTGTCTGCATGTCTTTGGAAATTTCCTATTTGTTGCTAAGATTAATTATTAGTTCATGTTTTGGTAAATGTATTTTTTAAAAATCTACCCAAAAACCTTTTCATAAAAATTCTTTCCCCATCGCGTACCCCATATTTAATACCGTGTATTGTAATATTTGGACCAATCATATCCATACGCCACGACAATCAATTGTTTGTTCAGAAACATAACATGTAAAGAACCAAACCTTGAGTGGCACGGATTATACTTCTTTCATTAAGAAATATTACTCGTGACGATTTGATATTATGATCGCGAAGTCATATTTTGGATAAATATACTGGCCGTAAAAATGTTGCATAATATACAAAGTTTTCCCCATGTATTGCATAAATTAAATATCATATTTAGTCTCATTGTTTATCAATTACTTTATGATAGTTACTCATTTATATATTATGTACTCAGCTTATAACGGTTGATATGCAAAAGCGTCCGATATTCTATCTTATTTAGCAATCTGACATCAGTTTAAGTTTAAAAATCCATTTGCTGTTTTCTATGCATCTATATTTATTTGATTTTGGAAGTTGCTGGAAATTGAACATTTCAAAATCTAAAGTGATATGATACTATGCTATCCACATTGTTTAGTATACTAAGTTCATTATGTGTTTTGGGTTAGTTATTATTATGTATTTTTATTGCTAAGTTTAATTACTGTATGGCCCATGAAATAAAGGAGGCAACGGATGTTTCTGGCAAGGTGTAATGCAGTTTTAGTTTCTTTATTATTATTATTATTATCATTATTATTATTATTATTATTATTATCATTGTTATTATTATTATTATTATTATTATTATTAATAGTATTATTATTATAGTATGTACTATTATAGCAGTAATGGACGTCGTAATAGAAGTTGTAGCAGTAGTAGTAAATTTTACATGGTTGATTGTATTGTTTATGTTTATATGTATATATATATATATATATATATATATATATATATATATATATATATATATATATATATATATATATATATATATATATATATATATATATAGATGTGTATAAGGTAATGTTATGTATTTATGTATGTATTTATGTATGTATGTATATATGTATGTATGTATGTATGTATGTATGTATGTATGTATGTATGTATGTATGTATGTATGTATGTATGTATGTATGTATGTATGTATGTATGTATGTATGTGTCTTTACGTTCATGCAAATATATCGTGTTTGTGCCATTTGGAACGAAATGCTTCCACATCCTTCACTTTGAAATTTATTTTACATTATTATCCTTTCTTCAACATCTTTACATTCCGATTGTATACCATCCTTTAGTTGGTTGTTTATGCTGCTGATTTCACGACATATTATATATCGAATTATGCCGTACACAGAGATGTCTTATTCAGTTGTTGCATTCCTCATATTATGTATATTAATGCCAGATACTTATTCTATACCTTATCAAGACTAGATCATTACTATTATCAGCATCCTTTAACACGGACAAATACTAGTTCAATACGTAGCTATCTCCTAACAATATGTGTTACAAAAAGTATACATAGACATAAGAAACATATCCAGGAGGTGATGGTTAAATATAACTCTGTGAAATGGGAGGATGGGCCAACTACAATGCAAATATGCTTGATAATTTCACGGACTGCTATTAAATTAGCAAGCAAGCAAGATGGTACGATATGTGATTATCTCTTAAAACAATCACTGCTAAATGACTGCAATTTAATAATTACGAGCACCAATGGAGGAAATGATAAGCGCAGATGACGATTAATCAGTTTACGTCATGTTCTTGTGTGTAAAAAGGTCTCTTATCCTGTATCCTCTACCTTTGTCAGTAAAACATTAATACTATTAGCTGTTTTATTTCGTCAAGTTTGTATTTTAATATGTTCTTTCTTAATGTTTGTCTCCGAGTACGTTCTGTAATAGTTTCATCATTTTAGGTAACATACATCATTCTAATAATAAATTCGTATCTTATGGTAAGCAAGCAGCTGTTAAAGATAGGATTCAAATATGAACGTAATTGTTTTCAAAGTAGGAGATGCATATTTAGTCTTGGAAGAAATTTCCAACCCTACTTTAAAAATAACATACTTCATAATACTTAATAGTTAATTATATGTCATGCATACTACAAAAATAATGATCTCCATCGACTTATATTTAGATGATAGGGCGCACTCCCATTACACCTTTTGTTTGATAACGTTGGACACAAATAATTGTATGCGTTGCCAAAATCTTTAGACAGTACTGGAGACAAAAAACGATATTTTTTTCAATATCTGTTTAGTAATTAATACTCATTACGTCATTACATTATTTATATCTAAGTATGTTGAATACTAATCTTTTGTACGTCTAGCTAAGGTTAGTATATATACTTGAAAAAAGAACATTATTTGCTTTCAGACTACAGGTAATATATACGTTTCAGTGCAGAACATTAACAAAATGCAGTGTTTAATTGATGTTTCAGTTATTTTTAAGAAAACAATCAATGTGCTTGTATTGCATTTTATCCAGCATTTGCAAGGCATATTTTGTTCTTATGTTAATATAAATGAATACCATAACGTTTAACTAAGACAACAAACATTCAAATGTTTGTCCCGAAGTATTTATCAACCAATATTGATACTAGTTTGAACGATTAACCTTTAACAATATTGTTTTCTTTCTATGGGGCAAAGGGTTCCTAACCACTAGATGGATCAATATTACACTTAGCTATGTATTTTTGTGCCGACCATCGGAAGTAATTAAAACATGAGTATCTGTATAACATATTTCTAAATTGGAACGAGGTAGCTATATTAGTCCTTCTTGATCATTCATATTTCAAACCTTAATCATATTTCCACTAATGTTTTTCGGGTTTCAGCTTCGTTTGTCATTTCGTTTTGAAAGGCTGGAAATTAGGCAGACGAAATTTTAATTTTAACTATGTTGTTAAATATAGTTTCGTTCTCTTTCTAAGAAATATATATTTTACATTATTTAAGTTTTATTGTATTAATTTTATGACCGTCAAAAAAAAACTATATTATTATATTGATTTTAGCTCAACTACAAAAGAAAAATTCCGTAAATGATACCATTGCAATATATAAAAAATTTGTTTCTTTAGATGCGAATAACAGTGATCAACGAACGGAAACGCTATACACTTGTGAAATACGATGTATCGCTGGCTCGTCCAAACATCATATCAGTAACTGATTTCATTGAAACAAATCCTTCTAGTTGTATCTTTTTTGTGTTTACCAGTTTTTAGAATATACATCCAAACACACACCAGTAGGGTCAATGAGAGATTGTATTCACAGGCAATCAAAATGGTTGTTATTCATGTGCAATAATTATTTCACATCATTTAACTACAGATCCACATCAGTAAAAATATTTGTTGTAAGGAGACCGCACATACAATTAAAATCCTGATTATTGTTTCTCCGTTTCATCTCAAATTATCTAAGTAAAAACCAGCCAACCAGTCTTTGTTGAAAGAAATCAATTTTGTTAAGGCATTGGATAAATTGCTCGTTAGGACATGCGTAACCGGAGACGAAACTGCATTCTTAAAATTAAAATACAAAATAAACGTTTTAAGCAACCTGAATATATATAAGATTATACGGAGAAAATGTTCTTCACGAACACAAATGAACGTAAACATGCTTAGCCGTATCATGAAAAAATATGTAATGGGAAAAACATTATTTATGTTTTGGGCTCTTAAAGGAAATTCGGTTAACCTTTTGTTATTCTGCAAAGAATAAATGAAAAAATAAAATTTAATTTTGCTACTATAAGTTGGTCAAAATAACATTAGTAGAGAAAAAATACTTTCCGCCATGTCGTAAGATGTGCTATTTTGATGTTATCTTACAAGCAAATAAAGAAAAGGATATCAGGTTTGCTTAATATCCCTTATATAATTGATAATAAACAAACATAGATAAAACGTCACATCAAATAACCTGGAAACAAGGAGTCGAAAGTATTATCGATGTGTACAAGAGTCTATAAAAATGTAAAAAATGCGGTTTACTCATCAAAACCGGAATTATTAATCTAATCAAGTAACTATTGAATATATTCTAGAAAGGAAACAAAAGTGATGAATATTAATAATGATTATACATCATTATTGAAAACGCTTAGATTATAACAAATTAGTCCAATCAAATCACCTCCTTAATACTAAGCCTATTAAATCCATTGTATGTTCTAGGGTTTATTTAAAATAAACATGTGTGACCATGTTTCCTCCCCATGTTTTTGCTGTTTGTCTAGACGTTAAAAGAAATTAAAACAGGGTCCAAATTTAAAAAATAAAAAAATGTCCAGATATTTTGTTAGAAAAGTATACATTATTAACAATTCAGCTTATTTGGTTAAAATGGTTGGGAGTTAAGACTTTAAAATTGATTACTCATATGGTGCGTAATATGTTATTAACCAAACATCAAATACGATTATTTAGTCACATATATCTACAAACCTTCTTGGACAAAAGCAGTACATTCTGCTACATAGTTGATTGAAGTGAACGAGTCCATCTATAAATTTAAAATACACTAAATAAAGGTAAATGTACATTGTCAGCATCTGCTTCATTTATAACTCTCGGTTTGAGGTGAAGAGACCTTGTTTAATTATGTTGCATTCTCAGATAGCACATTTGTAAATCTCAGTATCGTTTCGATCGAGAAAATCTTAACTAATCGAAGTGAATCACTTTGGACCGACATCTATATATATATATATATATATATATATATATATATATATAGAGAGAGAGATAGATAGATAGATAGATAGATAGATAGATAAAGGTATTAAATGACGTCATAGTTATATTGTATATTAATCAACAAAGTTTCTCATACGACCACTGGCGAACCCTCAAGGTAGTCTCATTCTCAGGCGTCTTTATTTGATTAGTCAACTATGAAAACGTATCATTGCTTTGATGCGTTTTGTAGCTAAGACACGAACGCATGATTTGCTTTAGTCAATATGGTCATCAATTAATATTTAATTTCGTTACCTTCTGAAAGACATTTAATACAACCCAAGAAAGAAGATACTCACCGTTGAAATGTGAAAAATATAAAATAATTCACTTGCGGCTTATCTATAGTTTTCTTTTTCCCAATGATCTCCTATGAACTTAATTTAGATTTAATAATAATATACACTTTGACTACTTATGAACTTGAGGTATATCAATTTGCTGACCCATGCTGTTGAGCGATTATACCTACAACCCATGCATCCTCAAATCTTGATTGTATGTCTTTTACAATATAATCACGAGCGTTAAAACATATAAACTGTTTCTTCAACCTATTGGTCAAGTTTATTTGCTATTGCCGTTTCTCTGGAGATCATGTAAATATACACATTTATTTGCTCTAATTCTTCAGTCTTTCTAAGGAAAACAAAATAAGAAAAAAATAGCAGGGATATAATTCGCCGGCACAACATTGTGACTCAGGTGTAAACAAACAGGATTCGCTAGACTGTATTAAATGTAAATGTTGTTTAGCAGCTTGATTACTCGAACTACTGGCCTTTTTTTAGTAGGAAAGCCATTTGATTTGGTATTATAAAATGTACATGTTCAATACTCAGTTGTGGAAGATTATAAGTACATGTCAAAAGACAATGTAGAAAGTAATACTTCGGTTTAGTTATTTAAGACCATAGCTACCATTTTGAATATGTCAGACGGTCACAGAAGTAACCAAAAAAAGAAAGTATTCTAGGATATAATTATTGAATCAATGCCCTTGTAATATGAAAATGATTGATTTTGTACCTTTTGTTTTCTTTTCGTATCTGTTAAACCACCTACTGTTTAATTTCGCAATAATTGTCTTACTTGTTTAACTTGCAAGGGTATAGACTTGAAATATTTATCTTAAGAACAGTGTAAATATAAGAAATATCTATTCAAGTGATATACGACTGATTATAAGTTTCCTATCAACTAACCATTTGTTTGTAAACTAAACCTCATCAACACTATCAATTCGTTTCTCATCTTTTAAACAAAAACTCTCAAATGCAATTTAGGTCAGCGGAATTTCCAAAGTTACGCAGGATTTCAAAATAACACTATGACTCATCTGGGCTAGGACAATGACACGTGTATTAAAATAACAAAGTGGTATTCAATTATCCATCTTTATTGTCATCAAATGATTAATGTATATTTTGTATTTACGTTGAACAAAAGCGTGGTAAACTATGTACATATGTTTTATGTATTGTCCCCAGCCCTGTTCATATACATGGTTTATACAGGTACCGGAACAATGCAGTGGTCTCATGTATTAGGTATACGTTAAAGAGGTCCTTCCAAATTCAACATTTACTCTGGGAATGTTTCGTTTAAAAAGAAGAAACTGAGGGACTGAATAAGAAAATAAACATTGAAATTAGAATGTGTCCAACTTTATCAACTCATTGAAGAGATTCAATTTTAATGACGAAAGTATTTCGAAAATAAAATTATTCTTTATTCGTTATAAGAGAGTAAGACTTTGAATGAATTGTTGAAAACTGTGAAAGGATTCCTTTATTTGGATTCAAAAGAAAGTTAATTTCAGTTTTTTTTATTGAATTCCTAGTGAATAAGGAATGTTATTTTATGGGATGTTTAACGATTTCTCCTGAAATTGTAAATAACATATAGTTTACGTTTAAACATAGGCAATAAAAAAGTACTTAAAACATCAAGACATAATTTTAATGTTCCATATTTGCAAACAGCATTTGCAATGGCATTTAAAAAAGTGAAATGAGTGTTACTGAAACGAATAGCTACCTGAAATTGTAACTTGGAAGCAAAACATATTAAACACAATATAGAGATAACAATGTCTTTAATTGGAACATAAATAATGTTAGAATGTTTACATATAAATGTTGATGCATCCGTTTTATTCAAATATTTGGATTACATTAGAAAGCCAGTATCAAAAGAGTTCATGAAGATGTAATTGTAATTATTATATTAACATCACGCTGAGGGAAGATTTGAAACACGAAGAATACACATTGATAATCTTGTTTTCACAATTGGAAATTTCGCACAGACTCATAACAGGAGAGTTTGGTATGACGAATAAGATATTCAATATTGTTAAGAGTCAAACGTATATATATACAAAATGCTAAAATCTCCATGGACGTTCTGTTTTGTATTATTGCGTCTTGAGCATTTGTGTTTAAGATATTTGTACTGATTACTCAGTTTAATGGAAAAAAAACTGTTGTAATCGACGAGTGTTACATTAAGTTCTGAAATTAACCCTGCAAATTAAACTAGTTTTATGTATAATAAATTTGAAGTCGACACGAAAAAAGAAATTAAATATTTTAACAACGATTTTTTGTTTGATATGTCATAACATAGGAACATTCGTAAATTTTACTTGATAATAAGCCACATTGGGTATTGAAACATGATTTCAAATTATTCACGATGAAAAGAAAATATACCAATTCTTTGAAATAATCGTAACAGCGGTGATGTATTGACTGGGCTATATACCGTTTCACCACATGAATCCATGTATATTGAGAGGGAGATGAAGAGATAAAAGTATTATGCCAAGTTTTCGTTGTTATGGACATCAAAAATGTGATATAATAGATAGGATAATCATCAATATGTTCTGTTCGATATTTTATGGGGACCTCCTGTCACGTGGAACGTAGAAAGAAAATACATTCTTACCTTATGAAGCTATTTCATTATCGTAAACTAAAGTCATAAGTGATTAAAGTGAATTTTAATAAATAACAAATCTACTGCAGATAATAGTACAAGAGTATTGATATGAACAGCAAATAAAATTATAATATAACTTAATGAACCTATTAGCACAACTAATTTCCTAAAGCCACTTTGTCATTATTATTGATTAATATTTAGAGTAAAATCTATTGAATAGGGTAGATTAAATGTAAGACTTCTTGCAATCCTTTAACTAACCTAAATGTCACTCGTATCTCCTCTCATAGGTAAACGCATCTATCGTTTTAAAGATAACTATATATTTGTTTTCCCTGAATGTCTGATTGATAAAATTACATTGACGTTTTGTGTTATATGTAAAGTAAGAAGACTTTGTAGTTTTGTAGTTTGTTCGTATTGTTTCGATATTGCATTGTTTGTTTTGCACTCTTTGTTTGTTTACGAACTATCTAAATAACATGTTATCATTTTTTAGAAACGTCAGTGCATGCTAATGGAATATGCCAACCTCTTTAGTACCGTATGCGGTGAGACAGTCCTTAACGTATGCATTAGATATTAATAGATCATGGATGCTAATGGTTTGCATTTGTATAATGCCTTCTTAAAGTTGAAGGGGGCCCCGAGTGGTCGAGTGGTCTAAAGCGCTGTCCGTTATGAATCACTGCCATCTCACTTCTGTCTGCGTGGGTTCGAGTTTCGGATTCGGCCACTGTTGGTATGTGAGAAAGCTTGCCAGTAGCTACTCGTGGGTCGGTGGTTCTTTCCTTAGTTTTCTGGATTCTTCCTCCACCATTAATATTGGCCGCCATGTATAGCCTATCGTGTGCTGAAAAATGGCGTTAAACTATACAAACAAACAAATAATCTTTAAGTCTAAACTTCGCTTCTACTAGAGACCGATATACAACTATTGACATCGTATTTCTTTAATGCTACTTACTTTAATGTATTGTTTTACTTTTGCAATAATACTGCTGTGTAAAGAAAAAGAATATTGTGCTAGCTATTTTTGATTTCTCAAAATAATTAACTATCTTAATTAAATTTGTAAAGTTTTATCTTTCGCATTCATTTATATTTTTTTAGTATGAAGTCTCGTGGTAAATGGGTGTATCATTTTAAATTATGTTCGTTTTGTGTCTCATAATCATTTTACGATGATGTATTTGCCTGGTGAAGTCACCAACGTTCTGATGTCAACTGCTTTTCAACTACTAAAAATACATAATTCTATGTTCATCAACACCTGCTCTCAACGACACTGCAGCAAAGTTTGCTGCAGCTTGATTGCTTGTCATTTTATCTACTGATATGCAGAATGTTTTATATATGTTGATATTGGGCATGGTAGATAACCTGATAGGCACCAAAGTAGAAAGGCAGCTTGCTTTCAACAAGAAGCATGATTGATATATATAATTCGCTACAATTATTTCAATAAACATTCAAAAAAATCTGAATACAGTTATTGTCCTTATCTCTTTTTTAACGAAGTGATATATTATATCATATCCTATGTTAACAGTTCATGAATGAAATGCATATACTAAATTATATATGCATGCCAAATGTCGTTGTAAGTGACCATCTACATGAGCTTCTTGCATTTGTGTAACGATGAGATTAAAAGCCTTGATCCTTAAATCATTGCAACATAGGGAATATAATGCACGCATTACGTATGCTGAGGCTTATAGCTTTAACAAATTATATTGGTACATGTACCATTCACGTGAGGGTTTTTCCAATTAAACTAGTTCTTGGGGTCATTGCCTTTTTTGTAAAACGAAATAATAACCCTTTTACAGATTGTTCAAAATATTTTGACGAATGAGCAGTCTGGCTAGTTCCCAACGTCTTGGCGTATACTTTTACATGTCGTTGTATTTTTCTCATGTACACGTTGACTTTAATTATTGGTTCAGTCGATATCTCTTACTATCTACCGGATTTCTAAATATAAGATAAAACGTCCAGGGAATTTCCAATTTGTTCAGTTCTAATAATGACCTTTCCCCTTTTCTCACCACGAACACCTTCATAAACAATAACATCGATAATTTTCGTTCCTTGTACGATAATACAACCAAATACGACATAAAGAAATTTCATTTAGCTTGAATTATGCCCAAGCAGGTTTGAAATCAGTTATTTAGGTACTGTTAGCATACATGGTGTTCAGTTTTGTTTTCTCACATCCGTCACATAATGTAAACGTCTGGCGCGATTATTTTGTTAGACTTGCAATCATAAGATCGAGCGTTATTAATAAACCATATATCTGAAATACATATGCTGAGGGTTATTAAATAATTCAGAGATATATTTTACTCCATTGTTTCGTATTGATATTGTATCGACAGTAAATACGTCATCAAACAAAACCTCAAGCACGCCTCTGGCGATTAAAAATCCGTATTCGTCGAATCTCCTCAGGCGAAGATATATTTTGTAGTCTTGTAGCGTTCGTACCTTGGATAAGATGACTGCTAATGTGAACAGTAATAATAAGGAGCACTGATAAAATTCCAGGACCCACTACCGACGTATTATGCTATAGTTATTGAAAACAGTATTTAAAAGATTTAGATTGCTATACATGTAAAGGTGCTAGCGAAAACAAAAATCTTATCATGTAACGTTCCTAAATTTAAGCCATTTGACACCTCTCCTAAATGAAATGCATTAAGTAAGTAGTCTAATGGAGCTGTATATAATCAGAAATATTCATTTTTCGTTTAAAATGTTATTTATCATATGTTCTTTTCATTTAAAGTCGCAATAATGTATGCTAATATCATGTTAATGTCAATATCATGGTAATGTTAATATCATGTTAATGTTAATATCATGTTAATGTTATCATCATGTTAATGTTAATATCATGTTAATGTTAATATCATGTTAATGTTAATATGCTAAACGATGACAACTATGTCTTGATATATATATATATATATATATATATATATATATATATATATATATATATATATATATATATATATATATATATATATAACTTTTTCATATGCGTATTAGAACAAATGAGTTTAGACTATCCTAGAGAGTCGTTTCTGTGTGAATCATATTTTGTTCAATCTTCTGCATCCATATATATATATATATATATATATATATATATATATATATATATATATATATATATATATATTTCGGTAGGCATGTATTTCTAATTCCTTAAACATATATAATCATTGTGCTGGTATGAAAATAATTATTCAGAGGTATTATGCGTGTCAGATAATCAGAGTTTTACTTTTTTTTGTACGCCTTCACTACATGTGATTATGTTGCTTCCGTAATTAACAATGTGAGGGTTCCTAGGATTGAAACACCGTTGAGAGGGGTAAAAAGAACTATTGTATATAGATGCAGTAATTGTTTGAGGGGAGATCACCTGATAATCTAATAAACCAATGTTAATGTTTTTATGTACATACAATAAAAAATCAAACGAGTGTGTCATTAAATATATATATTGATTCAACGTCAAGTATGAATTCAGAAGCAATATCTCGTGTTAAGTACAACACAACCTTCAATTTCTACCACACATCGTTTACACTAGTCCAAACAACACTCACACTGGAACAAAGGCCAATCCATTTTTGCTGTCTTTACCGCCCCCTCCTATTCAGAAGACCCCAGCTGACTGAATCTCTCTGTTTGGAGCAGTTTCCGAATCTTCTGGAGTATGGACATGCGATAGGTGGCAACGTACTTATTCTTGGAGATTTCAACTTTTACGTTGACTGTCCTGAAAACCCACACACTCAAAACTGATTCCATTCATGTTTTCAACCTTAAACAGTCAGTTAACAATCCCACCCATACGTTTGGTCACATTTTAGACTGGGTTTGTCATAGACATGATGATACTATTCTGCAATCCACCCTTGTATCCCATCTTGACGTATCATTCATTAACCTTCCACCATTATTTGCTACTAAGAGAAACCTCCGTATGATAATTAGAACCAAATTCATGCATGACATCCACGAAAAAATAGCAACTTACTTACATCCTACAGCGGAACAACTTGATATCTGCCTGCGTTCATTGCTTGAAAAACATGCACCAGCCACCAAATGCAGAGTATCAATAAAAAACATGTTCTCTGTGGTATATCAGTGTTAGAGACCTGCTTCGCACTGCTTAAAGACATCGCCGAAATGCAGAGAGGCTTTGCGTTTCCACCAGACTCAATATGCATAAATAAATCTATAAAACCGCTAAGAAGAACTTCACAAACATAGTCCATTTAGCCAAATGATCCCACTACAAAACTAAAATCACGGAGAGTTCCAGCTGCAAAGAGCTCTTCGAGGTAACTAACAAACTAATGTCAAGAAACAAATGTACACCACTTTCAACTACCTTATCTCCAGTAGACCTTTAAGACCTATTTGCAAATTTCTTCCGTGACAAAGTACAAACTTATTAGAGATTCACTTGACAACACAATTTCAATGGACTCGTCACCATATAGTTATGATACAGAATTTCATTGACAACCTTAAAGAGCATTTTAATCTGTCTCCAAGGATTTAGAACGAACAATCGTGATGAAGAGTGCACCAAAGTCTCATGAACTTGATCCGATTCCAACATCACTGCTGCTTGAGTGCTTAGACCCAATATTGCCTTCAATAATTATGTAATTAATATCTGTCTCATCAGAGAATCCTCATCATGTTTCAAAACGTCTATCGTAAAGCATCTGCTTAAGAAACCAACACTTGACCATAACTATTTAAAGAACTAACGCCTAGTTTCTAATCTCCCGTTCATATGCAAAATCTTTGTAAAAGTTGGTCTAAATCAACTTGTATCTCATTTGAATTCAAACAGTCGTTTTTCAGTCTGCAAATCGCCCTTACCACAGCAGTGAAACTACCCATATGACAATGTTTCATGACATTCTCTCTGCACTGGATACTGGAAAGATTAAAGTCCTCACCCTCATTGATTTGTCAGCAGCATTTGACACAATAGACCATGATATATTACTTCACCGTCTCCAGCATGTATTTGGCATTCAGATTACATCTTACAGTCCTACTTAGTCAACATGACACAAATTGTATCTGCAAATGGAATACACTCCAGCCCAGTTGATCTATTTTGTAGTGTTACACAGGGGTCTGTTCCTGGACCTACACACTTCATTCTATACATGCAGCCGCTCTCAAGTGTCATAGATCATCACTCAGAGTCTCACCAATTGTAAGATGATGGTACCCAAATATACAAGTCTAGCCACCCAACTAAAGTTGCTGCTATCATCCATGGAGTAGAGAGGTAAATTTCTGATGTGAAATCATGACGACACGTAACAAGCTGGACATGAATGATGATAAAACTGAGGCCATCCTAATCACAACACAAAGACTTTCTCATTCACATCCTTTACCGCAAACAAAAAATATCAGCAACACCAATATTAAATTTCACACAGAAAGTATGAAACCTAGGTGTTACTCTTGACAGTACTCTCACATTGCACCAACATGTCATGAACATATGTAAGGCTGCATATCTTGAGCTAAGACGCATCAGTTTCATTCGCAAACGTGTTTCAATTGATGCAACTAGAACACTTGTGTGTTCATTAGTACTGTCAAGACTGGACTATTGTAACTCAATTCTGTCAGTTTCGTCACAATATCTACTCCAGAAACTTCAAAATGTTCTAAACACAGCTGCTCGGATCATCTTTACAGTACATAGATCAAAGCACACCTCACCACTGCTCTGTACCCTACACTGGTTATCCATTCGATACTGAATCAAACACAAAATTTGTTCGCTGTGCTACGTTTCACTTTAGAATCCCGTCCAACATACCTATCCGGCCTCACCCATGTGTATACACCTGCAATATACTTACACTCCTCTTCTGACAATAATATACTCATTGTTCCCACTATGAAAACGAAGTCATATTGGTAACATTAACTTGCATAGCAGGGATCGGTGATGTGGAACTAATTGTCCATTGAAATTAGACACAAATACACAATGGTCCATTTTAAGAGTGCTCTTAAAACTCACCTTTTTCTACTGCAGGGAACAAACTTACAGACCTAATAATGTTTTGTACCCTATTTGTTTTCAGGATACTTTTATGTTATCAGATTTCATGGTTTTTGTTTTTTGTTTTTCTGTAGTGTAATCATATCATTATAGATGTAAAGCACTTGGAGCATGTAATTATTAGGCGGTATACAAAGTTGTCATTATTATTATTATTATTATTATTATTATTATTATTATTATTTATTATTATTATTATTATTATTATTATTATTATTATTATTATTATTATTCACCCACATATAGATTTATACCATGTCTAGTTATTAATGGATCATATAATTGACTGAATAAATAATTTTAAGGTAATTAACATATTCAGTTATATATATATATATATATATATATATATATATATATATATATATATATATATATATATATATATATATATATATATATATATATAAACTCATAATGCCATTTAATCCTTTGAAGCGTAGTTTTGATGCAAATGGGAACCACGTAGCTACTAGTTAGAGTCAAGAAACTTAAAAGTGCCATGATACAAATTCCACTGAGATTCATTCTAAAATACAAAGAATAAATTTAGGTCAATGGCGGATCACGGTAAGTTAAGGTATTGGTATGACAGCGTGTCATAAGCTGTCTTGTAGTTCACATTAGGAGGAAAATAAATCTAACTAGTAACGTTTTATATAGATCTCTAAAAGGAGACTTTTGTGTATTTTTGTGTCTCAAATTAAAACGATAAGCGACTGACTAGCCGACTAATTTAGGAAGTATGTATTAGTTTTATGTGCATTTCAAACTAAAGCAATGACTTTTAAATATGAATGCTCTATATGTGGATGAAATTTGTTTTTAATTGGTTCCAAAAAATGTATATTTACCTCAGGAAATATCTTCTTTATTAACGTGGACATAAACAATGTACGTGCAGCTGCAGCTGTTTCTTATTGTTCTCATTATAGAATGGTTGACGATAGTATCTGCATTCTTTCAGATGAAGAAATACACCATCACATAAATACCTGGCATTCCAATAATCACGTGGAGATATGTTCGCAAATTCTTTACAAAAACACCTTCTCGTCCAAAGTAAATAATTCATTCTGCGTGTTGGATGTGATGATGAAATTATTCTCAATGTACCATTTCTACGCTGGACAAACACATTCTGTCTTTCATACATACAGTAATCTGAATTATGAACCTCTCTTTTTCTTTTATCCAAAACTCTCTATTAACTCTGAATACTGTATTCTTGCATACCTCCCACAGGTTATATACGTCTAAAACGATAGCACTTCAACTGTTTGCCACATGTTTATATTATCATTTGAATTTATATTTTAAGTTAGAGTGACAACGTGGACTTCCTTCTCCATGTGGCGTATACAAGCTCCGCCTACTGACATTAATGAATACTATTACATAAGAAAATATATTTTGCAACTTCATTAAAATAAGTCTTAATATGTTGTGGTATGACATAGTGTTATTACGAATCTTATATTTAACAAATCTTATATACCAGTAAATATCAAATTGTTGCCAATTGGTAGGAATTAACAAGTTTATCCAGTGGAAGGATACCTTTCTTATTCAAATTCAGACATTTAATTCTAGTTTCATTTAAAATTGAAAGACTGAATATGCTTAAATTTTTACTAACGATTTCTCAAAATACGAATACTTTATAGAAGAAAATATGTCATTAACAAAAGCTGGAATGAAATATTACATATTAAATTTTTGATAATTGTGCACGTACTTGAAACAAACAAATCTGCCTCTTGAGCTCAACGCTTTTGGCGTGAAAATTCAATATTTGTATGTTACCAAAATGTATAATTTTCTTGGATAAGTATTAGAATTATTATTGAAAGATTATTGAATCGGACCTCTACATAAGTTGTACTAAAACAGATTTTACTTCCATTACAGTTTTGATTGTATTGAAACTTTTTCATCAATTTTGGTATCCACCACTACTCAAATTCAATTTATCCCTTTAACTAAGCCACCGTTATTTGGTTTATATAATATTATATGCGTAGCAAATGCTAGATTTTTGTATATTTTGCAAGCACTGGCGTAAGTAGGGTCAAATACATTTATGTTAAAAAATGCTTATTGATCTAAATTATAAAACGTGCCATTCTTGGGGTCCCTTTAATATGTAAACTATTAGTAATTAATGTGTCACAAATATAATTAGGCATACAATTAAAGAATAATCATCTAGAATAAAAAAACAAAATCAATGGAGGCTAACTTGTTTTTCATCTCATTATATTCTGTAATACCATCAAGATTGAAAGCTGTTTTTAAAAAAACCCAAAGACACCGAATCATTTATTTAAAAATGATAAGTACTCATAGATTATCTCAGCAAGACATTATATGAATAATCCGCTGTTTTGTTTAGTTTCTTTTTACAATCAACTCACTAAGACTGTAAGTTGTAATTACGGTGCAGTTTCGGAACATTTATTAGATAAAGATAATTAAACGTATCTTCACAACTGATACAAATAACATGTATATATATCTTATTGAAAATAAAGTGACTTTAAAGTTACATTTCTGCTTGGTCTCTTTTTCAATTCATAAAGTATTTGCATGGATATTTGTTGTTTTCTTTCCCCAGACTTTGGTCAAACATAATACATTAACTAATACATAAGTAAAGAAAGAAATGATTAAATAATTACTACCACTGCAAATAACTTTTTTGTAGAATGTTTAGACATTCGTTTTCGTTTACGGACACTTTGTAAAATGTATATGGAGAAGATGGAGAAATTCAACCTCGTACGTGTTTCTACAGTAACGTTTGATTCGAGCATAGCTAATATAATATGCATTGATAATCCCGTTGTTATTCGGTGCATGGATTTTGTCTTTATGAGCTGTTGAAATGAAATATGCTACACGAATTTTGATTTTAGATACTGGACACATTAAAATCAAAATACAGATGTCAGTGAGTTCAATAGGAAGGTATATCATATTTGAACATATACTTTGAATTGTTCAGTTTGATGTTTATGAGAAGTGCAATATTTGAGGAGTTATTGATATTAGAATTTAAAGTGTTCTATTAAAGGCACGTTCCAGTGACTGATGTATGGGTGTTTTGGCATGACGTAGGATATGTATAACAAATGTCAAAGTTTGATATAAAAAATACCATTGAATTCCGTGTCTCCTAATGAGTTGAACAATTCTTTGTTGTTAAGATATTTGTACTGATTTTATGATATATTAGAGAAATAAAGTGGTATATTCATTCTCAGCTTAATAATTAATTGATAAAGATACCTTACTCTGTGTGATACTGTTGAAGAAGACTCATATTCCTGCATACGAAATAAAATATTACATTAATATCAATATGCCTTTGACTCTATCGGAAAGGAAACTGTTCGAAGACCCAGCCATAACAACAGTACTAAAATGTGTATACTTGTATGACTTTATGTTCAGACACAATCGTATTGACTATTAACAAATTAGCAAAACGGTTTATTTTATAAATATATTTTTGTATTAATCTTTGACATCAATGAATATATTCAATTTAGGTATGTACATGTTTTATATCCTTTAGCATCTATCGACTTTGTGGTATTAGGAAAGTAATGCTTCACACACACACACACACACACACACACACACACACACACACACACACACACACACACACACACACACACACTCACACAAGTGGAAAGAAAGAGATCGAAACACCATGTCTGTATCAGTATGCTAGGTGTTATCTATAGTGAAATCACCCATATGTTTTATTAAACATTTTATGCGGCCCTCCTTCCAACCGAAAGCTAGCTAACATAGATATACCAGCCAGTTGAATCTATTTCGATGTAAGAGAAACGTTGTATGCATGGTTAACGATGATTTTGAATCGAGAACAGGAATGATAATATGTACGATTACATTAATAATAACAACAACAATACTACTACTACTACTACTACTACTACTACTACTACTACTACTACTACTACTATCATTAGTATTAATATTATCTTAAGAAAAACGTTCGTTGTTAATGTGCTTTACTAATTGTTATTATTTTGTGAATGAGTTTGGTTTTATTCTTGTTTGATTTTCACCTAAATCTCCATTATTGAATAGTCACACTCGATCGATCGCTTCAAAGGTAAACAATTCTGTAATTTCAAAGGCTAACTTGCGATTTATTTCTGCTCATATGTGTATTTTTAAAAGTATTATCGTTCATGGTATAGGTGTTGGTAATGAAGGAACGGAACATGGCAATTACATTATTACCATTAACACCATCGTTTCTGCGTCACGTAAAGACATAACTTGGACATTGTGTAACTTTGACAAACCGGTTCCTACTGGGAACTTGGTTTGGCAATTTGGCCGTCATGGCTAATTTATGGATGTTTCAACGTTACTCAAGCTGTTGTATGTGGGTATAATATGTGGCTAGTGTGCACAATGGTGCACAGCTAACTGTTGTATTATATTCTCAAATATATATTTGTAGGCCTTGACATACATACAGCTGATCTTTTATTTGTGTGTATTTGCGTTGCAAAGAGGAATGCTCTGCATATTTATATACGTCATACTATTTTATCGTCAATAACCCATAAGAGACAAAATTAACCAAACAAAATATTTTCATTTTCATTTTTATGCGGACTTATTGATCAGATTTTGTGAAATACGTGCTGATAAAAACGTATTTGCTCTTATTCTTTAATGTTTTTCTACGAAACATACATTTTCAGGAAAACGTGGCAGATATTGTATTTGCCGGAACTACAATATGACTCAGGTTTAAAAAATAGCAGGATTTGCTAAACTGATGTAACTGTAAATGTTGTTTAGCAACTTGATTATTCGATCTACTGGCCTTTTGTTATTCAGAGAGCCAAATGATTTGGTGTTATAAAATTCACAGAATATTTAAATAGTTTTCACAAATTAATTTGGTACACGTACCATTCACGTGAGGGTTTTTTCATATAAAACTAGGTTTTGGGGTCATGCCTTTTTAGTACAACGAAATAATAACCCTTTTTCAGATTGTTTAAAATATTTTTTATAAAAGAGTAACCTGGCTAGTTGCCAGTCTTGACGTATAATGTTACGTGTCGTTATACTGTTCTCAAGCACACGTTGACATAAATTATTGGTTCATTCGATATATCTCTATCTATCAGATGTCTAAATATAAGATAAAATTTCCAGGGAATTTCCAATTTTTTCAGTTCTAATAATATATCTTCTTTTACTAGAATGATCATAATTTACATTTCCCTCTCATCACCAAGAACGCCTTTATAAACAATATATATATATATATATATATATATATATATATATATATATATATATATATATATATATATATATATATATATAATGTCCTTAAGCAATCTGCTATTGAACGATAATGCAAGGAAGTATGACAATAATTCATTTTATTAAACGTCTGTCGCAACCTTTTGGTTAGAATTGCAATCGTAAGATAGAACTTTGTAAAAAGTCATATATCTGAAAGACATATACAGATATATAATGTACTCCATATTTATTTAAAAAATGTCAAATTTTAACAGCATATTCAGATTTATATATAATGCCACAAGAGTACTAAGAACCAAAGACAATCATGTACCTTTGTACTGTACGACACAAATCTGTTTTAGTATTATGTTATGGAAGTTTAGGTAATTGGAGGTTAATCAGATGCCAGATGAAACATGTATATATGGATTTAATGTTTATTTATTGATACAAAAATAAAAAATACTTTTACATATATATATACTATATGTAATAAGTGTTTGAGAAAACCAGAATTCTATACAAGAGTTGAAAGTTTGGTCTTACAAAGTTCGCAATATAGTCTCTCTTGATTGTTTTATTCCTGGTCTCTCTCTCTCGTCTTCCCCCAGACCTAATTTCATGTCCTTAAAACAAAACGTATCTATTTCTGTTTAAAAAGAGCAGACCCCAACCCCCTTTACAAGTTAAAATGCTTGGATTGTTTGTGGATTGTTAGCGTTATAAACTGATTGGCTTATGACGGGATATTGTAAAAGTTTTCTTAGCAGATGACTATAGAGATTAGTGAACCGACATGAGTTATTTGTGTTTTATTCGTTTAAGGCACATCAACATAAACAGGTTATTGTACATTACAGTACGGTACAGTACTATTTTGATAGTTAAATATTCCTCGCCATGTTTATATGAATGAAGTTTTATGTATCATCAATTTGTGAATTTAAGTGTGAAACCGCAGTAATTTAATAATGATTATCCGCATTATAGCATCTTCTGAAACAGATTAAAATAACGGCTATTCAATCAAAACATTACTTAAAAACGCAAGCAAACATCGTCAGGTGAACTGTGACTGTAGCCAACAAAAAGGAAACATTGAAATAAATTATGATGGTATTTTACATGTGTATGGGTAACTACAATATTGTAAAAGAGATATCTCTTTCTTCCAAAACCTGTCTCTGATTTATGATGCTTGATATAGATGACGTAACTAATATTTGCTGATAGTTTTACAGATACCATTTATATTAGTGCATTATGTGTTTTTTCTCTCTCTACTAGCTGCCTTTAATGCCCAAATTGAAAAATGTATTGTAGTAAAAACTAAACTGAAAACTTAACAACGGTATTATATGTTTCCTTAATATATTGACATCACGGCACCTAGCGACGGAGATTACTTGTACAAAAACCACATGCACTGTTAGACCTTTTGTGTATTTTACAAGTAGATAAAGAATATTTCCGCGTATATTTGATATAAATTACAGGTTTGCCTATCCTTTGTTTTAGTTTTGATTGACATTAGAATTCCTAAAGAAAAAAAGTTTTTGGCATTGAAATTTAATATAGGCAGTTAATGACATTGTTCAGACTTGAGGTAGACACACAGGTAATCCCACATTAGCAATGACGATATTTCCAGTGACTCATAACTGAGGATTATGTGAAGACAAAATGCGTAGTGTGAACCATTTACGTACAGACTGATAGAATTTCCATCGATTGTATATCTGTGTTTTGAATTATGGTTATATTTGTTGCTTCGATAATCGCATGGATTGCTGAATTTAGTCCGGACAGACGAAGCTGTTGTAGAACCATGTTATATTGATTGTAAAATCAACGGTACAAAATATACTATAGTATGTTGTTTGTGATAATTTTATTTTGAGGCAGATTGACCGACACATAATGTATCTTCAGTATTCAAATTCTATTATACCTGATGTGTCAGTTTCAAAAAGCAATATAAAGAACAAAGAGGTCAATGATTAATTCATCCAGCTGTAAAATGATTCAGTAAACAAACTGCTGGCTAATTAAATGAATAAAGTTAGAATTGTTCTCATTAAATCCAATTATAAAAATATATTCCATGATAGCAATAAGTTAAAGTCACGTTGAAAGATAAATACCATTTGACATATTATAATTGATTCATGTGTATAAAATGAAACGTCTGGCACAATTAATTTCAATAGTAAGATAGAGCTTTATTTATAAACCATATATGTGAAATACATGTACTGAGGGTTACTAATTCTGTATCATTAATTAAAAAAATGTTGGCTAAAATTACATTTCACGACACAAAATAATATAACATTGTGGCACCTTAAATATGATCAAAGTTAAACTGCATATTCAGATTTAACGCCTTCTAACAGAAATAATTCCTTTCGTAACTGAATTTCGTATTTATATTTGTATCGACAGTAAATACATCATCATAAAATGCCTTTGTTTGTATTAACACAACTTAAAGAAGTATTTTATTCCTATCTTTGCACATTGAATGCACCGTTGTCTGGTATACTTCCATGACGAAAAGTGTATTGGTTTACTATTGTTTTAATTTTTTATTTCTGATTAAAACATCTTGCAAGGTCTTGAGTTTTCTATAATCAAGAATCGGTTTAATTTTGTAAAGTGATTTAACGCTGGTTTTATTTGATAAATTTAATAGACTGTAATATTTATAGTTTATACGACCTATATTAGGCAATGAAGGATTATACTGTGTTGTGAAAGGAATTACATCTCTCTATTTTACATTCTGTTGTTTTTAAAGCCTCGTCTTGAGTAAGATTACGGGCTTTGTTCAGTGCAGAATGCAGAATCAATTATATATGAAACGCTGAGACGAAAGAGGTACTTTTTATACGTGTTTACGAGGACTGCATATAACTGATGTAACTAATAACGTTTAAACAATATAGAATGCAATATGTTGGACAATAACTTCAACAATTTTCCAAGAGAATGAATAATCATCGCTAAAATATAAGAAATTATAGAGATCCTCAGTTTTCCTCTAATATTTAAACACACGTTAACACCAATTATTACTCTTTTCTCAAAGTTTATTTCATGCCAATATATATTTTGCATGGTGACATGAATAAACTCATAACATAAGCTTATTGGATTCATAAGTTTGATACTTTGTTTACTAAAGATACTTTTTATACACAGAAGGCTTTTCCATTTTGTTAAATGGGAGTGAGAAATATAGTCATTGCCCTCACTCTTCTTTCATATTGATATATGCAAGTAGGAGTTACCTTGAAAACAGAATAAATTAAACATCACATAAGATTATGGTGAAAGTTTCACTGTTGATTAGCAAACGAAATACAGTTAATAATCCTAATTTATTTGTCTTTGGGTAGAACAAAAATAAATGCAGTTCCTCCGTATCAATCAGAGTCTCCTTACGTTTGCATCATCATATCCAATGCCGATGTGTAATTTGTTTTTGAAAGTCCTTTATGTTTATTTTAGTTATTATCAAGATGGGAAATACATTCGTATGAAGAAAGACAGTTGTAACAGTACAACACGCTAATAGCGTATAGTAATCTCCATGATATGAATAAGACTTTATACCTTCCTTTAATTGCTTTGTTTATGCTGTTGATTTCACAACGTATTATATATCAAATTAATCCATACACAGAGATGTCTTATTCAGTTGTTCCAAGGCTCATATTTTGCATATTAATGCCGAAAGGAAAATTATCATTCTGTATCTAATCAAGAATAGATGATGACCATTATCAGCATCCTTTAATACAGACAAATACTAGTTCAACACACAGGTAACTCGTAACAATATGAACTAGAAAACTTATACATTAGTTTAGTCTTATGATATAGATATTCTGATATTAGAAAACGTACACACACGCACGCACACACACACACACACACACACACACACACACACACACACACACACACACACATAAGAATCATGTCCAAGTGGTCATGGAAAATTAAAATTATGAAATTGGAGGATGTATCACCTCCAATAAAATGTACTTTGATAATGAAATTAAACTTAAATATGTTATTTAATTCCCGAAACATTCGATATTGTAAGATATGAAGCAAACTCTTGAAACAAACATTGCTAAGTGACCGCCGTCGAATAATTGCGACGTCCAATGGATGAAACGGTAAACGGAGAATACCAAAATTCTTTTCACTTTATTTTCTTTAGATACACATCTGAAATTTGTTTCTAAAGTCTCACTTACCCTCTATCCTCTATCAACACCTCATTTATATGATTAGCTGTGTTATGTTCTCACTTGTTTTAGGACTTGCTGTTCTTTCTTAAAGGTAAGCCTGTTTGTTATATGATCCAAATATGAACGTATTGGTTGTCAAAGTAATAGATGCAAATTTCGTCTCTGGAGATTATGCCTACTCTGCTTTAAAAATCAAATATTTCATGATAATAGTTAAAAACGTGTTAATATGGATAAATATGATATTATTTAAATACGTGTTAATATGGATAAATATTATATTATTTAAATACGTGTTAATATGGAAAATTGATCTCCAACGAATTATATTAGTACATGTTCCTAAAAACCGTTATGTTTGATATTGCTTTTACCGTGGAAGAAAATTTACAAATATTAGTTAATTTGTGGTCGAAGTATTTTTGGATTGTGGATATTGCCTTTGTCATCGAGTTTACTTGCATTTATTCACAACACAAATTAACACAAGACAAGAAGATGAAGTTTATTGATAGAGTAAACAATTAAAGCAAACAACGAACTTCAAATACAGATAAAGAAGCTATTTCGTATGTCAGTCGTAGACGACATCAACGTTGGACACAAAAAAACTATATGATTTTATTTGCCAAAATTGTAAGACAGTACTGGAGACTGAAAATAAGATATTATCCGTATCTTTTCAGTATTGAATACCCATTACATCACTGCATCAATAATATCTACGTAAACTGCATACTTCATTTTCCGTACGTCTAGATGGGGTTATTAAAAAAGAAAATAAGTTCGTTTTTAAACTACAGGTAATAGTTACATTGCAATGTAGCGCATTCCGAAATTAACGATTTTTATATTTTTGGAGATGATGTTTCATTGATCTACGGCTGTAAGAATGCAATATTTAACTTAAAGACATTCAGTACGTGGTTATTGCAAAATTAGGATTGAGATCATGTTCTTTGTCTGCTAAGACAGTTTCTAGTACACTAGATCGAATCACCAGTTTTAGATCTATTCTCATATTTTGGTATCCCAAATGCAATTTAGGTCAGTGGATTTTCCGATTTTACGTAGATTTTAAAATAACACTATGCCTCACATCGGTACAAAAGGTGTAATCAACGAAAAAGGCTATGTCAAACTGTATGACTTATTGTGCAATTGTCATCGAATGATTGATGTATTTTTTTATTTACACATTTTGTTTTCACTAGGCTTTCTTGTCGTTTATTGGACTATAGAGGATTGTTTTATCTTTATGGAAGAACAATGTAATACAAAAGTTGCTACCTTATGTAACATGTTTAAAGAATATCTTTTAATCCGAATCGCTTACATTCATTTCCCTTATATCTTATATTTCTTTTTCTTATTAATATATCTGGTTCTCTGATACAATTACTATATTCTAGAAGGATCAGTTAATATCTGTGTTATCTAGCAACTCAGATCCAACGTGCATTGTTGAAACAATTTGCAAATCACATATTGGTCCCAGTTACCTAAATAGTTATTGCATGCAACATTTAACGTCATTTATGCAGTTGAATATATTTTTTTTTAAAATTGATGTTTAAGCTATTTATGTACAAGAAATACTTCAATGTATTTGCAATTCCTTTCAGCGAGCATTTTTCGGCACGTTTTGTTCTTATGTTAAAAGTAATAAGCATCCACTAACTAATACACCAAACATTCAATGTTGTGCCTTGAAGCATTTACCAGCATATTTAAATACTAAGATGAGCAGCTAACGTTTAACGATACTAATGTTCTTGTTTCCTTCTTCTTCATTATATGGATCAATATTACTGTTAGCTTTGTATTATTGTAAGGACCAGTTGTAGTCTTTCTGTGTTGAGTACATTTATAAAAGATGCGTACCCATATAAGTGATTCCTGATGACTCATATTTAAAATACTGATCACGTTTCCACTAATAGTTTCTGGATTTCAGCTTTGTTCGTTATTTTTTTGTTGAAGTCAGGACAAATATATACACCTTCCATGAAAGTAAGTAGCCGAAACCTTTGTTTATATAATGCCTGATATTTATCTTGCGTTGCGTTCTCATTTTAACGAAGACAGATTTTGCATATGTTTAGTCTTAAGATATTGATATTTTCACCGTCAGGTGAACAATGGAATATTACACATCCATATCAGCATTGTATAAACGGTACTAGTATAACTGAAAATTGGCTTCAACTAAAATACAAAAAGAAGAGTTTTGTAAATGACATCAATGCGACAATATAATTCAAAATCTTAATTTTGAAGATTATATGCGAATTTTAAGATTTTTAACAGTAAAATGGTTCTAGCAAATGACGGTGTAACCATTCCTATAATTGCTGCTCATTTCATTTCGGTGAATAATATCAATGTCAAATTGAGTACCCGAAGGAAGCCGATGGATCCCTGTGTATTCCAAATATCATCTCATTAAATGGTTTGTTTGAAATAATCCTTTTAGTTCTAACATTTAGGACCCTGAACATACGTTGTGCCTAATTTGGTGTTTACCAGTGTTTAGAATCTGCATGGGAACACGCATCAGTAGTGGCAATGAAAGTTTGCACTTGCTGGCAAGCAAACCAGTTTGTATCCATGTTCGATAATTGTTTCACATTATTTTCTTGTACATCCACATACGTGAAAATAATTGTCGTAGGGAATTTGCACATAATTCCAATACTGATATGGTTATTTCGTTTCAGCTCAAATACTCCACACAAAAAAATGGCAAACGTGCCTTTGTTGAATAAATGGCATTGAGAAATAAATTGTTAGAACATGCGTAACCGGTGACGAAAATAAAATGCATTTTAAACTTGAAGAAGGCTCTGGTGCAATCAACTGAAATACAAAATAAAAAAGCCTTAAAGCAACTATTTAGATATCACAACACCTATATAGACACCATGATTGACGAACTAACAGAAACGTAAACATTTTCAAAACATATGTAATTGAAGACACCTGAATTATTATAGAGGATGTTAACGGAAATTTAGTTCAACGGTTGGTTTTAAAAAAAGAACAAATGCTTTTGTATTAAAAGTGTTTGGAGGGAAAATTGTATTATTGGTTATGCACATATCGGATATTTTATTGACATAAAATCATTTAAGAGTATTTAATCAAATGTATCTACAGACCTTATCGCACAATAACAGTACTTTATGTTACATTGTAGATTCAAGTGAAATCTTCCATCAATATATCTGAAACCCACTCCAATTCGTCTGAATGCACCCTTCACTGGTTTATGTCTCCGGCGATAAGAACTTGGATAAGAACTTGAATCATTTTGTTTCATTCTTAGATAGGATATTTGTAAATATCAGTATCGATTTCTCGAGAAAATCTTAACCAAGCGAAGTGAAGCACTTTGTGTTGATATGTTTATATATAGATTGATTAAGGTAATTCCATGACGTCATAATTATATTCAATATTAATCAACCAATTCTCTCATTTCTCCACATAGTCTATATTTTGTTAGTAAAATTGGGAAACCCACAAGATATCATACATTATTCATGCCAATCAGCTTTTAGCACATCTTGTCGTAGTTAACACGCTAGACAATATTTACAACGATAACTTATACTAGGTTTATGTAATATCACTCTCTCCTGTAGAAAGTAGAATAACATATAAGTAATAAATATGTCTTTAATTTAGAAAGTATTTTAATTCTCAGGCTTTACCATTTGACTAGTAAACTATGGAAGCATTATAATTCAGTTAATTGGATTTGTAACTAAAATATGCTTTAGATTAGTCACTATTACAAGAAATTAATATATCATTCCCTTACTTTCTTTAGGTCCTTTGAAGTAACGAATTCACTATTGAAATTAACAAGAATATACAATAATACTTAACAAGAATATACAATAATACTTACGGCCTATCTATATGGTATGTTGTATACCCCGTTAAGGTTCCTATTATCGTAATTTATTTTTAATAAAGATTGACCATTTGACCATTTATCAACTTAAGGCATATACATTTACCAAACGCTGGTGAGCAGTCATGCCTTCAACCCATGATTGTTCTTATGTTTTAGTTATCTCTTATATGAAATAAGGGCTAGTTATAAAAAGTTTCACCCGTTTCTTCGATCTTGTCTCTCTTTATTTATTTTCTGTTTTCTCTCTCTGTTTCTATCTTCTTATGCAATATGATGTATTTGACAAAATCGACACTTGAACAATCAGTAGCATTACAAAACCGACAGTTTGGGTATTTCACATAATTACGGTCTATATTCGGAGTGTGATTATGGCAGTTGCATGCAATGCTGTATTCAAAGACTCGTATAATATTAAACAATTTAATACCATTCTTAACTTTAAGTACTTTTGTTGCAACTATCAGCTGATAATTTTAAACAGTTCTTGTTTCAGTCCAAAAAACGTGATGAAATACGTTGATCTTTGAACATTTTACTGCATTACTGGAATACAGATATCCAATTTTTCATAGCACATCACAACATGGTTAGGACAATTTAGTATATTGTGTTTTTTATGTACTTTGTTCACCATTCATCATCAAGTTAAATCTCTGAATTAATAATCTTATTATAATATGGCTTCGTAAGCAGCTGTCTGTCTATATATCTCTCTCTCTCTCTCTCTCTCTCTCTCTCTCTCTCTCTCTATCTATCTATCTATCTATCTATCTGTCTGTCTGTCTGTCTGTCTGTCTGTCTGTCTATATAACTATCTCTCTGTATCTCACACTCTCTCTCTTTCCCTCTCTCTCTCTCTATATATATATATATGTAAAAAGTGTTAACATTATCATTATATCCATCCATCCATCTATAATATAATATAATATAATATAATATAATATAATATAATATAATATAATATAATATAATATAATATAATATAATATAATATAATATAATATAATATAATATAATATAATATAATATAATATAATATAATATAATATAATATAATATAATATAATATAATATAATATAATATAATATAATATAATATATAGGGTTATATATTAATAGATTAGTGTATATATTGATGAAGACTCAAAACGACTATTTATTTCTCAAAGGTGTGTGAAAATAAAGGCAGTCAGAAAAATGATAATAATTGAAAAAAATGTTTGATTTAAAATTGGCCATTGTCCAACATTTGTATGACATTGTCATGTACCATTTGTTGCAGAGCAACGATAAAAAGTGAAACATACAGATATTTAGGTTGAATTACGTAGCTAAGATGATGTCATTATTTCTATATATCACCTCTGAAAGTATGTTTCACTTGTAAGCGAAATCCACATAAAATATTAAGGGTTGAACATTATCCTGAAAATATTTCTAAGTAGAAGAAATTAATGGTGCTATCACTTGAAAGAGACGATAAGCATGTATATAATGATTATTAATGTTTAATGATAAGCAAGTATATAATGATTATTAATGTTTAGTTCAATCCTGGTTCAACCTAATGAAGAATAATGCATGGATAATAAGGAACATGTTCGTTGTTTTTGTCCCATCGCTAGATCGGAAGACACCGAAACAATTGCATCCTTCCCATGAATCGATCTTCTCACGCCTGCAATTGCTCTAATGTTACAATAAATCTTTATGGCTATGGTACGTACTACTAATGTTTCTTCTTGTCTTGGAATCATTGCAATAAAGGCAATATATTAATGCTGGTAAGAGATTATGGTTAGTCTGATTTCTCTATGTAAATTCAAATAAAAATTCTCACCGTAAACGTTTACTCAAAACTGAAGCATACATATGGAATATTTGGATGTTTAAACAACTTAGTTTCGAAAGATAAAACATAATTAAAGGCACCGAAACAATTGTATCCTTCCCATAAATCGAGTTTCTTACGCCTGCAACTGCTGTAATGTTAGAATAACCTTTTTAGGTCTATGGTACGTGCCACTAAGTTTTCTTCTTGTCTTGGAATCATTAGAATAAATGTGATATATTAATGCAATTAAGAGATACAATGTTTAGTCTGATTTCTCTGTGTAAATTTAAATTAAAATTCGAACCATAAATGTGTACTCAAAACTGAAATATGCATATGGAATATTTGGATGTTCGAACAACTTAGTTTTGAAAGATGACATACTTAAATCTTGAATTGTATAAGTGTTATATACATTATCACAACTTAATTTGCTCAAGTCATTCTTGTCGAGGTTTGCATTATGTCCTACCGTTTAAATGCTTGAATGATTTTATTTAATTTAATTTCTGCATATTTAATTGCGAATACATAACTAATTACAATCATATCACGAGCAATATATGTCACACAATGCGGCCAATAAATAAACTTAACGAATAGGGACAAGGTTACATTAAATATAAATGAATAATTACCATTAATGCAGGGTATTTATTGGTCAAACACTAATCAGTAATCTTGTGACAAGAACAAATGTGATAAGTACAAAAATACTGACTACGACTTTAGTTTTATATGTAGATATATCGATTTGATTCGAAAGTACAAGATGGGAGATATTAGTGTATGTAAGGGCGTAAATGAAAATGGAGTTAGAGAAAACGTTTGTTTCACTTAAAATGTTAATCACTTGTTAAACAGTATCGGCAACATACATCTTTCCGTTCAAGAAGCTCATTGTTTATAGTTCGAATGACATCACTACCTTAGCGATATGTTCTACTGAAGACTAAACTCTTCAGTTGAATAGCTTCGCCTTCAACATCTACGGAGATATTTCTTTTCTTGAATTGTCTCTCAATTTAATAATGTAAAAGTAAACATAAAGTATAGAAGTCCAATTTGCGTCTTTATTTTGTACCTGTTCATTATGTTGGAGTACCCTCTGAAACAGGTAACCATCCATCCGTAATTGCACGGTTTGTCATGCGATGTAGTTTGGAAAGGTCAAATACGCCGCGTTTCGTCAAATTGATCTGCATTAAACACAACGTATAAGAATTTTATAATATCTGAACAGGAATAATATAAAATATAACTTTGTCTTCATTTCACTAAGTGGAACAAGCTTTCCTTGTAATCGAAACTCCGCTCCAATATAATTCTTTGCATAGAATAGCATTCTCTCCTCAACGAATATGTTCATGGTAGAAACATATATAATTAAAATGTTCCAGCTAATCGTTTTAATTTACAAACATTTGATCCCACTGGAAAGAATTGCCATTATTAGATTGATGCATATATCATAGTAGACATGTTACATCTTAAATTGGTAAGAATAGAATATGATAAGTGGACAAGTAAGACTTAAGTTTGTTTCTAATCTGATTTGAATTTTACATTTGTATCCGACAATGACCACGATTATCTTGCATCTCACTGACAGCATACACAAACACATTGACTTTATATTTTTGATTCCGTGGTTGTTCGACAATATCAAACGAACAATAGCTAAGATGAAGGAATATACTGTCATCCTTGTCATCGAGGTATAGAGATTGAAACTCGTTTCCCCAGCAATATTGGCCACAATAGAATTTTCGAATCCAAACCCAAAGCTTTCCTAGTTGAAATCTCTTATATGCCTTCCAATCCCAATGATCAATTATTTCGTCACCTTCCATTCTTATAAACATCTTTTCTCGTACAAAGCCACATCTGTCATCGAGATGATATTCAGTTCTTTTATCAGGACCATAATAAAGACGGTAGTATGCTAATGTATCGTTTTATATCATTGACATATAAAATATGAATTCTTGTAAACCAAATAGTATCTGTATTTTTTCAAAACGTTTTATATTTACGGTGCGAACTAGAGAAGTGGTTACGCATGAGTTTGGTGAAGTAGGTGTGCTTAGATACTTTATTGGGCGCTGCTTGTTTCTACTTCTTCATATGGCTCCACGTCATACGACCTAATATATATTACCAAGTGCAACGAATCCGGATGGTATCAGTACAAAAGACAATATTCAAGGACGATTTTAGCGGTTGAAAAAGTTTCTTCTTATAAGTCACTAAACGCATTTCACATTGACGGTGAATTAAATCAATTGCATTAATTTTGATGGGATCCTTCGCTCTCCCCATAGAGATGCAAGATAAAGAGGCACATTTTTTTTTGTTGTAGAAGGAATGATTAGCACATTTTAGTGATGAATATTCGATTGTTAGGGCATTTTTTGCTGTATTTAAGGAAGGTCAGCTTCGATCTAAGACGCGGCATTTTAACTAGGCATGTGTATATTTTAAAAGAAAATATACAACATGTTTAATAGGTAGGGAAATGCAATTGATATGCAGTACATTGCATGCAATATATATATATATATATATATATATATATATATATATTATGATATTAGTAGTTTATGGTTTATGCACATAATGAAGTGTTCCAATTTGTTGGAGATATCCCTTTGAATTAAAATTATAAGACCATAAAGCACAATATTGAACCTTAGCATACTCTAATTAATGCTATTTAGTTTTGTTTTGTTAAAGTCCCTTATGACTGTTTTGAAATTCCAGATCGCATTGACATTTGCTGCAGTATAAGCACAGAGGCATAGAATGACCCCTACAATATACAAATTGATTACATTGATATGTCTATTTCCTTATTCCATGTACAAGTTCGGCTAACAGAATTTGCAGATGTTCACTGGAATTGATAAGGAGCCCGATGACATATGTTGATGGTCAAATGTGTTATAAATAACAACATTACTTCTGGTTAACTGGGTTCATGAGTGCGTTGTTATGTTATGTCAATTGGTTTCTCGCCTATTAGGTTGGGCAAGAAACTAAATATAATTTAAATTATTGACGCGAGTGGTGAGCTTATCCATATGTGTTCATTGTCTTATAGTCGTATTTTGCAAATATCACAATAAAATATTGTCACTTTATTGAACGTGTATCATGCATTGATGATAATGCATAGCATGATATCAAATCGTTTAAAATATTTGCCACAGAGACCTTCCCAATGAACGAATAAATTGAGTTCACTTAAACCCCAATAAGTTATCTAAAGACAGCCATATATATATCATTATGACCTGATTTTGCGATTACCCGTAGTTGCATAGAAACGGTAACAATTTTTGTTGTTGTGAGAAATATGGACTGAAATAATGAAAACGTTGGTATATTTTGTATCACCTTTCCTTGTCTAAAATAAGTTGGCTGAATGATTCACTCTATCAAGTCATTTGTGTTTCTAAATAATTAAATAATGTTTGATTGCTACGAAATGAGGTGTACATAACGTATTTGTTTGCTTGTGTTGTCTTGTAAAGTCAGTTTTTATGAGACAGTTGATAGAGAATTTGCACCACCACTGTCAAAAAAGCTGACTTTGGGACCAATGACCAATCAGAAACATTTAAGCAATGATTTAGCATTTAAAATATGATAGCTAACTATTGGAGAATGTTGGATTAATTATCATGAAAACATATTTGAGATTAAAAACCTTAAGCAATATTGAGTCTGTGATGGAATTAGCGATAAGCGAGTATCGCCATAAAATGCTATCTGAACCAAAGACAAATGCTAATTGTCCACACCTATCTGACCTAAATGATTAAGCATGAGAACGATGAGGGCAATTGTTTTAAAGTATGAAGATAATACAAACACCGGTACGGACGTTCTCATGCAGTTCAAATATTATACACCTGCAATGTTGGTGTTGCAGTTTCTTGCATTTTCTTGCAACAAGTTGCAAAGCCATATAAACGTGCAAAATTAATATTACGAACTGTCTAAATATAGTTAAAAAAGGAATTTGATTTCCTCTTTAAGCCTGTTTACATGCCTCCAAGCAACTAACCATTTGTTAGAACACGAAACCGCATCGCCATTATCAGTTCTTTTCTCATATTTCATTATCTCGAATGTAATGTAGGTCAGTGGAATTTCCAAAGTTACGCAGGATTTTAAAATAACACTATGACTCATAATGGATAAGAAAATGACACGTGAATTAAAGAAAAGCAATTATTTTAGTTTGCTGCTTCTTGGTCATGAAATGTTTAATGTATGTGTTGCATTCACACGGCTGAAACAAAGGCGTGTGAAATACAAGAGTGGCGACATTTTGTCTCAGGCTTTATTTATATCTTCTGTTTAGTTCTTTCCAAACTCTTCATTTAAATTTTTCTTCTTTAATAGCCATTCCTCTTTGTTAGGTTATCACACGTTTTGCTTGTATTGCATATTTAAATATATAATATCTAATAATACATGTTCTTATTGATTTATATATATATATATATATATATATATATATATATATATATATATATATATATATATATATATATGACACAAAATGATATACCTGTCTCCATTAAGTCATAAATGTTTAGGTTTATGACTTAAATTTGTTTGAAGTGTTAATATAATATAAAGAGTACACTCTGATTAATAATGTTATTTAAAATTATATTAATGATATTATGTACAAAACCCTTGCATGACACTGAAACGTTAACAACAAATTTAAAATGGGTTAGTAATGAAGCAAAATGAGGAAACAAGAATTAATGCTTTTATGTTGATTAAAAAGATTTTAACATTGGTCAACGAAAATGATAGATGCTATGCATGTTTGTATGTATGTACGTATGTATGTATGTATGTATGTATGTATGTATGTATGTATGTATGTATGTATGTATGTATGTATGTATGTATGTATGTATGTATGTATGTATGTATGTATGTATGTATGTATATATGTATGTATGTATGTATGTATGTATGTATGTATGTATGTATTACAATAGTGTGGACATTATAATATAATGCAAAATGTACGATAATTCATGTTAAAGATTACTGAGGCATTTTATAAGAAATAAAATCGCACTGAAAATATATTATTTGATGAAATATACACCATATCGTTTTTCTTAGCATCATTTAAGAAAATAAGTATAATATACGTTTAAATACAATGATACTGGTTATATCATTTTGTCTGTGTTTACTTTATTAGTAACATTCCACTGGCGAATCTCTAATTTGTTCCGTTTCACTGTCGTATTTCGGAAAGAAATTCTTGACATCTGAAATTGAAATCATCTAACAAAGGCATGTATTTAAAACTTTCAAATGTGTGGTATATATATGGAAAATCCCATATTTATCAATGGCAATCTTTGCCGTGACTCATGCTCAGATAATTCGACAAAGAACATGATATCTATGAAACGTTACTTGTCACACGTAGACATATAGAACGCTAAGATGTATTTTATTTGTGTATTATCGAATCATGCGACGCTGTGTTGTTAAGAAACCTATACTGATTGTGGTGTTTATTCATATGTCATTGCGTTATATTAATACTTAAATTAGCGATAAACAATTGTTATGTGTTCTAGGAAATGACTTTGATATATGTACTCCGGCTTAGAAAATGTCTTTCAAACTTAAATTAATAGGTCAAAAATAATATTATAATATTTTTGTGAGTTATGCATTTTATCTAAGGTTTTAAGTTATACAGTAATACTGTAATGGTAATTTTTAAATAAAATAATTATGAACAGAACAACTCAAGTAAAACGTTTTTGTAAATATGTAAATAATGGAAACAGTTTGATATTTTATTCAAAGAATTCGGTATAATATTGCAAAGATGTTCACCTTGCGTGGAATCCAGGTTTGAGAAGGAAACCATATTGCACAGCATTGCTTTTTCGACACATTGTAGTAGTATGAATTCTTTGGAATTATATTCTAGTTCATTTGAGCAAGGTTTAAGTGTTGTATATTTTATGTTCAAAATGAAATAAGATAAAAAAAAATATTCTTATGCAGTCAATTGTGTATATTTCCATTTCAATTGAATTATCAACGAATGAAATTGAACAGTGAATGTACATGAGTTAGAACGTTCGATGTATTTAGGATTGAGTGACCAATAATAAATCAGATATTAGATTTACTTGTATGTATTGTATCCAATATATATTTCCTTTGGTGTGAATATTAGCGTGTTGTGGTTTATATAGGTTCAGTTTAACCATTAAAATTATCAACCAAACTTGTGTTTATCGTTACATTCTAGCCAGTGTCTGAATAACGGTTTGTAGACACTATACACAAAACGTAGATAAATATTATCTTTAATTAGACTTCAATCTTAACGTTAATTGTAACAGGGCTTCCAATGACGCCCAAATGTGCGTGCCCGAGGTAATACAATTATATATGAGACAAAAGTTGACCAAGTCGATTTCCAGCTTGCATAAAAGGTCAAGTTTAACAAAACAGATGTCTCAAGAAGTCCGTTGAGGTCGTGCCATTAATTATACAATGTGTGCATTTCAGAGTGTAGCCTAATATGTATTGTGCAAATGATCTGGAAAGAGCGACACTATAAGGATTTAAAGTAAATTAAAAAAATAAACCCTACGATAATACATATTACTATCTTTTGTTGTTTTGACGTCGAGACTTGGAATAAATACCCTGTGTAAAAAAAGTTGGATAGGTCAAAATGCCCTTTGCAAGGTTTGATAATTAGTTTGGGGTAAACGCATAAATGCCAGCCATTAGGATTTGTCGTAATCATTTGCCTTGTTTCAAAAACATTGTTTTTCATTTGTTCTCCAGTATAAGGTTTACACTGGTTTAATGTTTAAAAATAACAGCCAAAAGTTGTTTTATAAAGGTTAGTGTAATCTCTTTATTCTACTCCAATACATTAGAGAATCTGCTTTAAAATAATCACTGCTGAGTAAGAATGTTCCTTGTTTCTATTTATAACAAGGATGTAATACAATATGTTATATTTTATTTCCAAGACTACGGACTGATTTAATCAATTCACACATTCGCATACAACAGTTTCAATGGTGATAAGCAATTCTGTCTCCTAATTAAATATATGTTGTGCTTATTGTACAATTGTTATGATAATATGATTTATTCGGCGCACATGCCCTCCTCCTGTACAGCCTTTGCAGAACACAGATTGCACATTATTCTACGTAAACGGTTAAAAGGAGACATGACGATATTCAGAGATTGGAAACTGTTGGTGCTTAGTTTTCCGACTTATGGTTTCGAATGACACGACGAGTCATATTTCAGTTTCTTCTGTACTGTGTTCCGTTATTTTTTATGAGGACTGATTTTATGTAACTTCTGCTTATAATTGAAATATAAATTAACAAGTGATATGAAAGCATAATGAAAATAATGTAATCAAGATATTCAGAACATATTGTCATTTGCTACTATTCTTTGGAACTCTATGAGCATGAAACTTTCATATGAGTCTTAATGAGGAAGATTCTGAGTCTAAGTTATAGATTATGATGCTTACATGCTTGGAAAAAATAGAATCACTTGCCATTACAGTAAAGATTGTAAAGACGTCGCCCATTTTTAGTCTTAAAATACATTCTACTGCATTAGTATATGATTACCTTGATATAACGGACTGGATATTTAATCCTCATCTTCGGTGCTGATTTCTTAGTTCATTTTGTTGCATTTTAATGTAGGTTATAAATAGACTGAAATAAATAATGCCAGTAACGTATTAGTATTTTATCTCAAAATAAACCATTTTAGAAGTCAGTAATCCACGTTTTAGTCAAACTAGAATTCTGATTAAAAAAAATTAAATCCAGTACGGGACATTACTTTAATGTTTCATAATCCTTAAAATAGCGTCTATATTTAACGTAATAACAGTCATGATTAAATAGTTTGTAGAACGATGATTGATTTGTTCTATAGAAAATATTCTCGACTAGTTGGAGACACTGTCAAATATTAAATCGTCTTTGAAACAGTAATTTTAAACGAGAATGGAATATTTCGTTGTCATAACATTTCCTTGAGTGATATTGCTAACCTTACACACAACCTGAACAAATCTTCAAGGTATATTTGTGCACAAATCTACAAGAGAATGTGAATGTTGTTATGACAAACCTTTTTTCAGCACTTATGGGCCTTTAAATACTTTCAAATAGGGACGAAATGTTTAAGTTACACAGGTATGAATGTCTTGCAATTAATTCAACATTGGATCTAATCCTGCATTAAAGCTGGTATCAGATTTGTAAGACAAATCCATCATTGGAAGATGTAATTATGCGCCGTCATAGGTGAAAATCAAAAACAGAGAATGTCACGTCGCTCAGTTTGATGACTACTAAGTTTCACAGATACCTTCACCTATATGGGAAATATACACTTATATCCATTTGTTATACACTTATAGGAGACTGACGATACACTGCATGTTAAAATAAGTACACACAGAGAATACATTCCTACCAAAGTGATAAAAATATATATATTTTATTGTTATACTCTCTGTTATATCATTTGCAAGCGACCTCTAAAATATTGAGTTACGTTATGTATGGCATGCTAACGTCATTTTACCTACAAATACATGTACCAGCCTTGGAGTAAATTTTAATTTTGTCATCATCGTACAGCAGAAGGAATATCGTGTTTTCCTAAATACGTGTGACAAAATGCAAACAGTTTTAGATGTATTTTGTTCAGCTCAGAGCTCAGTTGGAAAAGTAGGGATCTGAATATCATTCTTTTAAAGACTTAATTATCAATAGTTATATACTAAGTAAGTAATTGCCAACTATATTACCTGAATAGTTTCTAAATATATTATCTTGTTTCCAGGGTAGGATAAGTTGTTAATTGTTGTTTTACTGGACGATATTAGCGTAACATCATTTTTATCCAGAATATGTTATTAACGGACAGAAAACCATTGCGTTTGTTCAGAAACATGTGTATTTATAATAGAAATTACCTTTATTTAAAATTTGTTTGTTTTTATAGGAGGTTATACACTAATATCATAATATGTTAAGATAGGTTTCATATAACGACTACAACTGTGTTAAATATATTAATTAGAAGGCCTTTTATCTCCATTATTTGTAATCAATTAATTTACTACACAAAGGCATGGCAATTAATTCAAACCTGTCAAACTAAGGTCTCAAATCTAATACAGATAAAGTGAAAACAGACCTGAGTTTACTAGGAAGGTACATCAAAGTAGAACATATTCATTTAAGTATTTCATTGGAATTTATAATGCTTTATTAACAACACTTTCAAGTGACTCATACCGGGGGATTTTTGCATAACGTAATAGATATACATAAAGCGCCACGTGTCAGAGCTTGATGCAAAAAGTGCTAAAATTATTATTATCGATATATATATATATATATATATATATATATATATATATATATATATATATATATATATATATATATATATATATATATATATATATGTGTGTGTGTGTGTGTGTGAAAGACAGATAAAAACATCATGCCTATCTGCATCGGTATGCTAACTGTTATCTGCAATAATAAATGAGATAAAATAGTTAGAGTTATAACCCATTTGTTTTATTCAACATTGCATAGGACCTCTTTCCATCCGGAAGTTAGAAAACATAGATATACTAACAGGTTGAATCGATATTAAAAATGTTTTAGTCAATGAGTTTGTTGTGTCTTGATATCTTGATATTATATGAAGACTATTTTCATACTTATTTGGTGTCATTGTACCAAAAAAATAAACAGCCACCTACCACCAATTAGTTTATCCACTCGCCTATCAATTCGGCATTTAAATGAAGAAAAACACACTAACCTGAAACACACAAAAAAACCGTATTCGCGTATTTCACAAGTAGGCTGTCCAATAAGCTTGACTTTACCATACGTTTAGATTGCCTCTAAGTGTACATGAGTATGCCACATCAGTAATTGGTTATGAGATGAGGATCGTTAAGGATTGTAGTTTCGTTTCTACACAAAAACGATTGGGCAGAGACCTAAGCCACTATTTTGAGATATCATTCACTTTGTTTGCTTGACGTAATGAAGGTAGAGTTGCAAGGATATGAAATGGCTATGTTCCTGTTTGATCAATCGAAGTATGATGTCTGTAGATTTCTCTTTAGTCAAATAATGTGTCGCCTGTATTGCATGCAGATCTGTATCAAATATCTGAGTGATGTTGAACATTTTTACTTCATTTAAGCCTGTCTGCGTCCAAAACAAAATAAAAACTAAATGCTAATGACGTGTTAGATAAATTATTGTTTATTGAAGTTTTTGTTTCAAACAACCAAAAGATACGTACAAAGGATCTAGTATAATGATGCTAACATGCAGGAGCTAGGTTGCCATGTATGAAAACTGTTGATCTCTATGAATACATATTACGACAGCTGACATGTACTTGCTACATGTGTAGTACATTTTCAAAATGTTTTAAATTTATATTTTAGGCGATCATTGTTCGCTGGGATCTCAAAATTGCATTACTGTCAATCAGTCACTCCATTGCCGAAATAATTTGGGTATATCATGCCATCCCAAACCGAATCCTCGCTGTCCTTACGAATTAGAACATACACAGTTGTCGCTGAAAATACTTCAGACCAATTCCATGAAAACCCCACTTTTCCGCCAGATTTCAAATACATACAAATTTTCTTATATGTGTAGTTGTTCGATGCACGCTTTGACCGACTACTGCCTGGATCATTCATGTTCTGCAGATTAATTGAAATTTTATTTCAGAATCTGTTGCCTCGTGTTGTATTCAGTAGAGTTCGGTATCGTTCGTGTTATGTAAATTGTTCTCGTCAAAGTAGGCACTACTTAACTACGGCGTAAACATTTGAAATTCTATATGGGGATGTCAGAACACAATTTTGACATGCGCAATGAATCAATTATTAGAATTGTTTTCTTAGTTGCACGAGATAAGTTTTCTGAATTTTGCTTTGTGTAAAACACATGTAATTTATTTCAAATCCAAATAGTATCAGCAAATTAGGTTCTTCTGCCTGAATTATGTAGCCTTTTATTCATATATGGAGTCAATAGTTATTCAAAACTGTTTCTATTCTAAGTAATTTATGAATAAATAATTTCATTTAATAACTGCGTTATGTATTTTGTCGTTTTGAACAAGACGGTACCTTGAGTGGCTCTATTTTGAAAATGTTTCATTTCTATCGTGAGTACATTATTAACGTTGTGAGATCAATTATGTGCAGATACAGGTTTAATTTAAGAGAAAATATCTTTAGCGTAAAGGTGTTAGTTATGTAGAATTGTTATAAGATTTTGGTACGGAGTATAGCGTTAGGTTTTCATTAAACCCTTTAAAAGAAGACTACCTCTTTTTAAGATTTAACGAAAGTTATAATTGTACACTAACGTCTTGTACTTAGTTCAAAAGAATTACAATATAGTCATAAAACCAAGATAATGGCATGGTTGAACATAAACCTATACTGTTATTGCAAAGCAGGTACGAATATTAGTTCGCTGCATAAATTATCAATTTTTATTCTGTTTTTTAAAAGAAATCGCGTCTCTGAATATAACCCTTATCTAAGCACAGATCTCACGGTATAAACCATGTTTATAAAATATTTTCAATTTTGAGTGGTAACATAAACAACAATTATAAATAGTAAATCCAATGATGTACATTGAACAGTCTGTGGCATTACGAAACGTATGTTGACTGTTTTTGTAGTAATCCTTTATTTGGATTAATTCGTCACATATACCAAGTTTCCCTTCTAAGTCACCTTTAGAGTTTCAATTTTGCGTCCCAGTCAAAATGGATCTTGGTTGTCTGGTATCGTAGACAGTTTATTCCTGACTGTTTAGTTACCATCTCGTTTACTTCTACGTATAAGTAATAATAAATACTTCTTGCAATATCCAAACATGCTTTTAGTTTGCCATATTTGCGAGCAGCATTTGCAGTTATATTAACACAAGTAAAATCTAAGCTATTGAAATAAATATGCTAGATGAAAGCAGAATTTGGAAACGAAAATTGTTTTAAACGAAATAGAGAATAGAGAGTACAATCGAAAGATAAATGACATTAGAACGTTTGCCCATACATGTTTATGCAGGTGTCCGTTTAAATGACTTCATTTTGGTTTGTATTAGAATTCCTGTGTTAAGATAGTATTTGATATTGAGATATGAATTATTATAGTAAGATCATCTTCACAGGTGATCTTGTATCCTCACATCGGACTTCCCAGTGACTAATACCTGGGTATTATGCCATAACGTAGGAAATTCACAAACGCCACGTGCCACTCGTTGATATAATGAATGCTGAAAATCCCATGGATCTCTGTTTTGCATAAGTGAATATTTAATTCTGTGGTGTATAGTTATTTGTACATATTTCAGACTTTAATCGGGGAAAATATTGTACTAATCGACACATGTTACGTTGATTCACAAATTAGTGAAATAAAATATACTATCAGGTATTTTGCGTTAATTTTGAGCTCGATGTTTATTTGTACGTCAACATAAACTTAATTATAATAACATCTTAATCATATGCCATTGACTACCATTGTCAGGGGAGTACTACGTAAAGAGTTATCTGCCGTTATGTTTAACAACGTTTATGTTTATATAATAAAAGTAATAGTTATGCTATCCATTTTAGAAACTATATATAAAATTAAATGATAAGAAGAGGAAATCAGTTTAGCTATTTTAAAATGTACTAATGAATAATATTTACTTATTTATTATAAACCGATTTATATAAATGGAACAGAAGATTGCTTTACGACTAAAACGTGTGTACATTATCTTTGAGTTTGCTAAATCTAGCGAGCCATATCAAAGGGCACAGAGATAACATATTCACACGAGGAACGAAATATAAGCTGGTAGTTGGAATTCATTGAGGCATTGCGATTATCCTATACGTGGTCAGACTTTTATCGTGAACATGTCGCAATATGGAAGCAGTTGTAATCTTTCATATGACGACGTGTCATAAATTATTAAACTCTACTGTATTGGTTATTCGGGATTAACATGAACATTAAATATCAAAACATAATCAAGTACAGACAAGAATTATAAATGCTTTGTGGCATTAGCATGGACCGATGCTATTTAACATATGATAATAACATCAAAATCTGTTATAGAAAATTAAGCCATAAAATGCAAGTTCACAATTTCTTTTAATATTGCAAACTGCAAGTTTGATCAAAAGTGAAACGTTTCAAATATAGTGTGTACATATAGGCTGTGTTTACGTGGGCGTGGTTTCCTAATTGACTGACTCTGACACCAATATATCTTTTTCGAAATGCTACCCGACTATTATGGAAAGGATACCTTTACTAAATATTGAAAATATTAAACATTCTATTAGAATTTGTGAAATTCGTCATCCAGGCTATTTATTCTTCTAGAATTAAAACATCATTCAATGTACGCTTGCTCTATCAAGCAAAAACATGACATTCTCATACAAAGCCTCACATATATCGAGCAGATGTTTAATTTTAACTTTGAATGAGTTAGCAATTAATGTACTTTAATCTTTTTCATAGATACAGTTTTAGGATTCTATTGTCACCTTATCAAGGTAATACTATTGACATTAAATTTGTTATTTGAACTGTTCTAAACAAAGAGTTACCACAAGGGTGTAGTTGTTCTTGCATGAATTTTATAGTTTTGAAAGGATTAGAAGAAAAAAACAGTGTAATACATTTGACTGGTAGATAAAAGGTTAATTTGGAAAAATATATTGTAATATTTAGTTTGTATGTTGTGCAGGATTGATGTGAGTTTGCGTTAATAAAACAGTTCTTCAATAAAATAACTATGCAGAGAAATACATTAATATAAAAATATGTGTTGCACAGATTGAGATCATTCAGTACACTGCAGTAACGTTTGCTGAAGCTTAATTGTTTGTCGTTTTGTCTCTTGGTATTTAGAATGCTTCATATATGTTGATATGTAGCTAGGTTGATAGCTAGATAGGCACCAATGTAGACAGGCCCAGCTCTCTCTTTCTCTCTCGTTCTTTGTCTGTCTGTCTGTCTGTCTGTCTGTCTGTCTCTCTCTCTCTCTATATATATATATATATATATACCGGTATATATATATATATATATATATATATATATATATATATATATATATATATATATATATATATATATATATATATATATATATATATATATATATATATATATATAATTAGCAACAATTATTTCACTAAACGTTCAAATAGATCTGAATACATTTATTTTATTTTATAGCGAAGTGATATATTATGACCCTATAATAAGCGAGAGAAATTCATATACTAAATTATATAAGCATACCAAATGTCGTTGTAAGTGACCATCGACATGAGCTTCGTGCTCTCGTGTAAAGAGGATAGTAAAAGCCTTGATCCTTATATCATGTGACATAGCGAACATAATACATGCATTACGTAATCTGAGGCTTATAGTTGTAACAAAGTATGATTCATGTGAGTGTTTTTCTGATATAACTAGGTCTTGGGGGTCATTGCCTTTTTAGTAAAACGAAATAATAACCGTTTTTATAGATCTTTCAAAATATTTTGATAAATGAGCAATCTGGCTATTTGCCAACGTTTAGGCGTATAATGTTACGTGTCGTTATATTGTTCTCAAGCACACGTTGACTTGAATTATTGGTTCAGTAGATATCTCTCTCTCTCTCTCTCTCTCTCTCTCTCTCTCTCTCTCTCTATGAGATGTCTAAATATAAGATAAAATTTCCAGGGAACTTCCAATTTGTTCAGTTCTAATAATATATTTTCTTTTGCTAGAAATGATCATAATTTATATTTCCCTCTCCTCACCAGGAACGCCGTCATAAATAATACAATCGCTATTGTCATAAACGCTATATATATGAGTTTCGTTTACTCGGTTATATTTTGAAAATTATGAATAATATCAAGAATTATTTCTGACGTTTAGCTATTGTGATCTTTCAATATTAAATATGCTAACAAATCAAATGGTCTCTACTTGATAAATTAATCTTGAGGTTTAAACATTACGATGTTAATTGCTAAAGCAAATGACGAAGACAAAAATAATTAGTTGATTATATTTAGCTTCATCGTCTTTAATAAGAATATTTTAATTACCGAGATATAATTTAGATATATTCGAAACAGCAAAATTGGTCAATACATAATTGTTTCTTAGCAAGCAGTACGAGTTTGTAAGTTCCTTTGAATTCGTGAATACATACATATTGTTTTATCTTCCGACCGAATAGAATGTCTGCTTAATATATTTCAGTAAATGAAACATTAAAGAAGAATTGTACAGAAATTCCGCTAGTTTAAACAATGTATCCAAGTTCTTATGCTATCAGCCATTGAACGATAATACAACCAAATACGACAATAATACATATTTTGTATTTTGATGTATTCCCAAACAGTTTTGAGATCAGTTATTTAGGTACTGTTTGCGAACATGATGTTTCAGTTTTCATTTATCTCATCCTACACATGATTTAAACGTCTTAGGCGATAATTTGGTTAGAGTTGCAAACGTAAGAAACAACTTTAGTAATAAACCATATATATATGAAACACATATGCTGAGGGTATTCATTCAGAGATATATTTTACTCCATCATTATTTAAAAAATGTTGGTTAAAATTATATTTCACGACACAAAATAATACAAAATTGTGCGACCTTATCAATGATCAAAGTTAAACAGTATATACAGATTTAATCCCACAAGATTATTAACATCAAAATTCAAACATGTACCTTTGCACTGTTGGACACAATTCTGTTTTGGCATTATCTTATGGAAGATCAGGTAATTAGAGGTTAATCAGATCCCAAATGACACACACACACACACATTGTTATTGTTTCATGTCGCATAAATCGGGTTAAAACACTGGAGAAATATGATTGCTGAAGGATCTAGAACGGAAGACATTAAGCGTGATAATTTGTATGTGCATTCTTAAGCTTGACGATTGCACCGTTCCAATCGACTGAAAGACAACATAAACAAAATTTTATACGCAATTAATGTTTAATAAAACTACAAAAGACATGAACAAAATGAACATTAACAAATTAGTAGCATTATAATCTTTTTTTGTTTCTTAAATTAAAAATATGATTCTTTTGTAAATTCTTTTAAAGAATATTTGGATGAATAGTTGCTTAGAGACCATGATAAGATATAAAAGCAACTCGCTTTTGACGCTAAAATTGTTTCGAATGTATTATTAATAAAATAGGTACATTCTGCTATGCTTAAGACATGGAATTCTCATATTTGTTCTAAAAACGCAAATACATAAACTACGATGATATTTTAAGTTTTTGTTCCGATATATTGTCCGGATGCAGGGGATATTATTACCGGAAATTATTATTATTAGATTATTTTGATGATCATTTTTTTTGCATGTTGGAAAACGAAACTGGAAATATTACAATTCAAAATAGTTTAAAAAGAAAACAAAAATCATAAACACTAGGAATGATTATCAACCGTTTTTGTAAATATTTTGAATATAGTAAGCCTAAGCAAATTGTATTTATTTATTGAGTTTTTTTATAAGTACTTTTATTTTATTTGTAGGCTTTAGGTGGTTTCCTTTGAAATCAGAACAAAAGTGACAATTGCTTAAGAATTAGCTATTTGCGTAGAGTTTGAAACACATTTAAGAATGGTAATATTTTTTTTCAGACAATACATATGCAAAATATTTTCGTATGGTTGCAGGAAATTATACAGGGTTGGGAATCAACTGCTTTGATTACAGTGGCTTTCCGTGAAGATTTCGTAACAGGTCACGTGATAATATTTATTATTTTCCTGATTCCTTCATTATTGAAGTAAATCTAAGGAACTTCGCGGACAATAGCTGCACCTGCTAGAATACGAGTTATAATGTAATCTCTCACTTATTTTTCTAAAATATCCATGTAATTTAAAAAGTATTGTCCATTTTACATCTTCTTCATTCACTGCTCTTGTTCTGCGGCGACGAGGTCTATACTCAATTATTAGATTCGTATTTTTCATATTTGTACATCTCAGTATCGATATGTTTGGGAGAGTCTTCATTTATATTGGGAACGCATATCGGACAGATGTTTAATTATATACTGATAAGGGTAATACCATGCCGCTATATATTGTTGTCGTTTCACGTCACATTAAACGTATTAACAAACTGCAGATATATCATTGCTGTAGGAGCGAAAACTGACGACATTACGCATGATAATTTTTATGTGCATGTTTAAGCTGGACGATTGCAGCGTTCCAAGCGACTGAAAGACAACACAAACAAGGTTTTATGCACAACTGAGATTTGATAAAACTGCAAAAGACATGAACAAAATAAACAATAACAAATGGGTACAATTAGAATTTATTGTATACTTAAATTGAAAATATGATTCTTTTGTAAATACCTTTGAAGAATATTTGGATGAACTGTTGCTTTGAGACTATGATAAGATAAAATTGCAAATCGCTTTTGATACTAAAATTGTTCAAGTTGTATTATCAATTATATATATATATGTATATGTATATATGTATATATATATATATATATATATATATATATATATATATATATATATATATATATATATATATATATATATATATATATATATGTATATATTCTATTGCGCTTGCGAGGATTTTCCCATATGTGTTCTGAAAACGCAAAGAAAGAAACTAGGATGATATTTTCAGTTCAGATATATATTGTCCGGATGTAGAGGATATACTTACTAGAAATGAAATATATTATTTGTATGACCATTAGTGTTGAATGTTAGAAAACGAAACTGGAAAGATTGCAATTGAAAATTAGTTTTAGAGAAAACTAACATCATAAATACAAACATTATTATCAATCGTTATTGAAAATATTTAGAATATAGTAAGAGCAAGCAAATCGTATTCTTTTATTGATTTTATTATAATCATTTTCATTGTATTTGTAGGCTTTAGGTTTTATTTGAAATCAAAACGAATAGTGACCATTCCTTAAAGAGTTTGCTATTTGCGTAGACTTTGAAATACATTTAAGATTGGTATACATTTTTTCAGAAAATAAATATTCAAAATATTTCCATATGGTTTTAGGAAACTATACACATTTGGGAATCAACCGATTTGATTACAGTGGTTTACCGTTACGATGTCGTTATAGGTCACGTGATAATATGTGATATTTTCCTGATTCCTTCATTATTGAAAAAAAATCTAAGTAACTTCGCGGAAAATAGCAGCATCTGTTAGAATATGGGTTATGATGTATGCTCCCACTTATTCGTCTAAAATATCCAAGTCATTTAATTTAATCCAAGTCATTCACTGCTCTTCGTCTCTACTCAAATGATGCATGATTACTTATGATATTTGAACATCTCAGTATCGATATGTTTGGGAGAGTCTTCATTTATATTGGGAATGTATATCGGACCGATGTTTAATTATATACTGATAAGGGTAATACCATGATGCTATAGCTGTGTTCTATATTCATTAACCAACCCGTGCATACCGTCACTCAGTAATGTTCTATTGTCTAAATAAAGGAAACCTACACGGTATCATTACTTTATTTACATCAAGGAGCTATTGATACGTCGTTTTATCAACAATTATCTAAATATATAGTTAGTGCAACATGTTCGTAAATCTTTACATGTGAAAATAGTATGTTTTAAGTTATCTATATTTTTAATTATATGAAATAATGTATATCAATGTTGTTGTTTATAGGTAATAAAACGTATTACTTTATCGATTTATGTTACCATAAAGGTACATTTATGTGACAGATTTAATAGACATGCAAACGTTGTAACGGAGTTCAAAGTCTCATGACCTGCGTCAGGAAGGATTTTCATTGGTTATATTCTCTCGACCTTGCTATATCTGTTCTCGATTCTGTAAAAAAAAGTTGGTACACTGATCTTATTTTCATTCAATAACCTTGGACATGTCTGGTTTTGAGGTGGTCTTAAAACATTCGCTCGCTCGTGTTGTACTCATTAGCAAGGTCTCTACTTGTTGTGTGATTAAGCCTACTTGCTGCCTGAAACGATTATTAAGGAACTTGGTCGAGTATTTTTGTTACTTAGTATATATCAGTTCCATCGATTAATAATTTGTACTTTCTCTAGATGTTCTGCTTGTACAGTAAAACATCAAAAGGGAATGAGTTTAACGTTGCGCATTTCACCCAAGGAACTTGCACTACTTTCCTAACCACTTCAACACATATTCACGAGAAAATAGTATACTATCTTTGTTCTCATCACTTTGTCCATCATTCATTATCAAGTTACATCTACGATCTTATTATAATAAAGGGCCGAATGCAAGTGGCTCTAAGATACAATATATGGGCACGATTTTAAATATTTGTCTCGATTATTAGTTAGATAGATAGATAGATAGATAGATAGATAGATAGATAGATAGATAGATAGATAGATAGATAGATATATCGATAGATAGATAGATAGACAGATATATAGATAGATCGATGGATCGATCGATCGATATATAGATTGATAGATAGATAGAGTAAAAAAATATAATTGTACAATATCACACTTCTTTAATTCCACAGTTATGCGCAGTTTGGCACAATAAAACATTAAATTCTTGTGACCATTCATGAGTCATAAGTACAGATTTTGAAATATTTTAAAACATTTCTTAACTTGATGATTGTGAAAAAGTTAAAAACCATTTTGTTAAAAGGCAGAAAAGTTCAATGCATAAAAAATTGCAATATTAAAGATCAATCTTTTTTTTCACACTTTACTCTCAAACGTTTGATAATATTCTCTTTAATGTACAATGACACAGAGTTGCATATGTCCACATTTGTTATAATCGAAGGTTTCTTGCTTTCTTCGTGTTACATCCTGAAGCTCTAAATATGTATAGTTCTATCAGACCCTTTTTCATTTTCATTTCGTCATAGGTGTTTTTCATCTGGAGTTGCTCTAAAAGTCAAAGAGTACAATATAATACACACTAATCGGGAAATTGCTATTCGAGACTATCAAAACGATCAGAATAAGTTGCAATAAGTAAATTTGTTAAATTCTATTGATATCCAGGAGATACATGTATATATAATGAAAATAGAAATTTAATCTCATTTTAACATCAAGTTTGTTTAATTGAATCTTGTCAAAAACATAAGTGCTTTCAAATATGTGAATCATGTGTTTGGGATATAATTTTCCTTTCTCTACAAGATAATATTATATACGAACAATTATTCAGAATGTACATAAGATAATTTTACCGCAAGCCTCACAATATAACAATTGAAATAATGATGTTTTTATTTGATTATTGGCAGAATTCATGTCAACATTAATAGATCGCTTGCTTGAAGGGATACTTCAGTGGACATGCAAATATATATATTTAGATTGACAAAATACACATATCGCTTGCTTGCACAAAGGGTGATTTTGTTTATAATGCAAAATCAAGATATCGCTAATTTTTGCAAGGTTATAAAATGGTTTTATCTTCGCGAAATGCAATTGAAGTAACGTGATATCCTAAATTAAATTCTATTCCAACTGCTTACCTTATGCAACCTTTAACAAAAGCATACTTTTTCATGTACGTACACTACGTTTCCGCCTCTCGACGTTGGTTTTACACTGTAGTTACACTTCTGTTGATTATGAAATGTGCATACATGAAGTTCTACTCCGTCTCCAAATGAGGGAGCTATGATTCCTGCCTGTTGCAGCATATGACTTTTATCTTTTTCTTTTCCACATACACATCGTCTTATAAGGAGACAGAAGGTCATGTTGAATCCATCAATGGATTGCTTAATAAAGCCACACTCTTGATAGAGATGTTCTTCTGTACATTTAGCATGATGCGCTCCCCAAATTTGGATTACTGGTTCGTTCAATTGAAGAATTGCCATTTTGTTATTATTTTGTTGTCTGCAAATGCGTTCTTCAAATCAAATTATAAAAATACATTTAAGGGTCAGCTTTTATATAAACGATTTAAGGATTTTCCGAGATATAAATAAGTTGCTGGCACAACCAGTATTTGCATCTAAATATAGAACAATGGTTACCAGAGTAAAGTATAACTTACATGGAGTACGTTTCTAACTGACGTCACTGAATGTTGTCGACATTATTTAAGATAGGTTGTTTTGTTTTGAACATAGATGCGTATGCAAGAAAAGTCTTATTTCTTTAAACATTAAAATTTGTTTCCATATTGTACCCCAACTTTCACACCTACGAAAACAAACTTAAAGACAATAATGTTTCCTTTCCTTAAATATTTTCAGCATGTTTGTTTGTTTTCTTACTCCATGGTGTTTTTTTTCTTTTTCGTATTCTTTATCATTTTAGATGTTGTAAAGCGATTAAAGCTTCTAAAGATCAGTTGCTATACAAAGACCTCATTATTATTATTATTATTATTATTATTATTATTATTATTATTATTATTATTAGTATTAATATTATTATTATTATATAGTATCTATGAAATAGTATTAATGGTACAAAAGTCAATCAAAATATTTCATGACAAATACATACACACTTGTCGAAAATGATCACGATCAAAACAATTTATAATGGAACATTGTTTTAGTTGCTGTTCTTTTGCTAATCATGTCAATATATCGGAGTGTTGAGACCATTTACTTTGGACTTTGCACACCTACTTGTGCACATTAGAAACAATATTTTTTTTTAAATGTTAGATAATTGTGATCCCATGTTAAGTGAATATTTTTCTACATATAATGATGGAATTTAGAAATAGTCTTCTGCACTGCATCACTTGGTAACATGTTGTTCGAACTGAAACGACTGAGGTAGGAATATATACTTAACAAAAACTAGGAACTATTAATTGATTTACATATGAAAAAATAAATTTAATAAAGAAGAGCGTAATAATTTTAAACTTAATTGATACAAACTTCACTTCCTCTTTTTTATCTCTTTAAATATTTTAAGACAAAATCGATGTTGATAAGTATTTTCTTTTTCACATTGTACTATGACTCCAATATACTCAGTTCTGAATCATAACGATGAAACTTAAACCTTCCATCTTACTTCAAAATTATACATTAAAATGGAAGAAAAATGGGGAATCGAACAAATTGTACCATATAAATTCATGATTTTGAATCACACAATAAGACATCGAAAATGTAGGTAAAACAATTTGAAAGTGTTAAATTACTTACATTTGTATATATACGTGTATTTCAGTATTTCGTATATGTTTTAATTTGATTAACCGTACACACAGACACAATTAGATTCCCTTTAGTTTGTCGAAAGAAGTAATAAGTGTTGAATAAAACTCGAATTCTATAACAGAGCTGAATGAATGGTCTTTTATACATATACAGTGATCGCAGTACAGTCTCCAAAAACTTTTGTTTTTCAGCTCTCTCTCTCTCTACCTCCACCAGTTCCCAATTTCATGTCCTTAAAACAAAACTTCTATATTTCTGTTTAAACAAGGGCAGACCCCGAACCCTCTTTACAAGTACAAATGCTTGGATTGTTTGTGGATTGTTAGCGTTATAAACTGACTGGCTTATGACGGGACTATTAACAGCTTTCTTAGCAGATAACTATAGAGATAGGTGAACCGACATAACGTGATTTGTTGTTGATTCGTTTAAGGCATATCAGCATAAATAGGTTATTGTACTGTAGTTTATGGGTGGCTCTGATTATCATGATTTTGATAGTTAAATATTCCAAGTCATATTTATATGAACGACGTTTTATTTAAAATCAATCTGTGAATTTAAGTGTGAAACGGCTGTAATTTAATAATGATTATCCGCATTATTGCACCTTCTGAAACAGAATAAAGGCAATTCAATCTACACATTACTTAAAAACGCAAGAAGTCATCATCAGGTTAACTGTGACTTAAAATGTAGCCGACAAAAAGAAACAATAAAACAAATTGTGAAGGTATTTTATATGTGTACGGGAAATTACAATATTGTAAAAGAGATAGCTCTTTCTTCCAAAACCTGTCGCTGATTTTGATGCTTGATATAAATGCTGTAGCTAATTTTTTTTAATTAATTTTACAGATACCATTTGCATTTGTGCTTTGTGTCTTTTTTCTCTCTTTTCTAGCTGCCTTTAATGCTCAATTGAAAAATGCATTGTAGTAAAAACTAAACTGAAATTTTGACAACGATATCATATGTTTCCTTCATATCTTGACAACATCACGGCACCTAGCGATGGTGATGCCATGTACAAAATCCACATGCACTGTTAGACGTTTTGTGTATTTTACAAGTAGATAAAGAACTCTTCCGCGTATATTTGATAAAATTACAGGTTTGCCTATCCTTTGTTTCAGTTTTGATTGACATTAGAATTCCTTTAGGAAAGGAGTTCTTGGCATTGGAATTTAATATACGCAGTTAAGGACATTGTTCAGACTTGAGATAGACATACAGGTAATCCCACATTAGCAATGACGATATTTCCAGTGACTCATGACTGGGGATTTTGTGAAGACAAAATGGGCAACGTGAACCATTTACGTACATACTGATAGACTTCCCATCGATTGTATATCTGTGTTTTGAATTATGGCTGTATTTGTTGCTTCGATAAACGCATGGATTGCTGAATTTAGTCCGGACAGACGTAGCTGTTGTCGAAACATGTTATATTAATTATAAAAACAACAGTACAAAATATACTATCGTATGTTTTTGTGATAATTTTATTTTGAGGCCGATTGACCGACACATAATTTATCTTCAATATTCAAATTCTCTTATACCTGACGTGTCAGTTTCAAAAACCAATATAAAGAATAAAGAGATCAATAATTATTTCATTCAGCAGTAAAATGATTCAGTAAACAAACTGCTGGCAAATTAAGTGAATAAAGTTAGAATTGTCCTCATTAAATCCAATTATAAAAATATATTCCATGATAAAAAACAGTTAAAGTCACGTTGAAAGATAAATACCAATTTAAATATTATAATTGATTCATGTATCTAAAAATGAAACGTCTGGCACAATTATTTGGTTAGAATTTCAATAGTAAGATAGAGCTTTAGTTATAAACCATATATGTGAAATACATATGCTGAGGGTTACTAATTCTGTACTCCATCACTATTTAAAAAAAGTTGGCTAAAATTACATTTCACGACACAAAATAATATAACATTGTGGCACCTTAAATATCAAAGTTAAACTGCATATTCAGATTTAACGCCCTCTAAGAGAAATAATTCCTTTCGTGACGGATTTTCATATTTATATTTGTATTAACAGTAAATACATCATCATACAATGCCTCTGTTTGTATTAGCACTACTTAAAGAAGTATTTTATCCTATCTTTGCACCTTGAAAGCATCGTTGTCTGGTATATTTCCATGACGAAAAGTGTATTGGTTTACTATTGGTTTAATTTTTTATTTCTGATTAAAACATCTTGCATGTTCTTGGGTTTTCTATAATCAAGAATAGGTTTAATTTTGTAAAGTGATTTAACGCTGGTTTTATTTGATAAATTTAATAGACTATAATATTTATAGTTTATACGACCTATATTAGGCAATGAAGAATTATACTGTATTGTGAAATGAATGACATCTCTCTCTATTTTACATTCTGTTGTTTTTAAAGCCTCGTCTTGAGTATGATTACGGGCTTTGTTCAGTGCAGAATGCAAAATCAGTTATATATGAAGCGCTGATAAGAAAGAGGTACTTTTTCTACGTGTTTACGCTGACTGCATATAACTGATGTAATTTATTTAATAACGTTTAAACAATATAGCATGCAATATGTTGGACAAAAACTTCAACAAGTTTCCAAGAGAATGAATAATCATCGCTAAAATATAAGAAATTATATAGATCCTCAGTTTTTTTCTAATATTTAAACACACGTTAACACCAGTTATTACTCTCTTCTCAAAGTTTCTTTCATGCCAATATATATATTGTGCATGGTGACATGAATAAACTCATAACATAAGCTTATTGGATTCATAAGTTAGATACTTTGTATCCTAAAGATACTTTTTATACACAGAAGGCTGTTTCATTTTGTTAAATGGGAGTGAGAAATATAGTGATTGCCCTCACTATTCTTTCATATTCATATCTTCAAGTAGGCGTTTCCTTGAAAGCACAATAAATTAAACATTACATAATATTATTGTGAAAGTGTCATTGTTGATTAGCAAAAGAAATACAGTTAACAATCTCAATTTATTTGTCTTTGGGTAGAACAAAAATAAATGTAGTTCCTCCGTATCAATCCCAGTCTCCTAACGTTTGCATCATCATATCCAATGCTGATATGTAATTTGTTATTGTAAGTCCTTTATGTTTCTTTTAGCTATTATCAAGATGGGAAATACATTAGTATGACTTTATAGATTCCTTTAATTGCTTTGCATATGCTGATGATTTCACAACGTATTATATATCGAATTATTCCGTACACAGAGATGTCATATTCAGGTGTTCCAATCCTCATATTATGCATATTAAAACTATCGTTCTATATCTAATCAAGAATAGATGATGATCATTATCAGCATCCCTTAATAGAGACAAATACTAGTTCGTCACACAGGCAACTCATAACAATATGAGCTAGAAAACTTTAATACACACACACATAAGAATCATGTCCAAGTGGTCATGGAAAATTAAAATTATGAAATTGGAGGATGTATCACCTCCAATAAAATGTACTTTGATAATGAAATTAAACTTAAATATGTTATTTAATTCCCGAAACATTCGATATTGTAAGATATGAAGCAAGCTCTTGAAACAAACAGTGTTAAGTGACCGCCGTCGTATAATTGCGATGACCAATGGATGAAACTGTAAACGGAGAATACCAAAATTCATTTCACTTTATGTTCTTTAAATACACATCTGAAATTTGTTTCTAAAGTCTCACTTACCCTCTATCCTCTATCAACACCTCATTTATATGATTAGCTGTGTTCTGTTCTCACTTGTTTTAGGACTTGCTGTTCTTTCTTAATGGTAAGCCTGTTTGTTATATGATTGAAATATGAACGTATTGGTTGTCAATTTTGATGCATATTTGATCTCTGGAGATTATGCCAACCCTGCTTAACAAATCAAATACTTTATGATATTATTTAAATACGTGTTAATATGGAAAATTGATCTCCAACGGATTATATTAGTACATGTCCCTAAAAACCGTTATGTCTGATATTGCTTTTACCGTGGAAGAAAATTTACAAATATTAGTAAATTTGCGGTCGATGTATTTTAGCATTGTGGATTTTGCCTTTATCATCGAGTTTACTTGCATGTATCCACAAAACAAATTAACACAAGACAAGAAGATGAAGTTTATTGATTGAGTAAACATTTAAAGCAAATAATGAACATCAAATGTAGGTAAAGAAACTATATTGTATGTCAGTCGTAGACGACATCAACGTTGGACACAACAAATGATATGATTTTATTTGCCAAAATTGTAAGACAGTACTGGAGACTAAAGATACGAGATCCATATCTTTTCAGTATTGAATACCCATTACATCGCTGCATCAATGGTATCTACGTAAACTGCATACTTCATTTTCAGTACGTCTAGATGGGGTTATTAAAAAAGAACGTAAGGTAATAGTTACATTGCAATGTAGCGCATTCCGAAAGAAACAAATTTTATCTTTTTTGGAGATGATGTTTCATTGATCTACGGCTGTAAGAATGCAATATTTAACTTAAAGACATTCAGTACGTGGTTATTGCAAAATTAGGATTGAGATCATGTTCTTTGTCTGCTAAGACAGTTTCTAGTACACTAGATCGAATCACCAGTTTTAGATCTATTCTCATATTTTGGTATCCCAAATGCAATTTAGGTCAGTGGATTTTCCGAATTTACATAGAAGTTTAAAATAACACTATGCCTCACATCGGTACAAAAGGTGTAATCAACGAAAAAGGCTATGTCAAACTGTATGACTTATTGTGCAATTGTCATCGAATGATTGATGTATTTTTTTATTTACACATTTTGTTTGCACTAGGCTTTACAAAATGTCTTAAAGAGCTTTATGTCCACAATCATTATTCTTGTCGTTTATTGGACTATAGAGGCTGATTTTATCTTTATGGAAGAACAATGTACTATAAAAGTTGCTTTAAAGAATATCTTTTAATCCGAATCGCTTACATTTATTTTCTTTATATCTTTTATTCCTTTTACTTATTAATATATCTGGTTCTCTGATACAATTACTATTAGTTTATATTGTCTTTAAAAGGGTTGGTAAAATAATGTTCCTGTAACTGTTAAGAAAATGGTTGTCCTTTACTTAAAGGTAAATTAAAACAACTAATTATCATATTTTGGACCACTGTTATTATTATCCTGCTAATATATTTATGCCACGTACTAATTTATATATACAGTTTAAGGTTTTGTATCAACATGGTATTTTATGTTAAAACGAACGATAAAGGTATCTTGTATTAATGACTTTTAATTATGTTTTTGTCAAATTATTCAATTATGTCCTAAAAAGATTTAACGTATGATGATCGTTCTTATTCGGAATATAGCCAAACACGAATGGGTCATATTTAATACAAAACTGTTGCTTCAGTAGTTGTATCTACCTTTTCTGTAATGTGTAAACCGTCATGGAACAGTTAGCAAGTTTCGACATGCCATGTGGCATGTTGTGGCTTTCCTCCAACAGTTTTGTGTATCACTAAAACGAATCTCGATCGACAATTAAACATATCTAGGAAATAACTGTTTTCACTGGATCAGTACAGGCAAACATTATCTCTATATAGCATTAATTGTAAATGTGATTAGTGTATTTATTGGGCCAATCACGAAACTAGTTCATGTTATATCATTGTATTAATATAGTAAAAATACAGCCATTGAACCACAACACCAAAACCTAACACTAAAATGAACAAGAAGAAACCAATTCAGAATAAAGTACAAGAACTTATTTTCCTGTTTTTTGAACAAACTTATAGTTGAACTGGCGACACATAATCTTAAAAGTAAAAAGGTTATAAAATCTTATTTGGCTTCAAAAAGTTTCCAACATGTCCAATTCAACTATATAGCATTCTGTATAAACCTCATATGCTTTAATAAATATATAGAATATTCTAGAAGGATCAGTCAATATCTGTTTAATCTGGCAACTCAGATCCAACGTGCCTCGTTGAAACAATTTGCAAATCACATATTGGTCCCTGCTACCTAAATAGTTATTGCATGCAACATTTAACATCATTTATGCAGTTGAAAGTAACATGTTTTAAAATTGATGTTTAAGTTATTTACGTACAAGAAATACATCAAACATTCATTTAAAATACTGATCACGTTTCCACTAATAGTTTCTGAATTTCAGCTTCGTTCGTTATTTGTTTGTTAAAGTCAGAACAGATATATACATCTTCCATGAAAGTAAGTAGCCGAAACCTTTGTTTATATAATGTTTTATATTTATCTTGCATTGCGTTCTCATTTTAACAAAGACAGATTTTGCATATGTTTAGTCTTAAGATATTGATATTTTCACCGTCAGGTGAAAAATGGAATATTTCACATCCATATCAGCATTGTATAAACTGTACTAGTATAACTGAAAATTGGCTTCAACTAAAATACAAAAAGAAGAGTTTTGTAAATGACATCAATGCGATAATATAATTCAAAATCTTAATTTTGAAGAATATATGCGAATGTTAAGATTTTTAACAGTGAAATAGTTCTAGCAAATGACGGTGAAACCATTCCTATAGTTGCTTTACATTTCATTTCGGTGAATAATATCAATGTAAAATCGAGTAACCGAAGGAAGCCGATGGATCGCTGTTTATTCCAAATATCATCTCATTATATGGTTTGTTTGAAATAATCCTTATAGTTCTAACATTTAGGACCCTGAACATACGTTGTACTTAATTTAGTGTTTACCAGTGTTTAGAATCTGCATGCGAACACGCATCAGTAGTGGCAATGAAAGTTTGCACTTGTAGCCAAGCAAACCAATTTGTATCCATGTTCGATAATTGGATCACATCATTTTCTTGTACTTCCACAGAAGTGAAAATATTTGTCGTAGGGATTTTGCACATAATTCTAATACTGATATGGTTATTTCGTTTTAGCTCAAATACTCCAATTAAAAAAAAGTGGCGAACGTGCTTTTCTTGAATAAAAAAATACTGTCAATGGCAATGAGAAATAAATCCTTAGAACATGCGTAACCGGTGACGAAAATGCATTTTTAAACATGAAGGAGGGTCTGGTCCAATCAACTGAAATATAAAATAAAAATGCCTTAAAGCAACTAGTTAGACATCACAACACCTACATAGACAACATGATTGACGAACCAACAAAAACGTAAACATTTTCAGAACGTATGTAATTGAAGACATCTGAATTATTATAGAGGCTGTTAAAGGAAATTTAGTTCAACGGTTGGTTTTAGAACAAGAACAGATGCTTTTGTATTAAAATTGTTTGGAGAGAAAATTGTATTGTTGGTTATGCACACATCGGATATTTTATTGACATAAAAGCATTTAAGAGTATTTAATCAAATGTATCTACAGACCTTCTCGCATAATAACAGTAATTTGTGTTACATCGTAGATTCAAGTGAAATCTTCCATCAATATATCTGAAAACCACTCCAATTCGTCTAAAGATATGTCTGAATGCACCATCTCCTTCATTCACTGGTGTATGTCTCCGGCGATGAGAACTTGGATCATTTTGTGCCATTATAAGATATTTGTAAATATCAGTATCGATTTGATCGAGAAAATCTTAACCAAGCAAAGTGAAGCACTTTGTGTCGACATCTATATATAAATATATATATATATATATATATATATATATATATATATATATATATATATATATATATATATATATATATATATATACAGATTGATAAAGGTAATTCCATGGCGTCATAGTTATATTCTATATTAATCAACCATTTCTCTCATTTCTCCACTCAGTCTATATTTTGCGTGTAAAAATGGAAAACCCACAAGATATCATACATTATTCTTGCCAATCAGCTTTCAGCACATCTTGTCGTAGTTAACACGCTAGACAATATTTATAACGATAACTTATACTAGGGCTTTGTAATATTGCTCTCTCCTGCCAAAAGTAGAATAACATAATAGTAATAAATATGTCTTTAATTTAGAAAGTATTTTCATTCTAAGGATTTACAATTTTATTAGTAAACTATCTATCTGCCTGCCTGCCTGCCCGTCCGTCCATTCAACCATCCATCCATCCATCCATCCATCCATCCATCCATCCATCCATCCATCCATCCATCCATCTAACTATCTACCTACCTATCTATCTATCTATCTATCTATCTATCTATCTATCTATCTATCTATCTATCTATCTATCTATCTATCTATCTATCAATCTATCTATCTATCTATCTATCTATCTATCTATCTATCTATCTATCTATCTATCTATCTATCTATCATCTATCTATCTATCTATCTATCTATCTATATATCTATATATCTATCTATCTGTCTATATGTATGTATGTATGTATGTATGTATGTATGTATGTATGTATGTATGTATGTATGTATGTATGTATGTATGTATGTATGTATGTATGTATGTATGTATGTATGTATGTATGTATGTATGTGTGTGTGCATAATATAATATAATAAAAAGAATATAAATATATAGAGTTATATATTAATAGATTAGTATAGATATTGATTAATACTCAAAACGACTAGTTATTTCTCAAAGGTGAAGGGAGAAAAAGGCAGTCAGAAACAATATAACGATTGAAAAAATGTTTGATATAGGCCATTGTCCAACATTTATTTGCAATTTTCAGTTACCATTTGTTGCAAAACAACGATAAAAAGTGAAACATACTTATATGTAATTTGAAATATGTAGCTAAGATGATATTATTTCTATACATCATTTCTGAAATTATGTTTCATTTGTAAGCGAAATCCACATAAATACTAAGGCTTGAACATTATCCTGAAAATATTTCTAAGTAGAAGTAATTGATGGTGCTATCACTTGAAAGGGACGAAATCAAGTATATAATGATTATTAATGTTTAATTCAATCCTGATTCAACCTAATGTAGAATAGTGCATTTATAATAAGGAACATTCTCGTTGTGTTTGTCCCATCGCTAGATCGGAAGGCACGGAAACAATCGTGTCCATCCCATGAATCGAGCTTACATCATCAGAACTTCATTTGCTCAAGACATTCTTGTCGAGGTTTGTATTATGTCCTACCGTTTAAATGCTTGAATGATTTTATTTAATGTAATTTATACATCTTTAATTGCGAATACATAACTAATTACAGTCATATCATGTGCAATATACGTCACACAATGCGGCTAATAAATAAAACAGGGAGAAGGTTACATTAAATAGAAATAAATAATTACCAATAATGCAATAATAGCTGGTCAAACACTAATCAGGGATCTTGTGATAAGTACAAAACTAGTGAATACAACTATAGTTTTATATGTGGATACCTCGATTTGATTGGAAAGAACGAGCTGGGAGATATTGGTGAATATAAGGGCTCCAATGAAAATGGAGTTAAAGAAAACCTTTATTTCCTTTCAAATGTTAAATCGCTTGTTAAACTGTATGGGCAAAAGACATCATTCTTTTCAAGAAGCTCATTGTTTTTAGTTTGGATGACATCACTGCTGTAGCGGTATTTTCTATTGAAAACTAAGCTCCTCAGTTGAATACATTCGCCTTCAACATCTACTGAGATATTTCTTTTCTTGAATTGTCACTAAATATCATAATGTAAAAGTAAACATAAAGTATAGAAGTCCATTTATTTCGTACCTGTTCATTACGTTGGAGGACCCTCTGAAACAGGTAACTATCAGTAATTACATGGTCTGCCAACGTACGCATGCGATTTAGTTTGGAAAGGTCAAATACGCCATGTTATGTTGAAAAGATCTGCATTAAACACAACGTATAAGAATTGTAGAATATCTGAACAGGAATAATATATAAATATAACTCTATCATCCTTTCACTAAGTGGAATAAGCTTTCCGTGTAATCGACACTCAATCCCAGTAGAATTCTTTGTGTAGAATAGCATTGTCTCCGCAACAAAGATGCTCATGTTTGAAACATATCTAATTAAAATGTTCCAGCTAATCGTTTTCATTTACAAACATTTGATCCCATGGCGAAGAATTGTCATTATTAGATTGATGCATATATTATTGCTGACATGTTACATCTTGAAATGACAAGAATAAAATGTGATAGGTAGACAAGTAAGACTTAACATGGTTTCTAAACAGATTTGAAATTTACATTTGTATCCGACAATGACCACTATTATCTTGCATCTCACTGACAGCATACACAATACACATTGATTTTATATTTTTGATTCCGTGGGTGTTTGACAATGTCAAACGAACAATCGCTAAGATGGAGAAACATACCGTCATCCATGTTTTCAAGGTATAGAGACTGAAACTCGTTTCCCCAGTTATATTCTCCACAATAGCATTTTCGGATCCACACCCAAAGCACTCCTAGTTGAAATTCCTTATATGCCTTACAATCCCAATGATCAATTATTTCGTCATCTTCCATTCTAATATACATCTTTTTTCGTAGAAAGCCACATCTGTAATCAAAATGATATTCAATTAATTTTTCAGGACCATAATGACCTTTGTAGTTCCAAAAGGTGTCGTTTTGCATCTTGGACATATAATATATGAAATCTCCTGTACTAAATAGCGGATATATTTCATGAACATTTAAAATTACAACACGTTCCAAATTTATGGTGAGATCTAGATAAGTGTTACGCCTGCGTTTGGTGAAGTAGGTATGTGTAAAGATTTTATTGGTCGTTGCTTGTTTCTACTTCTTCATATGGCTATATTACCAAGTTCAACGAATCAGGGTGTTTTCAGTACAAAATACAACATTCAAGGACGATTTGAGTTGTTGAAAAGTTTTATTCTAATGAGTCACTAAAGCATTTCACCTTGACGATGAATTAAATCACTTGTATTCATGTTGATGGGATCCTTTGCTCTGCAGAAATAGATACATCATAAAAAGGAACTATTTTGTTTGGTAGTAGGAATGATAATTATATCATCCATATTTTCTCAGTTAATACTGGATACTAAAACAGGTTTCATTAGCAAATTTTAGTAATGAATATTTGATTGGATCTGTTAGGACATTCCATTTTCTGTATTTGACGAACTTCAACTCCGATCTAAAACAAGGCACTTTATCTAGGCATGTGTATAATTTAAAAGAGACTATACAACATGTTATAAAAGGTAGGGAAATGCAACTGATAGGCTGTACTATATGATACAATATTAGCAGTTCATGGCTTATGCACATACTGAAGTGTTCCAATTTGTTAGAGATATCTCTTTGAATTAAAATTATAAGACAATCAAGCACAATATTGAACCATTAGCACACTCTAATTCATACTGTTTCTGTTAAAGTCACTTATGACTGTTTTCATATTCCAGATCGGATTTACATTTGCTGCAGTATAAGCAAAGAATGACCCACACAGTGATTACATTGATATGTCTATATACAATATTTCCTTATTCCACGTACAAGTTCGGCTAACCGAATTTGCAGATGTTCACTGGAATTGTTAAGGAGCCCTATGACTCATATTTGATAGTCAAATGCCTTATAAATAACAACACTACATCTAGTTAACTGGGTTCATGAGTGCGTTGTTATGTTATGTTATGTCAATTTGTTTCTCTCCTATTAGGTTGGGCAACGAATGTAAATATAATTTAAATTATTGACGCGAATTGTGAGATTTTTCATGTGTTCATTGTCTTATTGTCGTATTTAGCAAATATTGCAATAAAATATTGTCACTTTATTGAACGTGTATCGTGCATTGATGATAATGAATGACATGGTATCAAATCATTTAAAATATTTGCCACAGAGACCTTCCCAATGAACGAATAAATTGAGTTAACTTGAGCCCCAATAAGTTATCTGAAGACAGCTATATATATATATATATATATATATATATATATATATATATATATATATATATATATATATATATATATATATATATATATATACACACACATATATATATATATATATATATATATATATATATATATATATATATATATATATATATATTTATATATTTATAGATATATATATATATCATTATGACCTGTTTTTGAGATTACCCACAGTTGCATAGAAACAGTTACAATTTGTTTTGGTGCGAAATATATTTTTTATGGACTGATATAATGAAAACGTTGGAAATAAGGTGTACATAAAGTATTTGTTTGCTTGTTTTGTCTTGTAAAGTCAGTTTTTAATGAGACATTTGGTATAGAATTTGCATCATAACAATCACCACAATCACAAATAGCTGACTTTGGGACCAATGACCAATCAGAAACATTTAAGCAATGATGATTTAACATTTAATATATAATAGCTTAATATTGGAGAGAGTTGGATTAATTATCATAAGGAAATATGTGAGTAAAAGCCTTAAACAATATTGATTATGTGATGACAATAGCGATAAGCGAGTATCCTCATAAAATGCTACTTGAATCAAAGACAAATGCTAATTGTCCACACCTATCTGACCTAAATGATTAAGCATGATTACGATGAGGGCAATTATTTTAAAATATTAAATTAATACAAACTCAAGTACAGACATTCCCATTGCGGTTTAAATGCTATACACCTGTAATTTTGGTGCTGCAGTTTCTTGCAGTAAGTTGCAAGGCCATATAAACTTGCAAATGTTAATTAAAAAAGGATTTTTATTTTCTCTTCAGGCCTGTTTGCATGCTTCCAAGCAACTAACTATTGTTAGAACACGAAACCGCATCACGAATATCAATTCGTTTATCATATTTCATTATCTCAAATGCAATATAGGTCAGTTGAAATTTCAAAGTTACGCAAGGATTTAAAAAAAAAACACTATGACTCATAATGGCTAAGACAATGACACGTGAATTAAAAAAAAATTCTTTTAGTTTGCTGCTTCTAGGTTATGAAATGTTTAATGTCTGTGTTGCATTTATACGGCTGAAACAAAGGCGCTATGAAATAAAAACATTGGTGTCATATGTTAAAACAGTGAAATACAAGAGTTTCGACATTTTGTCGCAGGCTTTGTGTATATTTTCTGTTCAGGAGTTGTTTCCAAATTCTTCATTACAATTTTGCATCTTTAATAGCCATGCCTCTTTCTTAGGTTAGCACACGTTTTGCTTGTATTGCATATTTAATTATATAATATATACTAATACATGTACTTATTGATTTATATATGACACAAAATGATCCTTGTATCCATTAAATCATAAATGTTTAGGTTTATAGCTTAAATTTGTATGTATGTATGTATGTATGTATGTATGTATGTATGTATGTATGTATGTATGTATGTATGTATGTATGTATGTATGTATGTATGTATGTATGTATGTATGTATGTATGTATGTAGGTGGGTGGGTGGGTAGGTAGGTAGGTAGGTAGGTAGGTAGGTAGGTATGTATGCATGTATGTATGTTGCTGTTGTAAGGTTTAACGCCATTTTTAGCGCACTATAGGCTATACATGGTGGCCAGTATTAACGGTGGAGGAAGAACCCGAGAAAACCCCAGGAAAGACCCAACGACCCATGATGTTACTGGCAAGTTTTCTCACATACCCACATTGGCCTAATCTGAGACTTGAACTCACGCAGACAGAGGTGAGATGTATGTATAAATATGTATGTATAAATATGTATGTATGTATGTATGTATGTATGTATGTATGTATGTATGTATGTATGTATGTATGTATGTATGTATGTATGTATGTATGAATGCCTGCCTGCCTGCGTTGAATCCAGGTTTGAGAAGGAAACCATATTGCACTGCATTGCTCTTTCGAAGCATTGTATCAGTGTGAATTCTTTGGAATTATATTCTAACTCACTTAAGCAAGGTTTTAAAATAAAATAAGATAAAGAATATTCGTATGCAGTCAGTTGTTTACATGTCCATTTCAATTAATTCATCAACGAATGAAATTGAATAGTGAATGTACATTAGTTGGAATGTTCGGGATATTTAGGATTGAGTGACCAATAAGAAATCATATAGTAGATTTACTTTTTTTGTATTGTATCCAATATATATTTCCTTTGGTGTCAATATTAGAGTGTTGTGGTTTATATAGTTTCAGTTTAATTCTTAAAATTACCAACCAATTTTATGTTTATCGTTACATTTTTGCCAGTGTCTGTATAACTGCTTGTAGACACTATACACAAAACGTAGATAAATATTATCTTTAATTAGACTTTAATCTTAACGTTAATTGTAACAGGGCTCCCAGTTACGTACAAATGTGCGTCCCCGAGGTAATACAATTAAAAATGAGACATGAAAACAACAGCTTAAGAGTCACAAATGACGCAGTACAAATGCTGACCAAATCAATTTCCAGCTTGCAGAAAAGGTCACGTTTAACAAAACAAATGTCTCAAGGAGTCAGTTGAGGTCATGCCATTAACTATACAATGTGTGCATTTCCAAGTGTAGCCTAATACGTATAGTGCATACGATCTGCAAAGGACGACACGCTAAGGATTGAAAGTAAATTAGAATATAAACCCTACGATAAAAAATGTTATTTGTTGCTTTCTCGTCTAGCTCTTACTCTGGGGTCGGTACAAACATAAATACGATTAACATTTACACATATTTGTAAATCTGTGAACGTGACAAGACATGCATAGCATACAAAATTACAAATGCAGGTGATTGTACCCACGTAAGCAAAGTAGTGATGTTTTACGGGATGATACTATTTGAGCCAGTTCAAATATTTTGGTTCCATAATCACCAAAGAAGGATCAAGAGCAGCAAGTTTGTCACGAGCAGCACAAACAACCACAGATAAGTCAAAGCTAAGACCCATTTGGAGAGAGAAGAATATCTATCTGAAAACTAAAGTTAGACTATTTAGAGCACAAGTCATCTCTGTCTTGTTGAAGCCTTTGAAAGCATGATGATTTATTAATCAAACTACATTGTCTAAGAAATATTTTACATGCATAGTGTTTGTATTTCTTGTTCCCCTTCGTTATGGAAATAACTGCAGATATTATTGCATAAGATAGAAAACAGTACTTGAAATGTTCATTCATCCTGAGTAAATGTGTTTCCTAACACATGTTGTTAATGTAGTTTTTCTGCGATTTGTCTAAAACCGATTTTTTATATTCCATATTCTTAAATCTTTTAGATTAGCACGCATTACTCATATATCCTCATATGATATACTTATTTAGCGTACCTTGCACGAAAGCGCTTCCCCTCCGCTCTGTTAAAAAAAGTTAGCTTTTACGAAATTTATTCAAAATTTCTCAATTGAGAATTGTATTATCAATTACACATTTAAACACCGGTAATTATAAATTAGCATGCATTTATCGTTGTACGTTTACGCAAACTGCGAGGCTAACATCAAAAGACAATTGAGTAAATCGACTGACACTAAAATGTATTTCGCACGTTCTTGTTTCTTTGTCAGAGATACGTATGCCTTGTCTGTTATCTATTTTGAAAGGATTCAAAGTCTCTCTATAAACAATGCTAATATAGTTTACCTAACATCATTATTTCTTATGTATTGCGTTGATAACAATCGTAAAGAAGTAACTTAGCAGAGTGAGAAAGAAAGCGATAACTATATAATCATTGGTTTAAAAAAAAGGTAGAAACAAACAAATTTAAGAAAGAATAGTTGACGTATATGTTAATTAGTTTTACATACCGGTAAATTATAATTAAATAGATATGTAGGTTCATGTTAAAATGCAATAGATAAATAAACATAAGGATAGTGACACAAGTTACATTGTATTGTTTAAATATTATTATTATTATTATTATTATTATTATTATTATTATTATTATTATTATTATTATTATTATTATTATATTAACCTCCAAACATACATATATGCTAATTATATATGTGCATTTCCTATGAACGTGAAATAATTCATTTAAAAATATATTAACTCATGCATTGTACAACAATTTGAATTTAGACATTAATGTTAGAAGCTGTTAAAGCATATTTTGAATCTAATTTTGGGTTAAAATCTGCCTTTAGAAATTTAAATTGCCAATTTGCATACATATGAACAAAACCACTATCATTTTATTTGTGTACGCTTAAAATCATTATTATTTTTCCAAGAGGAGTGGCATTCCGTTCTATTGTTATATTTCTTGTGCAATACATACTAAAAAATATTTTTCTTTTATATAGTATACATCACAGTTTCTAAGCTGTATTTACTATGTTCTAATGATATTAATTTCTAGCAAAGATATCAATATGTAAACGGTTTATATTCCAAACTCTTGCAATGTTTATCCCACTCTTCAAATTCTTTTCATACTGAAACAAAGAGATGGTTCCACGTTTCTGTTATATGCAATGTTGATTTCGTCCTGACATCAGAATAATTTGCTTGCAACAGCATACTCCTTTTCTACCTGATTACATCCTGCAAAAAATAATGAAAGGTATATTCATGTTTATGAGTGTTTTTCTAAGTTGTTTTTTAATCTTGTAACTTAGTCGTCCATATTACTATTAGCATGATATTGGTATTGTATTTGTATTACAAAACGTTGCATTGTACTTATTAATAAATTATTTCTCTTTCCATAAGTCGTTAATTAAATGCACGTTTATTTCTAATTTCAAAAGTGTCAGGCTCGTAATAGTGCAAGAGAAGTATGCGGCAATTGGCATATATATATATATATATATATATATATATATATATATATATATATATATATATATATATATATTCATTGCATATCAAACTTAGGTAAATTAGATTATACAAATCTTATTGCTGCACCATGTATTGCGCTCCTCTGTGGACAAACTTTAGTGAATGTATGAAATGAAAACTAGTTATTGGTCATAATAATAGTTTTCGTTTCCTATTAGGTCTTCCAAGGTGGAACAGTGCCTCCAACATGTTTGTTAACTATAATGTGTTCAGTTTTGATGAAATGATGAGAAAGTATGTATTCCCAATGATGACAAGAATATCCTAATTGTAAGAATTGTATTTTGAAATCTCTTTGGAACAATAACATTCATGTAAATTCTCATATTATTAGTAGATGGAACAAATTACTCTTTAAATGTGTCATTTAATTTTTGTTATTAATAATGCATGACGCAGTTTATAGTTGCAGATGTTGCTGTATATATATATATATATATATATATATATATATATATATATATATATGTATGTACTGTTATGTTTAAAATGTTTTTAATTTAGAGATATGGACTTTGTAGTCTGAAATAAAGAGTTCTTATCTTATCTTATCTTATCTCATATATACTTACTTTTTGGGGGCAAGGACAGGGTTTGCCTGGCACACATGAGGAATGATAATGCAGAGTAATTCCCTTGCCGAAATCGTCAGGAAACTTCATCCTTTCCTTGTATTTTGATTCACGTCCATAAGGAAATATAACGTATATCTTTAGTGTCCTAAAAGAAGTAGGTTTTGACCGTGTGAGTTTTACTGTTCCATGTGATGTTCTGACATACATTTTGTGTCTTATATAATTGGATTGGCTGCGAGCGCTCTTTACACGACTGCAACTTGCATCATTCATCTCCATTATGTGAAGCTTTGCTTTGTGTTTGCTTTCGTATAATCTCCCTGATTTATTGTTTGTGCAAATAGTTTGCGTATTCTGGTTTGCTTTATAAAGCTTGCTTACACAAATGACGTTCTGGTTCGGAGATTACATTTGGCGTGTCTGAAAGACGCATTTGAAAATGTCAAAACACGTTTCATAGGATTTATTTTAAAATACCAACACTTAACGGTATATATTTAGTTATGATCTCACAAGCTCAAAAATAGCAAACCATTCACACTATTATTAAGCCATTTTTCTCTAATATGTTGGACAAACACATTTTGTTTGAATAATTAGAAAAATAAAATGTAACCTTATCAAGATAATACCATGGACATTAAATTGGTTCATGGAACTGTTTTAAACAAGGAGTTAACTCAAAGGTATTGTTGTTCTTGCATCCATTGTATATTATGGAAAGGATTAACAAAACAATGTAACACATTTGACTTGTAGAAAATAGGTTCATTTGGAATAATATATTTTAATATATAGTTTGTATGTTATCCAGGATTGATGTGAGTTTGAGTTGCTCTTCAATCAAATAACTATGCAGAGAAATACATCAATATAAAAACGTGTAGCACAGGTAGAGATCACTCAGTACACTGCAGTAATGTTTGCTAAAACTGAAACTTAATTGTTTATCGGTTTGTTCCTGTATGTTGATATGTAGAAGAAGCATGATTTGTAGACCGCTAAGCCATTCCCATCTCTCTCTCTCTCTCTCTCTCTCTCTCTCTCTCTCTCTCTCTCTCTCTCTCTCTCTCTATATATATATATATATATATATATATATATATATATATATATATATATATATATATATATATATATAAGTGAGGTAAATTCATATACTAAGTTATATAAGAATGCCAAATGTAGTGGTAAGCCACCATCTACATGAACTTCGTGCACTCGAGTAAAGATGACAGCTAAAGTCTTGATCCTTAAATCATTGCAACATAGCGAACATTACGTATTCTGTGGCTTAGAACTTTAAAAAATTATTTTGCTATACGTAAGGGTTACTCCGATAAAACTAGGTCTTGGGTCATTGCCTTTTTAGAAATAATAACGTATTTACAGATTTTTCAAAATATTTTGATAAATAAGCACTCTGGCTATTTGCCAGCGTTTTGGCGTGTAATGGTACGTGTCGTTATATTGTTCTCAAGCTCTCGTTGACTTCAATTATTGGTTCAGTCGATATCTCTCTATCTACCAGATGTCTAAATATAAGTTAAAATTTCCAGGGAATTTCCATATTTTTCAGTGCTAATAATATATTTTCTATTACTAGAAATGATCATAATTTACATTTCCCTATCCTCACCACGAACGCCTTCAGAAAGAAGAACATTGCTATGGTCACCAGCTTGTATAAAGGATATATATATATACATATATACATGTTGATCTCAAATATTAAATATGCTAACAAATCAAATGGTCTCTACTTGATAAATAAATCTTGATGCTTAAAACATTACGATATTAATTGCTAAAGCAAACGACGAAGAAAAAAAATAATCAGTTAATTATATTCAGCTTCTTCGTCTTTAATAAGAATGTTTTAATTACCGAGATACAATTTTGATATATTCGAAACAGCGAAATTAGTCAATACATAATTGTTTCTTAGAAAGCTGTACGAGTTTGTAAGTTCCTTTGAATTCGTGAGTACATACATATCGTTTTATCTTTCGACCGGACGTCTGCTTAATATATTTCAGTAAAGGAAAAGAAAACAAGAAGAACTGTACAGAAATTCCGCTAGTTTTAACAATATGCCCAATTCCTTTCTTCATTTAAACGATTGTACAAAACCAGATAGGACAATAATACATTTTTGTGTATTTTGATGTAATCTCAAACAGTTTTGAGATCAGTTCTTTAGGTATTGTTTGCTAACATGATGTTTCAATTTTCTTTTCGTACATCCTGCACATACTTTAAACGTCTTTGGCGATAATTTGGTCAGACTTGCAATCGTAAGACACAACTTTGAAACACAAATGCTGAGGGTATTCATTCAGAGATATATTTTACTTCATCATTATCTAAATTTTTTTGTCTAAAATTATATTTTCACGACACAAAATAATAAAAAATTGTGCGACCTTAACAGTGATCAAAGTTAAACAGTATATTCATATATATATATATATATATATATATATATATATATATATATATATATATATATATATATATATATATATATATATATATATATATATATATATATATATATATATATATCTATATATATATATATATATATATATATATATATATATATATATATATATATATATATATATATATGACATTGTTATCGTTTCATGTCGCATAAATCGGTTATATATATATATATATATATATATATATATATATATATATGTATAGATAGATATATGTGTAGATAGATAGATAGATAGATAGATAGATAGATAGATAGATAGATATAATGATAGATAGATTGATAGATATAATGATAGATATATAGATTGAAAAAAAACGAATTATAGACCATCACACTTCTTTAATTCCAGTTATGCGCAGTTTGGCATAATACCAAAATAAACTCTTGTGACCATTCAATGAATCATAGGTACACATTATGAAATATTTCTTAACTTGTTGATTGTAGAAAATTCAAGAAACATTTTGTAAAAATGCAGTTGAAAGCAATGCATAATATTGCAATATTAAGGAACAATCTTTTTTCACACTTTACTCTGAAACTTTTGATAATATTCTCTTAAATGTACAATGGCACAGAGTTGCATATGTCCACATTTGTTATAATCGAAGGTTTCTTGCTTTCGTCGTGTTGCATCCTGAATCTCTAAACATGTATACGTCTATCAGACCTTTCATCCTTTTCATTTCTTCAAAGGTGTTTTTCATCAGGAGTTGCTCTAAAAGTCAAAGAGTATAATAAAACACAATTGTCGGAAAATTACTATTCGAGACTACCGAACCAATTTGCAATAAGTAAATATGTGAAATTCTATCAAGAGGCATGAGATACATTTATATATAATGAAAAATGAAACATAATCTCATATTAACTACAGTTTTGTTTAATTGCGTGTTGTCAAGAACGTGAATGCGTTCATATATGTGAATCATATGTTTGGGATATATTTTTTTTATTTCTACAAGATAACATTATAAACGAAAAATTATTCAGAATGTATATAAGAGAATTTTACCGCAAGAATTGAAATAATGATGGTTTATTTGATTATTGGCAGAATGTTTGTCAATATTATTAGATCGCGTGATTGAAAATAGAGAAACTTAATTGTATATGCAAGTGTATATCGTTAGAGTGACACAATAAACATATCGCTTGCTTTCCCAAAAATATCGCTAATTTCGTTTCGCAAGGTTATGGATGTTTGTATGTTCGCTAAATGCAATTGAAATAACGTGATGTCATGAAATTTCAGTAACTGAAATCCCATTCCATCTGCTTACCTTATGCATCTTTTAACAATAACATACTTTATCATGCACGTAAACTACGGTTCTGCCTCTCGGCTTTGGTTTTACACTGTAGTCACATTTCTGTCGATTATCAAATGTGTATAAATGAAGTTCTACTCCATCTCCGAATTCGTCAGGGGTTAGTCTTTTCTTCTGCAACATATGGCTTTTATCTGTTTCGTTTCCACAAACACATCTTCTTATAAGGAGACAGAATTTTTTATTGGATCTATTAATGATCCATTCCCATTGCTTAATAAAGCCACACTCTGGATCGAGATGTTCTTCTGTATTCGAGCCTTTACTTTCATCTAGAGGCGTACTCCAGACTTGGATGACTGGATCGTTCAATTGAAGCAAACTTGTCATTTTGGTGTTATCTTTTTGTTCCCTGCTAGTGTGTTCTTCAAAGCAGATTTAAACAATATTTGCCAGGTGCAGCTTTTATATAAACGATTTAAGGATTTTTCATGTTATAAATAAGTGGCTTACAGGACATTTACTTTCATCTATTTATAGAACATGGATTTCCAGAGTAAAGTATAACGTACACAGAGTATTTTGCCAGCCGACGTCATTGAACGTTGTCGACATTAAGATTAAATAGTATTTATCAGATGCTTTATATTAACTCATATTTGATCTTGGATATGTATGCAGTGAGAGTCTTATTTCTCTAAACATTAAACTCTGTTCCAACTTTCACACCTGCATAGATATTTCAATGGTATAAATAGTCGCCCTCGTTCTTAAATAGATATAAGCTGGACATAATCAAGCGTGGAGTGCCAAAAAGAGTTGCTTTCTTCAGAATTGCTACATCAAACATAGTGAGAGAAAGCATCAAATTATGCTTGGTATGTGCTTTCATATCGAAAACGTTGAAATGTTATCCATATTTGTTCTTATTTTGACCCTACCCTTCTGCTTGTCATTAATGCGTTTTTAAATTGATTTTCGAGTGAGAAATATAATAATTGCAACAGGAAACGTAATAGGTTATATAGTCTGTATGAAAATAATATTAATGGAACCAAAGTCAACCCAAATATTTCATGATATATACATGTATCTATTTTGATTTACTTGTGCAGAAAAGAAGCAATATTTCATTTTGAATTTTAAATAATTAAGAAGCCAAGTTATGTTAATGTTTTTCTCTGTAAATTTATAACAAGTAGAAATAGTTATGTGCATTGCAATACCTGGTGACATGTTTTTTAAATAAAGAGCAAGAGCTAGAAATATATACTTAGGAAAAACGAGGAACTTAACATTAATATACAGATGAAAAACTACATTTAATAGAAAAGATAGTAATTATTGTATTATTAAAGTATACAAAATCTTTTCCTATCGTTATTTCGTTAAACATTGTAAGAAAATATCGATGTTGATGAGTATGTTAATTTTAACATTGAACTACGACTCCAATATATTCATTTCTGAATCAAAACGATGAAGAGTAAACGTTTCACTTTACTTGACAATGATAAATACATGTGAAAGCAAAACTGGGAAATCTAATAAATTGTACCATATACAATCATGAGTTTGAAGCACTCAATAAGATATCGCAAATGATGATAAAACAATGTAGAAGTGCTATATGTTCCATTTTTTTTATACGTTTATTTTGTTATTTCGTACATGTTATAATGCAATTAGCCGTACACACATACACAGATATAGACATATAATTTTATTTTGCTGTAATAAGGAATAGGCATTGAAGAAAACATGCATTCTATAAAAGAGTTGAAAGGTTGATCTTACATAAGTATACATTGATAGCTGTAGTCTCATTTGACTTTCATTTTTACGCTCTCTCGCTACTTCCTCCAGTCTCCTTCTCTTGTCTTTATACCTAACAGCATCATTTCTGTTGAAACAAGGGCAAACCACAAAATACTTACAAGTACTGCATGTACTTCAGGCCATAAAGGAACTCACATTTATATATGTGTGTGTATGTTTGTGTGTGTGTATGTATGTATGTATGTATGTATGTGTGTGTATGTTTGTGTGTGGTTTTGTTTCTGTGTGTGTGATGCACAAATAGCGCTTCGATAGTTGGTGGATAGCTGGCGTTATAAACTGACTGGCGTATGACGGTATATATTAACTAAGTTCTTAGCAGATGGCAATATAGATAAGTGAATGGCATAAAGTGATTTGTTGTTTATTCGTTTAAGGCACATCAACATAAATAGGGTATTGTACTGTACTTTATGGGTGCTTCTGATTATCATGATTTTGATCCTTACATATTTGTAGCTATATTTATATGAACGACGTTTTATGTATCATCAATCTGTGAATTTAAGTGTGCAAATGTTGCATTTGAAAAAGATTAACATAACCGCGATGTAATCAAAACAAGGAATCGTCATCAGAATAAATGTATTAAAATATAGGCAAGTAAAAAGAAACATTGACGAACATTTTAAAGGTGTATGGGTCATTGCAACATTGTAAAAGAGATAGCCCTTTTCTCTAAAATCTGTCTCTGAATTGGATGCCTGATATAGATGCCGAACATATTTTCTATTACTTTAGCTAGACAAAATTAATTACACAGACACTTCACGTTGAAAAGCGTTATCATAATACCACTTATATAGCGCTTTATGTGTTTTTATTTCTTTTTACCCTGCCTTTAATACCCGATTAAAAGGTGCATTGTAGTAAACACTAAACTGGAACATTGAAAAGGACATAATGTACCACCTTAATATCTCAACAAGTTCAGTACATCTTGTGAGGGAGATCTCTTGTACCAAACCACAATGCAACGTCAGACGTTTTATGCATTTTACAAGTACATCAATAATATTTTCGTGTTTATTGCATACAATTACATGTTGAACTTTCCATGGTTTTTTGGTTGACATTAGAAATACTATAGGAAAGGAGTTTTTGACATTGGAATTTAGTGAGAGCAGTTAAGGACATTGTTCAGACTTGAGGTAGACATACAGGTAGTCCCACATAACTATGACGATATTTCCAGTGACTCATGACTGGGATTTTGCGACAAAACGAGAAGTGTGAAACATTTACGTACAGACTGATAGAATTTCCATCTATTGCATTTATATCTTTTGAATTCTGCATATATTTGCTGCTTCGAAAAATTGAGGTTAGGTAGTCCCACATTAGCTATGACGATATTTCCAGTGACACATGACTGGGGATTCTGCGACAAAACGAGAAGTATGAAACATTTACGTACAGACTGATATAATTTCCATCGATTGTATTGTTTTGAATTATGCATATATTTTTTGCTTTGATAAACGTAGGATTGCTGAGTTTAAGCCAGACAGATTTAACTATAGATGTATCATGTAATATTAATTATAAAATCAACAGTACACAATAAACTATATTATATTCTTTGTGATAATGTGTTTGAGTTAAATTGAGATTAGGTAGTCCCACATTAGCTATGACGATATTTCCAGTGACTCATGACTGGGGATTTTGCGAAGGAAGTGTTAAATGATTTACATTTGTATTTGTGTATTTCATTATTTGGTATTTATTATAATTTGAATGACCGTAAAAAATTACACAGATAAGATACCCTTTAGTTTGTCGTAAGAAGCAACAAGTGTTGAGGGAAACCCGAATTCTATAAAAAAAACATAGAACGTTTGGTCTTACATACGTCTACAATGATCGCACTATAGTCTCCATTGACTTTTGTTTTCCTGCTCTCTATCTACTACTTTCAGTTCTCATTTCATGTCCTTGAAACAACGTATATATTTCTGTTTAAACAAAGACAGACCCACAACACCCATTTCAAGTGCAAATGCTTGAATCGTTTGTGGATCGTTTGTGTTATAAACTGACTGGCTTATGACGTGATATGTACCAGGTTCCTTAGCAGATGACTATATAGATAAATGAACCGACGTAAGAGATATTTGTGTTTTATTCGTTTAAGGCAAATCAAAAAAAATATTTTTTTTTGTTTTCTAGTTTATGGATGATTCTGATTATTATCATTTTGATAGTTAAATATTCCAAGCCATATTTATATGAACGCAGTTTTATTTATCATCAATCTGTGAATTTAAGTGTGAAACCGCTGTAATTTAATAATGAATATCCGCATTATCGCATCTTCTGGGTCAGATTAGAATAATAGCTACTCAATCAAAACATTACTTGAAAACGCAAGAAATCATCATCAGGTTCACTGTGACTTAAAATGTAGCCGACAAAAAGGAAACAATGAAATAAATTATGAAGGTATTTTACGTGTGTATGGGTAATTACAATATTGTAAAAGAGATATCTCTTTCTTCTAAGACCTGTCGCTTATATTGATTCATGATATAGATGATGTAACTAATATTTGCTGATAGTTTTACAGATACCATTTATATTAGTGCTTTATGTCTCTTTTCTCTCTCTACTAGCTGCCGTTTATGTCCAATTGAAAAATGCATTGTAGTAAAAACTAAACTGAAAACTTGACAACGATATTATAAGTTTCGTTAATATATTGACATCACGGCACCTAGCGACGGAGATGCCTTGTACAAAAACCACATCACTGTTAGACGTTATGTATATTTTACAAGTAGATAAAGAACATTTCCACGTATATGTTATAAAATTACAGGTTTGCCTATTGTTTGTTTCAGATTTTATTGACATTAGAATTATTATAGGAAAGGAGTTTTTGACATTGGAATTTAGTAAGGGCATTTTAGGAAATTCACACTTGAGGTAGACACACAGGTAATCCCACATTAGCAATGATGATATTTCCAGTGACACATGACTGGGGATTTTTTGAAGACATAATCCGCAATGTGAAACATTTACGTACAGACTGATAGAATTCCCATCGATTGTATATCTGTGTTTTGAGTTATATTTGTTGCTTTGATAAATCCATGGATTGCTGAATTTTGTCCGGACCGACGTATCTGTTGTCGAAATATGTTATATTAATTCTTAAATCAACGGTACAAACTATACTATAGTATGTTCTTTGTGATAATGTTATCTGGAGGCCAATTGACCGACACATAATTTATCTTCAATATTCAAAACCTATTATACATGATGTGTCAGTTTTGAAAACCAATATAAGAACAAGGAGGTCAATGATTATTTCCTCCAGCAGTAAAATGATTCAGTAAACAAACTGCTGGTGAATTAAATGAATAAAGTTGGAATTGTTCTCATTAAATCAAATTATAAAAAATATATTACATGATAGCAAACAGTTCAAGTCACCTTGAAAAATAAATACCAGTTGACATATTATAATTGATTCATGTGTATAAAATGAAACGTCTGGCACAATTATTTGGATAGAATTTATATAGTAAGATATACATTTATTTATAAACCATATATGTGAAATACATGTGCTGAGGGTTACTAATTCAAAGACATATTGTACTCAATGAAGTTTTCAAAAATGTTGGCTAAGATTGCATTTCACGACACAGAATAATCCAATATTGTGGCACCTTAAATATGATGAAAATTAAACTGCATATTTAGATTTAACGCCTTCTAACACAAATAATTCCTTTCGTGACGAATTTTGTATTTAAATTTGTATTGACAGTAAATACATCATCATTAAATACCTATTTTGTATTAGCCCTACATAAGGAAGTACTTTCTTTTATCTTTGCATATTAAAAGCATAGTTGTCTGTTACATTTCCATGACGAAAAGTGTATTGCTTTACTATTGTTTAAATTTATTTTTTTCTTTCTAATTAAAACATCTTGCAAGTTATTGGGTCTTCTATAATCAGGAATCTGTTTAAGTTTGTAAAGTGATTTAACGCTGGTTTTATTTGATAAATTTATTGTACTATAATATGTACTGTTTATAAGACCTATAATAGGCAATGAAGGAAAATACTGTATTGTGAACGGAATTACATCTCTCTCTCTATTTTACATTCTGTTTTTTTTAAAGCCTCGTCTTGAGTAAGATTAAGGGCTTTGTTCAGTGCAGAATGCAGAATCAATTCTATATAAAGCGTTAATACGAAACAGGTACGTTTTCTATGTGTTTAAGCTGACTGCATATAACTGATGTAACTTATTTAATAACGTTTAAACAATATAGTTTGAAATTTGTTGGATAAACACTTGAACAAGTTTCCAAGAGAATGAATAATCATCGCTAAAATATAAGAAATTATAGAGATCGTCAGTTTTCCACTAATACATGTATTTAAACACACGTTAACACCAATTATTACTCTCTACTCAACGCTTCGTTCATGCCAATATATATTGTGCATGCTGACATGAATAAACTCATAAAAGAAGCTTATAGGATTCATAAGTTAGATACTTGGTATACTAAAGATACTTTTAATATACTTTTCCTTTTTGTTAAATGGGAGTTAGAATTATATTCATTGCCCTCACTCTTCTTTCATATTCCTATCTTCAAGTAGGAGTTTCCTTGAAAGCAGAATAAATTAAATATCACAAGATTATTGTGAAAGTATCACTGTTGATTAGCAAAAGAAATACAGTTAACAATCCTAATTTATTTGTCTATGGGTAGAACAAAATAAAAATGCATTTCCTCCGTACCAATCCCAGTCTCCTTACGTTCGCATCATCATATCCGATGCAGATATGTAATTTGCTATTGTAAGTCCTTTATGTTTCTTTTAGCTATTATCATGCTGGGAATACATTAGCATGAAGAAAGACATTTGTAACAGTACAAACACGCTGATAGTGTAGAGTAATCTCCATTATATTTATAAGACTGTATACCATCCTTTGGTTGCTTTGTTTATGATGCTGATTGCACAACGTATTATATATCAAATTATTCCGTACACAGAGATGTCTTATTCAATTGTTCCAATCCTCATATTATGCATATTAATGCCGAAGGAAAAATGATCATACTATATATAATCAAGAATAGATGGTGACTACTATCAGCATCCTTTATTACGGACAAATACTAGTTCGACACACAGGGAACTCGTAACAATATGAGCTAGAAAACGTATACATTAGTTTTAGTCTTATGATATTGATATTCTGATATTAGAAAACTTATACACAGACATAAAAAATCATGTCATTGAAAATTAAAATTATGCAATTGGATGATGTAGCACCTCCAATACAATGTACCTTGACAATAAAATTCAATTATGTTTTTAAATTATGTCATTAAACTATTTAATTAAATATGCTATTAAAGTCCCCAAACATTCGATATTGTAAGATATGAAGCATGCGCTTGAAACAAGCAATGCTAAGTGACCGCCGTTGAAAAACTGGATTGACCAAAGGATGAAATGGTAAGCGGAGAAGACGAAAATTCATTTCACTTTCTGTTCGTTAGGTACACATCTGAAATTTGTTTATACAGTCTCCCTTATCCTCTATCCTCTATCAACACCTCACGTATATGATTTGCTGTGTTATGTTGTCACTTGTTTTAAGAATAGTTGTTCATTCTTAATGTATGCATCCGAATACGCTATGTAATAGTTTATCATTTCCGGTTAAAGAATTTGCTCTAACCATAAATTCGTAATTAATGGTAAGCCTGTTTGTTATATGATCGAAATATAAACGTATTGGTTGTCAAAGTAATATATGCATATTTCGTCTCTGGAGATTATGCCAACCCTGCTTTAAAAATCAAATACTTCTTGATAATAGTTAAATACGTGTTAATATGGAAAAATGATCTCCAACGGATTATATTATGATAATAGTATGTAGTCCCTAAACACCGTTATCTTTATTATTGCTTTTTCCGTGGAGGAAAATTTACAAACATTAGTTAATTTGCGGTCGATGTATTTAGCATTGTTGATTTTGCCTTTTTTCATCGAGTTTACTTGCATTTATTCACAACAAAATTAGCACAAGACAAGAAGGCGAAGTTTATTGATTGAGTAAACAATTAATGCGAATGACGAACTTCAAATACAGGTGAAGAAACTATTTTGTATGTTAGTCGTAGACGACATGAACGTTGGACACAAAAAAATGATATGATTTTATTTGCCAAAATTGTAAGACGTTACTAGAGACTGAAAAATATATCCGTATCTTTTCAGTATTGAATACCAATTTTATCACTGCATCAATGGTATCTACGTGAACTGCATACTTCACGTTCAGTACGTCAAGATGGGGTTATTAAATATATTTTAAAAAAGAACGTATTTTTAAAAAGAATCTACAGGTAATAGTTACATTGCAATGTAGCTCATTCCGAAATTAACGATTTTTATCTTTTTGGAGATGATCTTTCATTGATCTACGGCTGTAAAAATACAACATTTAACTTAAGGAGATTCAATACGTAGCTATTGTGAAATTTGGATTGATATCATGTTCTTTGTCTGCTAAAACATTTTCTAGTACACTAGACTGAATCACCAGTTTTAGATCTGTTCTCATATTTCGGTATCCCAAATGCAATTTAGGTCAGTGGATTTTCCGAATTTACATAGAAGTTTAAAATAACACTATGACTCACATCGGATCGGTAGAAAACGGGTAATCAACGAAAAGGCTACGTCAACTTATATGACTTATTGTGCAATTGTCATGGAATGATTGATTTTATTGATTTTATTATTTACATTTTGTACACACTTTGCTTGATAAAATATCTTAGTGTTTTATGTATTGTCTGTCCGCAATCCTTTGTCATGTCCTTTTTTGGACTATATACAAGTGATTGTCATATGTCTGTTATTATTATCCTGCTATTATATTTATGCCACGTACTGATGTATATATACAGTTTATGGCTTTGTATCATCAGGGTATTTTAGGTGTATTGATGACTTTTAATTATGATTTTGTCAAATTATTCAAATCTGTCCTAAAAAGATTAAACTTATGATGATTTTCTTTTTTGGAATTTATCCAAACACGAATGGGTCATATTTAATAAAAGCAATTGATGTTTAGGTAGTTGCATCGACCTTTTCTGTAATGTGTGAACCGTCATGGAAGAATTAGCAACTTTAGACCTGCATTGTGGCACATTTCAGCTTCGTTCGTTGTTTGTTTGTTGAAGTCAGGACAAATATATACATCTTCCATGAAAATAAGTAGCCGAAACCTTTGTTTATATAATGTTTTATATTTATCTTGCATTGCGTTCTCATTTTAGCAAAGACATATTTTGCATATGTTTTTGTCTTAAGATATTGATTATTTCACCGTCAGGTGAAAAATGGAATATTTACATAACCAATCCATATCAGCATTGTATAAACTGTACTAGTATATCTGTATATTGGCTTCAACTAAATAGAAAAAAGAGGAGTTTTGTAAATGACACCAATGCGATATATATATAATTCAAAATCTTACTTTTGAAGAAGGTATGCGAATGTTAAGATTTTTAACTGTGAAATGGTTCTAGAAAATACGGTGTAACCATTCCTATAATTGTTGCACTTTTCATTTCGGTGAATAATATAAATGTCAAATCGAGAAATCGGAAAGGAAGCCGATGTGTCGCTGTTTAGTCCAATTATCATCTCATTATATGGCTTGTTTGAAATGATCCTTTTAGTTCTAACATTTATGACCCTGAACATACGTTGTACTTAATTTGGTGTTTACCAGTGTTTAGAATCTGCATGCGAACACGCATTAGTAGTGGCAATGAATGTTTGCACTTGCTGGCAAGCAAACCAGTTTGTATCAATGTTCTATAATTGTTTCACATCATTTTCTTGTATATCCACAGAAGTGAAGATATTTGTCGTAGGGATTTTGCACATAATTCCAATACTGATATGGTTATTTCGTTTCAGCTCAAATACTCAAATTAAAACAAACCCTGGCGAACGTGACTTTGTTGAATAAACAAATACTGTAAATGGCATTGAGAAATAAATCCTTAGAACATGCGTAACCGGTGACGAATATGCATTTTTAAACTTGAAGAAGGCTCTGGTCCAATCAACTGAAATATAAAATAAAAAAAGCCTTAAATCATCTATTTAGATATCACAACACCTACATAGACAACATGACTGACAAACCAACAGAAACGTAAACATTTTCAAAACGTATGTAATTGAAGACATCTGAATTATTATAGAGAATGTTAAAGGAAATTTAGTTCAACGGTTGGTTTTAGAAAAGGAACAAAAGCTTTGGTATTAAAACTGTTTGGAGGGTAAATTATATTATTGGTTATACACATATCGGATATTTTCTTGACATAAAATCATTTAAGAGTATTTAATCAAATATATATACAGACCTTCTGGCACAATAACAGTACTTTCTGTTACATCGTAGATTCAAGTGAAATCTTCCATTAAAATATCTGAAAACCACTCCAATTCCTGTAAAGATACGTCTGAATGCACCATCTCCTTCATTTACTGGTGTCCGTCTGCGGCGATAAGAACTTGGATCATTTTGTGGCATTGTTAGATAGGATATTTGTAAATATCAGTATCGATTTGATCGAGAAAATCTTAACCAAGCAAAGTGAAGCACCTTGTGTCGACATCTATATATACAGATTGATAAAGGTAATTCATGACGTCATAGTTAAATTCTATTTTAATCAACTAATTCTCTCATTTCTCCACACAGTCTATATTTTGTTAGTAAAATTGGGAAACCCACAAGATACCATACATTATTCATGCCAATCAGCGTTTAGCACATCTTGTCTTAGTTAACACGCTAGACAATATTTAAAACGGTAACTTATACTAGGTTTTTGTAATATCATTCTCTCCTGTAGAAAGTAGAATAACATAAAAGTAATAAATATGTCTTTAATTTAGAAAGTATTTTAATTCTCAGGCTTTACCATTTGACTAGCAAACTATGGAAACATTATAATTCTGTTAATTGGATTTGTAACTAAAACATGCTTTAGATTAGTTACAAGAAATTAATAACCATTCCCTTACTTTCTTTAGTTCCTTTGAAGTAACGAATTCACCATTGCAATTAACAAGAATATACAATAATACTTACGGCCTATCCATATGGTATGTTGTATTCCCCGTTAAGGTTCCTATTATCGTAATTTATTTTTAATAAAGACCACCATTTGACCATTTATCAACTTAAGGCATATACATTTACCAATCGCTGTTGAGTAGTCATGCCTTCAACCATGATTATTCTTATGTTTTAGTTATCTCTTATAGGAAATAAGGGAAAGTTATAAAAAGTTTCACCGGTTTCTTCGCTCTTGTCTCTCTTTATTTCTTTTCTGTTTTCTCTCTCTGTTTCTATCTTCTTATGCAATAGGATGTATTTGACAAAATCGACACTTGAACATTCAGTAGCATTACAAAACCGACAGTTTTGGTGTGTCACATAATTACAGTCTATATTTGGAGTGTGATTATGGCAGTTGCATGCAATGCTGTATTCAAAGACTCGTATGATATTAAACAATTTAATACCATTCTTAACTTTAAGTACTTTTGTTGCAACTATCAACTGATAATTTTAAACAGTTCTTGTTTCAGTCCAAACAACATGATGGAATACGTTGATCTTTGAACATTTCACTGCATTACTGGAAGAAAGATATACCATTTTTCATAGCACATCACAACATAGTGAGGACAATTTAGTATACTGTGCTTTTTATGTACTTTGTTCACCATTCATCATCAATTTAAATCTTTTAATTAATAATCTTATTATAATATGGCTTCGTAAGCAGCTGTCTATCTATTTATCTATCTATCTATCTATCTATCTATCTATCTATCTATCTGTCTATCTGTCTGTCTGTCTGTCTATCTATCAATCTATCTATCTATCTATCTATCTATCTATCTATCTATCTCTCTGATATATATATATATATATATATATATATATATATATATATATATATATATATATATATATATATATATATATATATATATATATATATATATATATATATATATAATATGATATGATATGATATGATATGATATGATATATGATATGAGATGGCATGGCATGGCATGGCATGGCATGGCATGGCATGGCATGATATGATATGATATGATATGATATGGCATGGCATGGCATGGCATGATATGATATGATATGATACGATATGATATGATATGATATGATATGATATGATATGATATGATATGATATGATATAATCTAATATAATCTAATCTAATCTAATCTAATCTAATCTAATCTAATCTAATCTAATCTAATCTAATCTAATCTAATCTAATATAATATAATATAATCATAAAATAGAATATAAATATAGGGTTATATATTAATAGATTAGTGTATATATTGATTAATAGATTAGTGTATATATTGATTAATGCTCAAAACGACTGGTTATTTCTCAAAGGTGTGTGAAAAAAAAGGCATTCAGAAAAATGATAATAATTGAAAAAAATGTTTGAAATCGGCCATTGTCCAATATTTCTATGACATTGTCATGCACCATTTGTTGCAGAGCAACGATACAATGTGAAACATACTTATATGTAATATGAATTACGTAGCTAAGATGATGTCATTATTTCTATATATCACTTCTGAAATTATGTTTCACTTGTGAGCGAAATCCACATAAAATTCTTTGGGTTGAACATTATCCTGAAAATATTTTTAAGTAGATGTAATTAATGGTGCTATCACTTGAAAGAGACGATAAGCAAGTATATAATGAGTATTAATGTTTAATGATAAGCAAGTTTATATTTATTATTAATGTTTAGTTCAATCCTGATTCAATCTAATGTAGAATAATGCATGGATAATAAGGAACATGTTGGTTGATTTTGTTCCATCGCTAGATCGGAAGACACCGAAACAATTGCATCATTCCCATGAATCGATCTTCTCACGCCTGCAACTGCTCTAATGTTAGAATAATTGTTTATGGCTATGGTATGTGCTACTAATGTTTCTTCTTTTCTTGGAATCATTGCAATAACGGCAATATATTAATGCAGTTAAGAGATTATGGTTAGTCCAATTTTTTTAATGTAAATTCAAATGAAAATTCTCACCATAAACGTTTACTCAAAACTGAAACATACATATGGAATAGTTGGATGTTTGAACAACTTAGTTTCGAAAGATAAAACATAATTAAAGGCACCGAAACAATTGTATCCTTCCCATAAATCGAGTTTCTAACGCCTGCAACTGCTCTACTGTTAGAATAACTGTTTAGGTCTATGGTACGTGTCACTAAGTTTTCTTCTTGTCTTGGAATCATTACAATAAATGCAATATATTAATGCAATTAAGAGATACAATGTTTAGTCTGATTTCTCCGTGTAAATTTAAATTAAAATTCGAACCATAAATGTGTACTAAAAACTGAAATATGCATATGGAATATTTGGATGTTCGAACAACTTAGTTCTGAAAGATGACATACTTAAATCTGGAATTGTATAAGTGTTATATACATTATCACAACTTAATTTGCTCAAGTCATTGTTGTCGAGGTTTGCATTATGTCCTTCCGATTAAATGCTTGAATGATTTCATTTAATTTCTACATATTTAATTGCGAATACATAACTAATTACATATCACGAATAGGGACAAGGTTACATTAAATATAAATGAATAATTACCAATAATACAAGGACTTTATTGGTCATACACTAATCAGTAATCTTGTGATAAGAACAAATGTGATAAGTACAAAAATACTGAATGCGACTTTACTTTAATATGTAGATACATCGATTTCATTCGAACGTACAAGATGGGAGATATTGGTGTATATAAGGGCTCCAATGAAAATGGAGTTAAAGAAAACCTTTGTTTCACTTAAAATGTTAATGACTTGTTAAACGATATCGGCAACATACATCTTTCCTTTCAAGAAGCTCATTGTTTATAGTTCGTATGATATCACTATTTTAGCGGTATGTTCTTCTGAAGACTAAACTCTTCAGTTGAATACCTTCATCTTCAAAATCTACGGAGATATTTCTTTTCTTGAATTGTCCCTCAATTTCATAATGTAAAAGTAAACATAAAGTATAGAAGTTTTTTTTGCTTCTTTATTTTGTACCTGTTCATTACGTTTGAGGACCCTCTGAAACAGGTAACTATCTCTCAGTAATTGCACGGTTCGCCATGCGATGTAGTTTGGAAAGGTCAAATACATCACGTTTTGTCAAATAGATCTGCATTAAACACAACGTATAAGAATTTTATAATATCTGAACAGGAATAATATAAAATATAACTCTATCTTCCTTTCACTAAGTGGAAGAAGCTTTCGTTGTAATAGAAACTCCGCTCCAATATAATTCTTTGCATAGAATAGCATTCCCTCCGCAACGAAATGTTAATGGTAGAAACATATCTAATTACAATGTTCCAGCTAATCGTTTTAATTTACACACATTTGATCCCACTGGAAAGAATTGCCATTATTAGATGGATGCATATATCATTGTAGACATGTTACGTCTTACAATGGTAAGAATAGAATGTGATAAGTGGACAAGTAAGACTTAAGTTTGTTTCTAATCTGATTTGAATTTTACATTTGTATCCGACAATGACCACTATTATCTTGCATCTCACTGGCAGCATACACAAAACACATTGATTTTATATTTATGATTCCGTGGTTGTTCGACAATGTCAAACGAACAATCGCTAAGATGAAGAAACATACTGTCATCCATGTCATCGAGGTTTCCCCAGTTATATCTGCCACAATAGCATTTTCGGATCCAAACCCAAAGCTTTCCTAGTTGAAATTCCTTATATGCCTTCCAATCCCAATGATCAATTATTTCGTCACCTTCCATTCTTATAAACATCTTCTTTTGTACAAAGCCACATCTGTCATCGCGATGATATTCAGTTCTTTCTTCAGGACCATAATAACGACGGTAATATGTTAATGTATCGTTTTGCATCTTGGACATATAAAATATGAATTCTCGTGAACCAAATAATATCTGTATTTCATGAACATTGAGAATTTGAAAACGTTTTATATTTACGGTGCGATCTAGAGAAGTGGTTACGTATGCGTTTGGTGAAGTAGGTATGTATAGATATTTTATTGGTCGCTGCTTGTTTCTACTTCTTCATATGCCTCCACCTCATACGACCTAATATATATATATATATATATATATATATATATATATATATATATATATATATATATATATATATATATATATATATATATATATATTACCAAGTGCAACGAATCCGGATAGTATCAGTACAAAGAGACATTTCACCTTGACGATGAATTAAATCACTTTATGAATGTTGATGGGATCCTTCGCTCTCCCCATAGAGATGCATGATAAACAGGCACTATTGATTTGTTGTAGAAGGAATGACTAAAACAGGTTTCATTAGCACATTTTAGTAATGAATATTTGATTGTATCTGTTAGGACATTCTTTTTTCTGTATAACATCAGCTTGGATCTAAGACGCGGCACTATAACTAGGCATGTGTATAATTTAAAAAAGAATATACAACATATTAAAAAAGGTAGGGAAATGCAACTGATATGCAGTACATTCCATGCATATATATATATATATATATATATATATATATATATATATATATATATATATATATATATATGTATATATATCTATATCTATATCTATATATATATATATATATATATATATATATATATATATATATATATATATATATATATATATATCGTTTCGACTGTGTTTACGTTATTAGTAACATTCCACTGGCGAATCTCTAATGTGTTTCGTTTCACTCTGGTATTACGGATAGGAATTTTTGACATCTGAAATTGAAATCATCTAAAAAAGGCACGTATTGAAAACGTTCAGATGTGTGGTATAAATATGGAAAATCCCATATTTTTCAATTGCAGTCATTTCAGTGACTTATACCCAGATAATTCCGCAAAGAACATGATATCTATAAAACGTTACTTGTCACACGTTGACATATAGAACGCTAAGATGTATTTTATTTCTGTACCATCGAATCATGCGACTCTGTGTTGTTAAGGAACATATATTGATTGTGGTGTTTATTCATATATCGTTACGTTATATTAATACTTAAATTAGCGATACACAATTGTTATGTGATCTGGGAAATGTCTTTCAAACTTAAATTAATAGGTCAAAACTAATATAATAATATTTTTGTGAGTTATGTATTTTATCTAAGATTTTGAGTTATACAGTAATACTGTAGTTTTTAAATAAAACAATTATGAACAGAACAACTCAAGTATAACTATTTGGTAAATATCTAAATAATATAAACAGTCTGATATTTTATTCAAACAATTCGGTATAATATTGCAAAGATGTTCAATTCGCGTGGAATCCAGGTTTGAGAAGGAAACCATATTGCACAGCATTGCTTTTTCGAGACATTGTATTAGTATGAATTCTTTGGAATTATATTCTAATTCATTTGAGCAAGGTTTAAGTGTATGTATATTTTATCTTTAAAATAAAATAAGAAAAAATTATTCTATTGCGGTCAATTGTGTACATTTCCATTTCAATTGAATTATCAACGAATGAAATTGAATAGTGAATGTACATTAATTAGAACGTTCGGTGTATTTAGGATTGAGTTACCAATAATAAATCAGATAGTAGATTTATTGTTATGTATTGTATCCAATATATATTTCCTTTGGTGTGAATATTAGAGTGTTGTGGTTTATATAGGTTCAGTTTAACCATTAAAATTACCAACCAATTTTGTGTTTCTCGTTACATTCTAGCCAGTGTCTAAATAACGACTTGTAGACACTATACACAAAACGTAGATAAATATTATCTGTAATTAGACTTCAATCTTAACGTTAATTGTAACAGAGCTTCCAATAACGCCCAAATGTGCGTCCCCGAGGTATTGAAATTATATATGAGACAAATGTTGACCAAATCGATTTCCAGCTTGCAGAAAAGGTAAAGTTTAACAAAACAGATACCTCAAGAAGTTTGTTGAGGTCGTGCCATTAATTATACAATGTGTGCATTTCGGAATGTAGCCTAATATGTATTGTGCACATGATCTGAAAAGGACGACGCGCTAAGGATTGAAAATAAATTAGAAAATAAACCCTACGATAATAAATATTACTATATTTTGTTGTTTTCACGTCGAGACTTGGAAAAAAATAGCCTTTGTAAAGTTGGATAGGTCAAAATGCCCTTTGCAAGTTTTGATAATTTGTTTGGGGGTAAGCGCATACATGCCAGCCATTAGGATTTGTCGTAATCATTTGCCTTGTTTCAAAAACATTGTTTTTCATTTGTTCTCCAGTATAAGGGTTACACTGATTTAATGTTTAAAAATAACAGTCAAAAGTTGTTTTTATAAAGGTTAGTGTAATCTCTTTATTCTACTCCTATACATTAGAGAATCGGCTTTAACATAATCACTGCTGAGTAAGAATGTTCCTTGTTTCTATTTATAACAAGGACGTAATACATATGTTAGATTTTATTTCCAAGACAACGGACTGATGTAATCAATTCACACATTTGCATACAACAGTTTCAATGATGAGAAGCAATTCTGTCTCCTAATTAAATATATGTTGTGCTTATTGTACAATTATTATGATAATATGATTTATTCGGCGCACATGCCCTCAGCCTGTATAGCCTTTGCAGAAGACAGATTGCACATTATACTACGTAAACTTTAAAATGGTGATATGACGATATTCAGAGATTGGAAACTGTTTGTGCTTAGTTTTCCGACTTATGGTTTCGAATGACACGACGAGTCCTGTTTCAGTTTCTTCTGTACTATGATCTGTTAGGTTTTATGAGGACTGATTTTATGTTACTTCTGCTTATAATTGAAATATAAATTAACAAGTGATATGAAAGCATAATGAAAATAATGTAATCAAGATATTCAGAATATATTGTCATTTACTACTTTTCTTTGGAACACTATTAGAATGAAACTTTCATATGAGTCTTACTGAGGAAAATTCTGAGTGTAAGTTATATATTATGGTGCTTATTTTAAGTACATGCTTGGAAAATAGAACCACGTGCTATTACAGTAAAGATTGTAAAGACGTCGCCCATTTTTAGTCTTAAAATACATTCCACTGCATTAATATATGATTACCTTGATATAACGCACTGGATATTTAATCCTCATCTTCGATTCTGATTTCTTAGTTCAGTTTGTTGCATTTTAATGTAGGTTATAAATACACTAAAATAAATAATGCCAGTAACGTATTTGTATTCTATCTCAAAATCAACCATTTTAGAAGCCTGTAATCCACGTTTTAGTACAACTAGAATTCTGATAAAGCAATTTTAAATCCAGTACGGGACATTATTTTGATGTTACACAATCCTTAAAATAGCGTCTATATTTAACGTAATAACAGTCATGGTTAAATAGTTTGTAGAACGAGGATTGATTTGTTCTATAGAAAATATTCTCGACTTGTTAGAGACACTGTCAAATATTAAATCGTCTTTGAAACAGTAATTGGAAAAAATGGAAGATTTCGTTGTCATAACATTTCCTTGAGTGATATTGCTAACCTTAAACACAACCTGAACAAAACGTCAAGGTATATTTGTGCACAGATATACAAGAGAATGTGAATGCTGATATGACAATCATTTATATTAGCAATTATAGGCCTTTAAATACTTTCAAATATTGACGAAATGTTTACGTTCATAGGTATGAATGTCTTGCCATTAATGCAACATTGGATCGAACCTGCATTAAAGCTTGTATCACATTTGTAAGACAAATCCATCATTGGAATATGTAATTGTGCGTCGTCACAGATGAAAATCAAAAACAGAATGTCACGTCACTCAGTTTGATGACTACTAAGTTTCATATATACCTTGACCTATATGGGAAATATACACTTATGTCCATTTGTTATACTGTTATAGGAGACTGACAATACACTGCATGTTAAAATAAGTACACACACAGATTACATTCCTACCAAATTGACAAAATTATATACATATTATTGGTATACTCTCTGTTATATCATTTGCGAGCGACCTCTAAAATATTGAGTTACGTTTGGTATGGCATGCTAACGTCATTTTACCTACAAATACATGTACCAGCCTTGGAGTAAATTTTTATTTTGTCATCAACGTACAGCACAAGGAATATCGTTTTCCTAAATACGAGTGACAAATGCAAACTGCTTCAAATATATTTTGTTCAGCTCAGAGCTCAGTTGGAAAAGTAGGGATCTGAATATCATTCTTATAAAGTCTTAATGATCAATAGTTATATACTATGTAAGTAACTGCCAACTATTTCACCTGAATAGTTCCTAAATATAATATCTTGTTTCCAGGGTATGATAAGTTAATTGTTTTACTGGACGATATTAGCGTAACTTCATTTGTATCCAGAATATGTTATTAACGTACAGAAAACCATTGCGTTTGTTCAGAAATATGTGTATTTATAATAGAAATTACCTTTATTTAAAATTTGTTTGTTTTAATATTATGTTATAAACTAATATCACAGTGTGTTAAGATAGTAAGATAGGTTTCACATAACGACTACAACTGTGTTAAATGTATTAACTAGAAGGCCTTGTATCTCCATTATTTGTAATCAATTAATGTACTACACAAAGGCATGTCATTCAATTCCAATTTGTCAAACTAAGGTCTGAAATCTAATACAGATAAAGTTAAACCCAGACCGGAGTTTACTAGGAAGGTACATCAAAGTAGAACATATTTATTGAAGTATTTCATTGGAGTTGAGAGTGCTTTATTAAGGACCCTTTCCAATGACTCATACCGGGGGATTTTGGCATAATGTAATAGATATACATAAAGCGCCACGTGTCAAAGATTGATGTAAAAAGTGCTAAAATTATCTATCTATCTATCTATCTATCTATCTATCTATCTATCTATCTATCTATATATATATATATATATATATATATATATATATATATATATATATATATATATATGCGAAAGAGAGATATCTGTATCGGTATGCTAGCTGTTATCTACAGTCATAAATCAGACAAAATAGGTGGAGTAGTCACCCATCTGTTTTATTCAAATTTGCATGGGATCTCTTTCCATGCGGAAGTTTGAAAACATACATATTCTAACAGGTTGAAGCGAGTTCAACGTAAGATGTTAATATTTTACCACTGTATCGGATGTAATGAGTTTTTTGTAGTGTTGGAATGTCTGAGTTTACTTTCTCGACTTTACCAGGAAATTACATCAAGCGTAATATTAAAAATGTATTAGTCAATGAATGTGTTGTGTCGTGATATCTTGATATTATATGAAGACTATTTTCATACTTATTTGGTGTCATTGTACCAAAAAATAAACAGCCACCTACCACCAATTAGTTTATCCACTCGCCTATCAATTCGGCATTTAAATAAAAATAACACACACTAACCTGAAACACGCACAGAAAACGGTATTCACGTATTTCACTGGTAGGTTGTCCAATAAGCTTACCTATACCATAGGTTTAGATACATGAGTATGCCACGCCAGTGATTATTTGTGCTATGAGGATATTTAAGGATGCTAGTCTCGTTTCTACATAGAAACCATAATGCAAGTACCGAAGCACTATTTTGAGATAACATTCACTTTGCGTGACGTAGTGAAGGTATAGTTTGCAAGGATATGAAATGACAAACGCTCCTGTTTGATTAATCGAAGTATGATATCTGTATAAAACTATATAGTGAAATAATATTTCGCTTGTACTGCATGCAAATTTGTGTCAAATATCTGAGTGATGTTGAGCATGTTTCGTCTAGTTAAACCTGTCTGCGTCCAAAGCAATAGAGAAACTAAAAGCTAATGACGTGTTAGAAAAATTATCGTTTATTTATTATTTTGTTTAAATGAAACAACCCAATGTACATGACACACATCCTCATTATTAAGCAGAATGATGATAACATGAATGATTTAGGTTTCCATCTAGAGAAACGGTTTTTATCTATGTATATATATATATATATATATATATATATATATATATATATATATATATATATATATATATATATATATATATTAACATTACTGATAGGTACGTGTTTCATATGTAGCACATTTTAACAATGTTTTAAATTTATGTTTTAGGCGAACGCTGCTGGCTGTGATCTAGAAAGATATTACTTTCAATTAAAATATATGCAATTACTTCGATACCGGATAGTTAGTGATAATATTTCCGCTTAATTAAATCTTTTGAAACATGTCGAGTGTTCATCGTAACGTTTGATGCAGCATGTCATATGGTACTGTTAACGGGAGTTTCTTCTTAATAGCTTGATAGGTTCTTGGCTGATGCTTTTATTAACTTGGTTTTACTGAAAAAAAATAAAGACATGTTTAAGTATATAATAGAAAATACTAATAGCATATTCGATGGAAAACCAATTGTAGTTTTTTTTCCCTGAAGATAAAAAACGATAAGTTCAAAGATGAATTCATTATCTGTTTATTCTTTGTCATTAGTTGGTCATTTACATGTCTTCTGTGGAAATGGTAAACAGTTGCACGTTGGTTTGAGAAAACGATAGTTTTTGTCCTTTTTATTTTATGGAACCAAATAAGTGCTTACATTTTCCAAAACATTTTTACGTTCTTGTTAACTATAAGTGGACATACTTACTTTTCCCACAAGGACAGCAGACCTCTGGAGTGCACATTGGATTAAAGTGCAGGTCCACGCCATCGCCGAAATCTGTTGGGTATATCATACCATTCCAGAAAAAATCCTCGCTGTCCGAACGAATTAGAACATACACAGTTATCGCTGTATCTAGTTCAGACATATCGAATGTCATCTCCACTTTTCCGTCAGATTTCAAATACATCATACGTTTCGTATATGTGTATTTATGCTTTGCACGTTGTGAACGACTACTGACTGGATCATTCATATTCTGCATGTTAATTGAGTAGGCATTATATGACTACGGTATAAGCATTTGTAATTCAATATGGAGATGTTTGAACATGCGCAATGAATCAATTATTAGAATTGTTTTCTTAGTTTCACGGGATAAGGTTCCTGAATTTGGATTTGTGTAAAACATATTTAATTTATTTCAAACCCAAATAGTATCGTCATATTAGGTAAGGCTGCCTGAATCATGTAGCTTTCTCCTATATAGAGTTAATAGTTATTCGAAGTTATTTATATTCTAAGTAAGTGATGAATAAATAATTTAATTTAATAACTGCGTTATGTATTTTGTCCCTTTGAACAAGAAAGTATCATGAGATTCATGTTTATCGTGAGCACATTATTATCGTTGTGAGATCAATTATGTGCAGATACAGGTTTAGATTTAAGAGAAAATATCTTTAGTGTTAAGGTATTAATTATGTAGAATTGTTATAAGATCCAGGTACTTAGTATTTCGTTAGGTTTGCATTAAACCCTTTTAGAAAAAGACTACCCCATTTTAAGATTTAACGATATGTTCTAATTGTACACTAACGTCTAGTATTTAGTTCAAAATGGCTACAATATAGTGTGTAATCGGGTTTTGTAAAACCAAGAGAATGTACAGCGGAATACCTATGCTGTTAATGCAAAGGAGGTACTTATGTTCGTTCACTGCGTATCATTTCAATTCTGTTCTTTAAAAGAAAAAGCGTCTCTGAATATAACCCTTATCTGAGCACAGATCTTAATGTATAAAAGTTGAAAATGTTTACATAATATTTTCCATTTTGAGTGGTAATATAAACGACAAGTATGAATAGTAAATCCAATGATGTGCATTTAACATTATGTGGCATTCCTAAACGTATGTTTACTGGTTTTGTAGTAATCCTTTTTTGGTTTCGTTAATTTACGAATTAGCCAAATAAAATAAACTATCAGGCATTTTTTGAGATCGATGTTTATTTGTACGTCTACATAAAACTAATTATTTTAACACCTTTATTATACGACATTGACTCTATGGTAGTGACAACTATCATTGTCACAGGAGTACTACGTAACGAGTTATCTGCCGTTATGTTTAACAACTTTTATGTTTATATACTATAAGTAGTTATTTTAGAAACTGTGCTGCATCAATTCGTATATATATATATATATATATATATATATATATATATATATATATATATATATATATATGGTTTGGCTAATGTACTAATGAATAATATTTAATTCTTTATTATAAACTGATTTATATAAATAGAACACTAGATTGCTTTACTACGAAAACTTGCATTGTCCTAGAGTTTGCTAAATCTAGTGAGCCATATCAAAGGACACAGAGATAACATATTCACATGACGAACGAAATATAAACTTGTAGTTCGAATTCGTTCCCAACATTTGTCTTTGTTTTCTGGATGTTTTATCAGGATATCAAAACAACTTGCATTATCGACATTACCTACATGAGGAGGAACCTAAGAATTATATGACATCACAACTGTTATTCTAAATAAAGTGGCATATGAAACAACGATGGGTACGTGATGTGAACTTTCTCATGTATTGTTGTGAATATTATATGCAGTGCCTAAAATTTAAGAAAGAGATATATCTAGTAAACTGCACATGCAAATGTAAAATATACGTAAATTACACTTGACATTCAACATTATAATATATTCTTTTAAATTTATAAGAACACAGTGATGCAGTCGGTTTTCTAAGTTGTATTTTACAGTTGTGACAGTTGTTAATGATTGACGTTCCCATTTGTGTCAGAAATAAAGTCCTATACTGTCCTCATCTTAAATCTGTCAACTGTATTTGTACAGTCATGAATAAACTGTGATTGTTACTTACAATTGGTAAACAATAAAGATGCTTAATGACACTTTTAATATATTTTCCATATGTTATGTCAAAAAGCGTGGACGATTTTATCCCATTGTGTTTATTTAATTGTTAGCACCCCCGTCGTCGACAAGCTAAAACATACATTGTTTATACAGGAATAAATTTCTATCTATCTATCTATCTATCTATCTATCTATCTATCTATCTATCTATCTATCTATCTATCTATCTATCTATCTATCTATCTATCTATCTATCTATCTATCATCTACACATTTATGCCATTTCCATAAATTATCATATACAATTTGTTTTAAAGCAAGGAGAAAAAATAGAAACATACGTATTTTCCATTACGTAGCTAAGATGTCATTATGTATGTGTATCACGTCTGCAATTATGTTTCACTTGTAAGCGAAATCCACATAAAGTACTAAGGTTTGAGGCCATTATCCTGACGTTATTTCTAAGTCGACGATGTGAATGGTGCTATCATTTAAAAGAGACGATAAGCAAGTATGTAATGATTATGAATGTTTAATTCAACCTTGATTCAACCTAATGCAGACTAATACATGGATAATAAGGTACAGGCTCGGTGTGGATAATAAGAAGCAGGTTCGGTGTGTTAGTCTAATCGCTAGATCGGAAGACACTGAAACAATTGTATCCTTCCCATGAATCGATCTTCTCAGGTTTGCAACTGTTCAACTGTTAGAATAATCGTTTAGGTCCATAGTACGTGCCACTAATTTTTCGTCATGTCTTGGAATCATTACAATAAATGCAATATAGTAATGAAGTTAAAAGATACAATAATTAATCTGATTTCTCTATGTAAATTCACATTAAAATTATCACCATAAACGTTTACTCAAAACTGAAACATACATATTTAATATTTGGATGTTTGAACAACTTTGTTTCGAAAGATAAGTCCTAATTAAATCTATAATTGTATAAGTGTTATATACATTATCACAATTTAATTTGCTCAAGTCATTCTTGTCGAGGTTTGTATAATGTCCTACCGTTTAAATGCCTTTCGCTTGAATGATTTTATTTAATTTCTTCATACTTAATTGTGAATACATAACTAACTACATTCATATCACGTGCAACAAATGTCACACAATACGGCTAATATATAAACTTCATGAACAGGAACAAGGTTACTTCATATATAAATAAATAATTACAAATAATGCAAGGTCTTTATTGGTCAGACACTAATCAGGGATCTTGAGATAAGACTAAATGTGATAAGTGCAACAATAGTGAATACTACTTTAGTTTTCTATGTAGATACATCGATTTGATTTGAAAGTACTAGCTGTGGGATATTGGTGTATATAAGGGCTCCAATGAAAATACAGTTAAAAAACTTTGTTTCACTTAAAATGTTAATCACTTGTTAAACAGTATGGGCAACACACAGCGTTCCTTTCAAGAAGATCATTGTTTTTAGTTCTAATGACATCACTATTTTAGCGGTATTTGCTATTGAAAACTAAGCTCATCAGTTGAATACCTTCGCCTTCAACATCTACAGAGATATTTCTTTTCTTGAATTGTCCCTTAATTTCATAATGCAAAAGTAAACATAAAGTATAGAAGTCCGTTTTTGCATCTTTATTTCGTACCTGTTCATTACGTTGGAGGACACTCTGAAACAGATAACTATCAGTAATTGCATGGTCTGCCAACGTACGCAAGCGATTTAGTTTGGAAAGGTTAAATACACCACGTTTTGTTGAAAAGATCTGCATTAAACACACAGAATTGTAGAATATCTGAACAGGAATAATATAAAAATATAACTCTATCATCCTTTCACTAAGTGGAATAAGCTTTCCGTGTAATCGACACTCAAACCCAGTAGAATTCTTTGCATAGAATAGCATTATCTCCGCAACAAAGAGGCTCATGGTAGAAACATATCTAATTAAAATGTTCCAGCTAATCGTTTTCATTTGCAAACATTTGATCCCATGGCGAATAATTGTCATTATTTGATTGATGCATATATTATTGCGGACATGTTACATCTTGAAATGACAAGAATAAAATGTGATAGGTAGACAAATAAGACTTAACATGGTTTCTAATCAGATTTGAAATTTACATTTGTATCCGACAATGACCACTATTATCTTGCATCTCACTGACAGCATACACAAAACACATTGATTTTATATTTTTGATTCCGTGGTTGTTTGACAATGTCAAACGAACAATCGCTAAGATGGAGAAACATACTGTCATCCATGTCTTCAAGGTATAGAGACTGAAACTCGTTTCCCCAGTTATATCTGCCACAATAGCATTTTCGAATCCACACCCAAAGCAATCCTAGTTGATGTCCCTTATATGCCTTCCAATCCCAATGATCAATTATTTCGTCAGCTTCCATTCTAATATACATCTTTTTTCGTAGAAAGCCACATCTGTTATCAAAATGATATTCAATTAATTTTTCAGGACCATAATGACCTTCGTAGTTCCAAAATGTGTCGTTTTGCATCTTGGACATATAAGATATGAAATCTCCTGTACTAAATATTGGATATATTTCATGAACATTTAAAATTTCAAGACGTTCAAAATTTATGGTGAGATCTAGATAAGTGGTTACGCCTGCGTTTGGTGAAGTAGGTATGTGTAAAGATTTTATTGGTCGTTGCTTGTTTCTACTTCTTCATATGGCTCCACGTCATACGCTCTAATTTATATTACCAAGTTCAACGAATCAGGGTGTTTTCAGTACAAAATACAACATTCAAGGACGATTAGAGCTGTTGAAAAGATTTATTCTTATGAGTCACTAAAGCATTTCACCTTGACGATGAATTAAATCACTTGTATTAATGTTGATGTGATCCTTTGCTCTGCATAAATAGATACATCATAAAAAGGAACTATTTTGTTTGGTAGAAGGAATGATAATTATATCATCCGTATTTTCTCAGTTAATACTGGAGACTAAAACAGGTTTCATTAGCAAATTTTAGTAATGAATATTTGATTGGATCTGTTAGGACATTCCTTTGTCTGTATTTAACGAACTTCAACTCCGATCTAAAACGAGGCACTTTATCTATGCATGTGTATAATTTAAAAGAGAATATACATCTTATACAAGGTAGGGAAATGCAACTGATATGCTGTACTATATATTACAATATTAGTAGTTCATGGTTTGTGCACATACTGAAGTGTTCCAATTTGTCAGAGATATCTCTTTGAATTAAAATTATAAGACAATAAAGCTAAACACTGAACCATTAGCACTCTCTAATTCATGCTGTTTCTGTTAAAGTCACTTATGACGTTTTCATATTCCAGATCGGATTTAAATTTGCTGCAGTATAAGCAAAGAATGACCCCTACACTATACAAAGTGATTACATTGATATGTTTATATACAATATTTCCTTATTCCATGTACAATAACCAAATTTGCAGATGTTCAATGGAATTGTTAAGGAACCCTATGACTCATATTTCATAGTCAAATGTGTTATAAATAGCAAAACTACATCTAGTTAACAGGGTTCATGAGTGCGTTGTTATGTTATGTCAATTTGTTTCTCTCATATTAGGTTGGGCAACGAATGTAAATATAATTTAAATTATTGAAGCGAGTGGTGAGCTTTTCCAAATGTGTTCATTGTCTTATAGTCATATTTAGGAAATATCACAATAAAATATTGTCACTTTATTGAACGTGTATCATGCATCGATGATAATGCATGGCATGATATAAAATCGTTTAAAATATTTGCCACAGAGACCTTCCCAATGAACAAATAAATTGAGTTTACTTAAGCCCCAATAAGTTATCTAAAGACAGCTATATATATAATTATGTCCTGATTTTGCGATTACCCGTAGTTGCATAGAAACAGTAAAAATTGTTGTTGTTGTGAGAAATATGGACTGAAATAATGAAAACACTGGTATATTTTTTATCACCTTTCCTTGTCTAAAATAAGTTGGCTGAATGATTCATTACATCGAGTCATTTGTGTTCTTAAAAAATTAAATAATGTTTGATTGCTACGAGATGAGGTTTACATAACGTATTTGTTTGCTTGTGTTGTCTTGTAAAGTCAGTTTTTATGAGACATTTGATAGAGAATTTGCACCACCACTGTCAAAAATAGCTGACTTTGGGACCAATGACCAATCAGAAACATTTAAGCAATGATGATTTAACATTTAAAGTATGATAGCCAACTATTGGAGAGGGTCGGATTAATTATCATAAAAACTATGTGAGATTAAAAGCCTTGATCAATATTGAGATGGTATTAGCGATAAGTGAGTATCGCCATAAAATGCTACCTGAACCAAAGACAAGTGCTAATTGTGCACACCTATCTGACCTAAATTATTAATCATGATGACGATGAGGGCAATTGTTTTAAAATATTAAGCTAATACAAACACCGGTACTGACTTTATCATGCAGTTCAAATGTTATACACCTGCAATGCTGGTGTTGCAGTTTCTTGCAGTTTCTTGCAATAAGTTGCAAGGCCATTAAAACGTGCGAAATGTAAATTACGAACTGTCTAAATATAGTTAAAAAAGGAATTTGATTTCCTCTTCAAGCTTGTTTACATGCCTCCAAGCAACTAACCATTTGTTAGAACACGAAACCGCATCGCCAGTATCAGTTCTTTTCTCATATTTCATTATCTCAAATGTAACGTAGGTCAGTGGAATTTCCAAAGTTACGCAGGATTTTAAAATAACACTATGATTCATAATGGATAAGAAAATGACACGTGAATTAAAGAACAGCAATAATTTTAGTTTGCTGCTTCTTGGTCATGAAATGTTTCATGTATGTGTTACATTTACACGGCTGAAACAAAGGCGCTATGAAATACAAACATTGCTATCATATGTTAAAACAGTGAAATACAAGAGTTGCGACATTTTGTCTCAGGCTTTATTTATATTTTCTGTTTAGGAGTTCTTTCCAACTCTTCATTTAAATTTTGCTTCTGTAATAGCCATTCCCTTTTATTAGGTTAGCACACGTTTTGCTTGTGTTGCATATTTAATTATATAATATATAATAATACAGGTACTTATTGATTTATATATGACACAAAATGATCTACTTGTATCCTTTAAATCATAAATGTTGAGATTTATGTCTAAACATTGTTTGAACTGTCAACATCGTATAAAGAGTACACTCTGATTAATAATGTTATTTAAAATTATATTAATGATTTTATTCATAAAACCCTTGCATGACACTGAAACTTTAACAACAAATTTAAAATGGGTTAGTACTAAAGCAAAATGAGGAAAACATGAATTAATGCTTTCATGTTGATTAAAAAGGATGTAACATTGGTCAAAGAAAATGATAGATGCTATGCATGTTTTTATGTATATATGTATGTATGTATGTATGTATGTATGTATGTATGTATGTATGTATGTATGTATGTATGTATGTATGTATGTATGTATGTATGTATGTATGTATGTATGTATGTATGTATGTATGTATGTATGTATGTATGTATGTATGTATGTATGTTGTATGTATGTATGTGTGTGTATGTTTGTATGTATATATTTATGTATGTATGTATGTATGTATGTATGTATGTATGTATGTATGTATGTATGTATGTATGTATGTATGTATGTATGTATGTATGTATGTATGTATGTATGTATGTATGTATGTATGTATGTATGTGTGTGTGTGTGTATGTATGTATGTATGTATGTACTTATTACAATAGTGTGGACATTATAATATAAAGCAAAATGTACGATAATTCATGTTAAAGATTACTTAGGCATTTTATAAGAAATAAAATCGCACGGAAAATATATTATTTGATGAAATATACACAATATCGTTTTTTGTTAATATCATTAAAGAAAATAATTTTAATATACGTTTTAATTCAATGATACTGGTTATATCGTTTTGACTGTGTTGACTTTATTAGTAACATTCCACTGGCGAATCTCTTATGTGTTCCGTTTCACTGTCGTATTTCGGAAAGGAATTCTTGACATCTGAAATTGAAATCATCTAACAAAGGCACGTATTGAACACGTTCAGATGTGTGGTATAAATATGGAAAATCCCATATTTATCATTGGCAATCTTTTCAGTGACTCATGCCCAGATAATTCCACAAAGAAAATGATATCTACAAAATGTCACTTGTCATAAGTAGACATATAGAACACTAAGATGTATTTTATTTGTTTATTATCGAATCATGCGACTCTTTGTTGTTAAGGAACATATATTGATTGTGGTGTTTATTCATATGTCGTTGTGTTATATTAATACTTAAATTAGCGATACACAATTGTCATGTGTTCTGGGAAGCGACTTTGATATATGTACCCCAGCTTAAAAATAGTCTTTCAAACTTAAATTAATGGGTCAAATATTTTGCGTTATACAGTAATACTGTAGTTTTTAAATAAAATAATTATGAACAGAACAACTTAAGTATAACTATTTTGTAAATATCTAAATAATGTAAACAGTCTGATATTTTATTCAAACAATTCAGTATAATATTGCAAAGATGTTCACCTCGCGCGAAATCCAGGTTTGAGAAGGAAGCCAGGTTGCACAGCATTGCTTTTTCGAGACATTGTATTAGTATGAATTCTTTGGAATTATATTATAGTTCATTTGAGCAAGGTTTAAGTTATGTATATTTTATGTTTAAAATAAAATAAGAAAAAAAATTATTCTTATGCAGTCAATTGTGTACATTTCCATTTCAATTGAATTATCAATGAATGAAATTGAACAGTGAATATACATTAGTTAGAACGTTCGTTGTTTAATTAGGATTGAGTGACCAATAATAAATCAGATAGTAGATTTATTTTTTATGTATTGTATCCAATATATATTTCCATTGGTGTGAATATTAGAGTGTTGTGGTTTATATAGGTTCAGTTTAACCATTAAAATTACCAACCAATGTTGTGTTTATCGTTACATTCTAGCCAGTGTCTAAATAACGACTTGTAGACACTATACACAAAACGTAGATAAATATTATCGTTAATTAGACTTCAATCTTAACGTTAATTGTAACAGAGCTTCCAATGACGCCCAAATGTGCGTCCCCGAGGTATTGAAATTATATATGAGACAAATGTTGACCAAGTCGATTTCCAGTTTGCAGAAAAGGTAAAGTTTAACAAAACGGATGCTTGAAGAAGTCTGTTGAGGTCGTGCCATTAATTATACAATGTGTGCATTTCGGAATGCAGCCTAATATGTATTGTGCACATGATCTGGAAAAGACTACGCGCTAAGAACTGAAAGTAAATTAGAAAATAAGCCCTACGATAATAAATATTACTATATTTTGTTGTTTTCACGTCGAGACTTGGAAAAAATAGCCTTTGTAAAGTTGGATACGTCAAAATTCCCTTTGCAAGTTTTGATAATTTGTTTGGGATTAAGCGCATACATGCCAGACATTAGGATTTGTCGTAATCATTTGCCTTGTTTCAAAAACATTGTTTTTCATTTGTTCTCCAGTATAAGGGTTACACTGGTTTAATGTTTAAAAATAACAGTCAAAAGCTGTTTTTATAAAGGTTAGTGTAATCTCTTTATTCTACTCCTATACATTAGAGAATCGGCTTTAATATAATCACTGCTGAGTAAGAATGTTCCTTGTTTCTATTTATAACAAGGACGTAATACATATGTTAGATTTTATTTCCAAGACAATGGACTGATGTAATCAATTCACACATTCGCATACAACAGTTTCAATGATGAGAAGCAATTCTGTCTCCTAATTAAATATATGTTGTGCTTATTGTACAATTGTTATGATAATATGATTTATTCGGCGCACATGCCCTCAGTCTGTACAGCCTTTACAGAAGACAGATTGCACATTATACTACGTAAACTTTAAAAAGGAGACATGACGATATTCAGAGATTGGAAACTGTTGGTGCTTAGTTTTCCGACTTATGGTTTCGAATGACACGACGAGTCCTGTTTCAGTTTCTTCTGTACTATGATGTGTTAGGTTTTATGAGGACTGATTTTATGTAACTTCTGCTTATAATTGAAATATAAATTAACAAGTGATATGAAAGCATAATGAAAATAATGTAATCAAGATATTCAGAATATATTGTCATTTTTCTACTTTTCTTTGGAACACTATTAGAATGAAACTTTCATATGAGTCTTAATGAGGAAAAATCTGAATCTAAGTTATATATTATGGTGCTTATTTTAAGTAGATGCTTGGAAAATAGAACCACTTGCCATTACAGTAAAGATTGTAAAGACGTCGCCCATGTTTAGTCTTAAAATACATTCCACTGCATTAATATATGATTACCTTGATATAACGGACTGGATATTTAATCCTGTTCTTCGGTGCTGATTTCTTAGTTCAGTTTGCTGCATTTTAATGTAGGTTATAAATACACTGAAATAAATAATACCAGTAACGTATTTGTATTCTAACTCAAAATCAACCATTTTAGAAGTCAGTAATCCACGTTTTAGTAAAACTAGAATTCTGATAAAGAAAGTTTAAATACAGTACAGGACATTACTTTGAAGTTATATTTAATGTAATAACAGTCATGGTTTAAATATTTTGTAGAACGATGATTGAGAATGGAAGATTTCGTTGTCATAACATTTCCTTGAGTGATATTGCTAACCTTAAACACAACCTGAACAAAACGTCAAGGTATATTTGTGCACAAATCTACAAGAGAATGTGAATGTTGTTATGACAAACATTTTTATCAGCACTTATGGGCCTTTAAATACTTTCAAATAGGGACGAAATGTTTACGTTACATAGGTATGAATGTCTTGCAATTAATGCAAGATTGGATCGAATCCCGCATTAAAGCTTGTATCACATTTGTAAGAGAAATCCATCATTGGAATATGTAACTGTGCGTCGTCACAGATGAAAATCAAAAACAGAATGTCACGTCGCTCAGTTTGGTGACTACTTAGTTTCACAGATACCTTCACCTATTTGGGAAATATACACTTATATCCATTTGTTATACAGTTATAGGAGACTGACGATACACTGCATGTTAAAATAAGTACACACAGAATACATTCCTACCAAATTGAAATAATTATATATTTGTATTTTATTGTTATACTCTCTGTTATATCATTTGCGAGCGACCTCTAAAATATTGAGTTACATTTTCTATGGCATGCTAACGTCATTTTACCTACAAATACATGTACCAGCCTTGGAGTAAATTGTAATTTTGTCATCAACGTACAGCACAAGGAATATCGTGTTTTTCTAAATACGTTTGACAAATGCAAACTGCTTCAAATATATTTTGTTCAGCTCAGAGCTCAGTTGGAAAAGTAGGGATCTAAATATCATTCTTAGAAAGACTTAATTATCAATATTTATATACTAAGTAAGCGACTGCCAACTATGTCACCTGAATAGTTCCTAAATATATTATCTTGTTTCCAGGGTACGATAAGTTGTTAATCGTTTTACTGGACAATATTAGCGTAACTTCATTTGTATCCATAATATGTTATTAACGGACAGAAAACCGTTACGTTTGTTCAGAAACATGTGTATTTATAACAGAAATTACTTTTATTTAAAATTTGTTTTTATATTATGTTATAAACTATTATCATAGTGTATTAAGATAGGTTTCACATAACGACTAAAACTGTGTTAAATGTATTAATTAGGAGGCCTTGTATCTCCATTATTTGTAATCAATTAATCTACTACACAAAGGCATGACAATCAATTCAAACTTGTCAAACTAAGGTCTGAAATCTAATACAGATAAAGTGAAACCAGACCTGAGTTTACTAGGAAGGTACATCAAAGTAGAACATATTCATTGAATTATTTCATTGCGTTTAGAGTGCTTTATTAAAGACACTTTCTAATGACTCATACCGGGGGATTTTGGCATAACGTAATAGATATACATAAAGCGTCACGTGTCAAATCTTGATGTAAAAAGTACTAAAATTATCATTATCATTATCTATCTATCTATCTATCTATCTATCTATCTATCTATCTATCTATCTATCTATCTATCTATCTATCTATCTATCTATCTATCTATCTATCTATCTATCTATGCGAAAGAGAGATTCGAACATCATGCCTATCTGCATCGGTATGCTAGCTATTATCTACAGTCATAAATCAGAAAATATAGGTGTAGTAGTCACCCATTTGTTTTATTCAAAATTGCATGGGACCTCTTTCCATGCGGAAGTTTGAAAACATAGATATACTAACAGGTTGAAGCGAATTCAACGTAAGATGTTATTATGTTACCACTGTATCGGATGTAATGAGTTTTTGTGCTTTTGGAATGTCTGAATATATTCATAGTTTACTTTGTTCGTTCCTTTCTCGACTTTACCAGGAAATAACATCAAGTGTAATATTAAAAATGTTTTAGTTTGTTGTGTCTTGATATTATATGAAGACTATTTGTATACGTATTTGGTGTCATTTTACCAAACAATTAGCAGCCACCTGCCATCAATCAGTTACTAACATTACTGATAGGTACATGCTTCATATATAGTACATTTTAACAATGTTTTAAATTTATGTTTTAGGCGAACGCTACTGGCTGTGATATAGAAATATATTATTTTCAATTAAAATATATGTAATTCCTTCGATACCGGATAGTTAGTGATAATATTTCCGCTTAATTAGATCTTTTGAAACATGTCGACTGTTCATCGTAACTTTTCATGCAGCATGTCATATGGTAGTGTCAAAGGGAGGTTCTTCTTAATGGCTTGATAGGTTTTTGGCTGATGCTTTTATTAACTTGGTTTTTCTGAAAATAGATAAAGAAATGTTTAAGTATATAATATAAAATACTAAGTAGCATTTATTCTGTTTTTTAAAAATTATTCGATGGAAGGAAAACCAATTGTACTTTATTTCCCTGAAGAAAAAAAAAACGATGAGTTCAAAGATGAATACATTATTTGTTTATTTTTTGTCATTAGTTGGTCAGTTACATGTCTGTTGTGGAAATGGTAAACAGTTGCACGTTGGTTTGAGAAAAAGATAGTGTTTGTCCTTATTATTTTATGGAACCAAATAAGTGCTTACATTTTCCAAAACATTTTTACATTATTGTTAACTATATGTGGACATACTTACCTTTCGGACAAAAACATGAGTCTTGAGTGCACATTTCATTATAGTGCAGGCTCACTCCATCGCCGAAGTCTGTAGGGTATATCATGCCATCCCTGACCAATTCCTCGCTGTCCGAACGAATTAGAACATACACAGTTTTCGCTGAAAATAATTCAGACCAATACCATGAAAACTCCACTGTCCCGTTTTCTTTCAAATACATAATAATTTTCTTATATGTGAATCTGTGCGTTGCACGCGTTGAACGACGACTGCCTGGATCATTCATATTCTGCAGATTAACTAAATCTTTAGCGCGGTTTCTGATGCCTCCTGTTGTTTACGTTTAAGTTCGTGTTATGTAAATGATTCTCGTCAAAGTAGGCATTATATACCTACTGTGTAAACATTTGCATTTCAAAATGGGGATGTCTGAACACGATTTTGACATGCGCAATAAATCAATTATATATATTGAATGTTATGTAGAGGAAATCAATTTTAAAAATGTAGTAATGAATACTATTTAATTATTTATTATAAACCGATTTATATAAATAGAAAAGAAGATTACTTTATGATTAAAACTTAAATTACATCGTCCTTGAGTTTACAAAATCTAGAGAGCCATATCAAAGGGCACAGAGATAACATATTCACATGACGAACGAAATATAAACTGATAGTTCGAATTCGTTTCCAACATTTGTCATTGTTCTGTGGATGTTTTATCAGGATATCAAAACAAATTTCATTATCGACATTACCTAACAGGATGAGGAAGCTAAGAATTGTATGAAGTCACTAATGTTATTCCAAATAAAGTGCGTATAAAACAAATATAGGTACGTGGTGTGAACCTGTTATTGTGAATATTATATGCATTGCCTAAAATTTAAGAAAGAGATATATCGAGTAAACTACACATGCAAATGTAAAATATATTTAATATACGTAATTTACACTTGAAATGCTGCATTATTATATATTCTATTAAATTTATAAGAACACAATGATGCAAAATATCGTCTTTGTATGTCATTAGAAATATATTCATGTTGTAACCGGTAGATCAGAAAGCTAGGCGTGGATCCACATCTATCAGAGATGTGTTAATTTGCATCACAATGTCTGTACTAAAGTAGGATTCCCACTCAATTAAAAGTTTGCCTGTATATTGGAGACAGATGTAATGAAAGGATTAAGTGAGTTACATGTAAACAAATATATTTGTCATGAAAGTAATGATATGTAAATCATCTCTTCTCTATATCACTTGCATTTCAGTACATCCTACTTTTGCATTATAAATGAAATCTGAATTCAAAGCTATGTATAACAAATGTACAATATACTTCATTTCGTAACAAAAATACATAATATAGGATATCTGAAATTATAATGTTGACATGTGAACATATGTGTTGCCAGTATTGATTTAAGAGATATAGTCGATAGTTTATATTGCTGGACATAATTACGAGACTTAATCGATTTGGAAAACGATAATTCAATTTTATCAAACACTTAACACTTTGTACTGGTTGTCGTACAAATAAACGTAAAGTAACAAATCTTGAGCGTCTCTTCACCTAATTCCGTGGACAGTAGCATGATTTGACGTGCTCGTAACATACGAAGCTGCCTCTTTGTTTTCGTGTTACAATGTAGTCACAGTTTTGACGATTATCTCTGGTATATAAATGAAGTTCTACTCCGTCTCCAAATTCAGAAGATGTCAAACTTTTCTTCTGTAGAAGATGACTTTTATCTGCTTTTATTCCACAGACACATTGTCTTATAAGGAGACATATTTTTGCATTGGTTCCTTCAATGACCCATTCCCATTGCTTTACAAAGCCACACTCTGGATTAAGGTGTTCTTCTCTATTTGAGTCTGTGCTGTCTTTTAGAGGCCTCCTCCAAACATGGGTTACTGGTGCATTTAACTGAAGTAGGCTTGTCATTTTGTCAAATGGTTATTATTGCTGCTTGCATGTGCTTCCTCAATTCCTATAAACCAACTTGTTTATTTTACAGGTTATATATGAATGTAAACTGTTGTCACGTGCTGATAATCAGGTAAATATAGAACATGAATTACCCAACGCTTAAATATAGCTTACACAGAACAACGATTTATAGATTATGTCCCTGAATATTATTCCCATTATTTATGGCGAAATATGTTTTCGTTCTTGATGTATCTTATACAAACGTTAGTACTTGAAAACAAAACAATGTCCCATGGCGTAGCGCAAATTGCACACATAACTAAGTAGGCCTCTGTTATCAATGCACGCCCACATTGTTCAATCATAGAACGATTCTAGAACGTAACCTGAAAGAACGTTTGTGATCTATTTTTTCTCTCCAATGAAGTATCACAATAAAATATAATTTCAATTATATTAAATCGCCTTAGAGTGTCTATATATTTACAGATAACAAGTCAGGTTAGTTTCTGTAAAACTCATCTAGCTTTTGAACAACGCCATTGCGTCCGCTTTCCATTTCCATTGTGTGATCTGTATGATGTACCTGTTAATTGATTATCTTATTTGTCGTAGGAACTGTTTGGCTTTTACGTACAGCATTTATTGGCGGTTTGCATCATAGGTGGAACCGTATATCTCGCCTATAGTAAATTATCGTCATATTTCGTTTCTTAAGATTGTACAAGCAGTAGTGTTGATTTAAAGGCTATTGTCAACATGGTTTCTTGGTTGGATGGTTTAGAGTCACCTAACAACCTATCTTTGCATTTCGTTGATATTTAACATAGATTAGCTCATCCCACTCTTCGTCCTCAAAAACTGTTCCTGCCGATGGTACTTGCTCCGAATTATTCTTTCCAGGTAGAAAATTTACATAAGGTTTCAGCGATTAAAGTTTTTAGTTTTAGAATTACCCTAAATTCAGGTGGACGCTCAAACGGATAAAGTTAGCAGAGATACGGTTTGTTCTAGTTATGTCTCATGTCCGATAACAACCTCGGGTAATGTTGGGTATCAGCTAAAATGGTGTGTTATATTCAAGAGATGTTGTGAACGGTATACTGTCTATTATCTTTGTTATGCAATTCTCTTTTCTTCTTTTACTCGCGTTCTCTATGTTTGTAATACTTCTTCTACCGTTTCTATTTCTTATTAAACTATACGTGATCATCTTAATTTTAAAATTATAATCACAATTACAAATTATACGTTTAAGAAGATTTCATTTTATTTGTTATATCAGCCAAATGTGCATGGATATTGTCATATTCAAAATCAATAAGGACAATTGTTTCGCACTGAATAAGGAAGATATTTAAAGTTATGTATCGTTACCTATATTCCACTAATCAAATTTATCATTTACGTTATATCAAACATATATATTGCACATCAAATGTTTATTAGAAACTATGCCGACCGATATATCTAGCCTGTAAATCGTTCGAGTGTGTAAAGAAGACGCTTTACAATAGTTGCGATAGGTTATTGCGACTAAATTGTTTTAGAAGAACACTAAATGCAGATATACACTCAAATGAAAAATGACAGCGTAGAGACGGCTTTACCACATACCTAATACTAATGTCATATCAATTTGGGTATGAGTGAATATAGCTGTGTTATATTTAAGAGAATGTCAATATGTCTACTAAATTTGCTGTTATTATCGTTTTAAGTAATAATACAAATTATAATAATAATAATAATAATAATAATAATAATCTTATTAATAATTAAAATTATCATTATTATTAGTATCATTATTATTAGTTGTATTATTATTATCAATAACAATAATAATATATTATTATTATTATTATTATTATTATTATTATTATTGTTATTATTATTATTATTATTATTATTATTATTATTATTATTATTATTATTATTATTAGGTAAAATGGAGCTAGGTTTATACAGAGGTACAAATTGATTAATTTTATTAATATATAGGATGCATATTGTTGGATAGAAAAGTGGTATTGGTGCCATTAAAATATATCTTTGCAAGCGCTATATGTTAGGTCTATATTGAGGAAATGTCTCTCAAAAATCCACAAATATACAATAAATGGATTGTTCAGCTGTTGTTCGTGACGATATCTCCACTCCTAACTCCGTTGTGAGGTGTGTGAATTTTACGCTGTAAGTGAGAGTCATAAATTTAATTTGTCGTTTTATAAATAGTTTCTTGGTACATTTCAACCTATCCCAAATTCAGTCGTATAACAGATATTAGGAAGAATTGTTATGCAGAACATATTAAAGATGAACATAATTTGAAATAGTGTTAAAAGAAATCTCAATGTGCTAAAAGACAGATCTATTTAAAAGAAATGCCTTACTTTAAAGTTAAGAATGGGACAAATTGTGATCGCAAGGTTAATACTGTTAAAACGTTTCTGTTAATTAGGGAATAAATTATATAAATATATATTTTAGATTGTTTTGTCAGAGTTGTGAAAATATATGTAGGCAAAAGCAGGAAGATGAGATCGAGTCTATAGGAAGACTGTATTTTATAGGCGACTGGGAGAAACATTAACTTTTTCATATATATTTAGAAATGCTTGGAGATAGAGAATTTCGTTATATCATCTCTATGCACAGAGTATGCAACTTGCCAATTTGAGATAAAAATCGAAGGTATGAATGATTTTGTTTTGTAGGGATATTGTGTAAAGTTTAACAAATTAATAAAAAAAAAAACATATTTAATTATTACTGCTTCACTTCTGTCTGGTTAAATACGAAAACTTATAGCCCCACATCTAACTACATAAATGTAGAACTTTAATACAAAATGATAGTAGTAATATGCGGATGATTAATTTAGCTATGTTTAATATAAACGACTTACATGTTCAAAAGCTGATCGGATCATCCTTAGAGTACCAGATCAGGGCACACCTCGAACCTGCTTGGTACTACTATACACTTGCTATCCATTCAATACAGAATCAAATACAACATTTGTTTTCTGTGCAACGTTTAAATGAGGGACTCCAGTCAAACATAATTATCTGGCTTCTACCATGTGTACACACCAGCAGGATTCTTACGCACCTCTTCTAACAATCGTATGGTCAGTATTTCCACTATAAAAACGAAGTTAAATAGACAAGGGTCTTTTACATACCAGGACCCAGCAACGTGGAACGAATATTTCTTTGGAATTAGACACAAATACACAGTGATTCTTTTGATAAGTGCTCTTAAAATAACCAGTTTCGAAGGCGAGAACAAACGTAAAGACCCAATATTGTTTACAACCTTAAACATATTCCGCATGTTTTTAAATTTATATATATATATATATATATATATATATATATATATATATATATATATATATATATATATATATATATATATATATATATATATATATATATATATATATGTATATCACTATTCGTATATGTACGCCTAATTTGATGTAGTTTTTAAGGGGTATACGATATACACAATGCCCATTGTTGTTTTATGTAATAGATAAAATACCCGGCAAAACAAAAAGGAAACTAAACATTTTACATAAGTTGCCTTTGATATGACCTGCAAGAATAACGTCTTGCCTCTAAGATTGCAATAAAACAATGCTCGTCACTGTTTTGCATGCATATTTTCTTATTAGTTTTGAATGCAAAGAAGAAATGACTTATAACACTTACTTTAAATTAAAATATGTTTTAGTGAGTTTTATATCTTACTGGTAAAAACGAATCAATGGATATTTGGACTTTTACTACATGTACAGATTAAAATGCAATTATACCGTTGTATTCTGGCAATCATGTATTTAATGAACCTATATATTTACGTACGTGTGTTAGTGTTATGTATGACAGCATCGGTATCAATAATATAAAATAATCCGATGCCAAACTTAGATTATCTATTACCATGTGTCGTGTCAAAAACTATGATATAAGTAAGTATATTGTATTTGATCAAAAATCTTAGTACAGGAGATTCTTGCAATCACGTGATACGTGCAATAGCCATGACCGTCTAATATTGTGTAATATCGAGTACTGAAACCAAGGCAGTCTTGGATAAATATCTATAAAAGATTGCGTTTATACACGCGTCATTCACGTGAGTGGTTTTTCCCATTGAAGTAGGTTTTGAGGTCAGTAAATTTCCATATAAAATGACTCATCAGTAATATGGGAACTACCACTCAAGATATAAACTGTAAGACTGAACAATACGGTTATTAACCAAAGTCATTGTCGCATGTTACTCGTGTACGTATGCAATATCAGCTCTTCTACTTTCTATGCCTGGAATGCAATTGTCGGTTTAAAGCATAGAAACCTTACAAAAAGAATTTACTGTTCGTGTTCTTTATTTTCTGAAAATACCTTGGCCTTATGACACCGTTTACTGGAAAACCCATTCACGTGCAAGCTACGTGTTTGAATAGAACCAATGTACAACATATCACATGAAGGATAGGCTGGAATAATGTGTCATGGCTTGATTGAAATTTGAAATAGGTTACATGAAGGCCGCTTGAAATGTGTTGTGACAGTTATGAAAATATTTGAAGCATAATATTCGAATCTACTCATACACAAAACAGGTATACCAAAAGATGATTTGATGCAGAAATTACAATGTCGAATATGAATTACAGTCAATAGAAAAGAAATATTTTGTGACGTAAATTTGAAAGCTAACTGACAGCTGTTGTAATGAACTTAATACAAGTTTTATTGTTTAATGTGCATTTACTGTCAGTATTAATGTTGACTATATAAACACCGGTACAGAAACCTTTGACGGTCTAACAATGTTTATATATTAAGGTTCATCTTCTGAATTAGTATTGGTACTAGTTGTACATACCATGAAGATTTAAGATGATATTTTCTAACCTCTTCATATAATGATTTAATTTTCAGTGATTAATCGCCTTTTGTCTTTTTAAAATTAAAACCCAATATTAGGATTGTTTTAAAATAATTGTTCTATGTTACTAATACTATGTATTTATGTCTAAATATCAAGAATAAAACAGTATGTGTCACTGTTTTGATTCTTTTCCGATTTGAATTAGCTAATTATACACAGACTTTAAATTGGAATTCGCTATATATCTTTCTGGTAAGACCTAGTAAATGAATATTTGGACTTTTACTACATGTACAGATTATAATGCAATTATACCACTATATTCTGACAATCATGCATTCAATGAACCTATATATTCACGCACGTATGTTTGTGTTTGTGTATGACAACAACGGTATCAATAACATAAAATAATCCATTGCCAGAGTTAGATAATCTATTCATGTGTGTTGAAGATTATGATATAAGTAAGTATATTGTGTCTGAGAACAGATGACAAACAATCATATCATAGTATTTCAAACTTGAAAGTATATATTTTGTATCACGACGCCACCTAAAAGACAATCGTTTTCGAGATAGCAGACAGCGTATTTGTACAAATGGAATTTATATATTTAAATCGGTAATTGATGTAAACAATAGCCATTGATTTTGTTAATAATGCTCTCCGCTTTCAAGATACAGTTCCAACCAGGTGTATCTGTGCTTGTATTGTAATACATATTTATTGATGCAAACAGTTGAGACATGCAAAAGCCTTGATCTTCTAATATGTGTAATATCGAGTACTGAAACTGTACCAGAACAAGGAAATCTTAGATAAATATGTGTAACTGTTCGGGTATATACACGCGCAATTCACGTGATTGGTTTCTCCCAATGAGGTCAGTACATTTCTAGAAAAATGTATCATTCTTCAACAACATGCAAGATAAAGGAAGAATGAACAATACGGTCATGGACATAATGGTGTCCTATATTGTTACCATACACGTGGGCATTAATGATTGGTTCTTTCGCTATCTCCATTGAACATGAATCAGCAAAAATATCAGCGTATGCGCCCTGATCATGTGTCCTACTGATGTCTAATATTAGCATAAAGTCTTAGGAAATTTCCGTATTTTCCAGTTCTAAAAATATATTTTCTTTAATTAGTACATCAACGTGTGCGCAGCAACGTTTTACGTTTACAGATCTTCTTATAGATTTTATATGAAAAATGTTTAACTTGTGATGTTAACACCACATGGTAATTAAACCCAACGAGCAAGCAAAACAATGATAAATTCAACAGGGGCTATACAGGTTAAATGTTTCATTTATTCAGATGACTCTGTTGTCTTCTTTCAAATGGGTCGTCACGTCTGTTTGGTTTCTAAAATGAAAGAAAACGAACATTAATTTAGTTAATGACGAATTTCCCGCTTTTCTTGGCAATGGTATGTGAACACACTTAGGGACATTAATTATATTACATATCTGGCCAAAGAATAAAGTATTACTCTTTGTTATATATTGTCTAGAATTAGGCCAAAGTTATTGATTTTTTTAGGAGATGATTCTTGATATAAAGGTAGCGAAGAGATGAAATATCTGCTCCTTGATCATGTACACCAGTTACTACTAACATTAGTACCAACACCGATGAAATATCCATTTTTTTTTAAAAGACATACCTACTTTTCTGACGAATCTTCACATACATATCACAAACATGAAACTACTTTTGTATCAATAAAGATCAAACTTTTCACCGATTTTGAGCGCAACAGTGGCAAAATAATTAATACTTAATTTCAAATAGATAAATACTGGATACATTCACTTCTACTTCACACAAGTTATATACCTATTTTTAATGTAACGAAACTTTTCTGTAATTCAGCAAATGTCATTCATTTAAGGAAAATAAATCTTTGTAGTTTCATATGTTTTCCTGGAACTTGATTCATCCGATATTTTCATAAACGTTAGACCAATTTAATTGGAATTTGTTACCAATATTAAAATGATCTCAATCTTTATTTAAGCAAATGCAATTGGTTTTGTATATTCAAAATGTTCAATTACAAGATAAAACAAGACACGTAACAAGACTATTTTTCTGTGACAGCTAAATTTTAATGCCACTATTAATTAATATTCCGTTTTGTTTTACTGAGAATAGTTGAAATCTGCACGAAATGACACCGTCATGACAAACTCTACTAGGAGACTCAATAAACGAATCGAGACACTACACATAAAAGATACACCATGATTCCCGTTTCGAATCTAGTTGTGTTTTTTAATACAAAACCTGTGTTCAAATAAATGTACGTATTACTAATTTATTATTAAGTATCAAAACAGATTTGATTGACAATATTGATATTTACGCAAAATTCTGAGCAATATCTTCACACATGAAAATGAGAACATAAGTGAAAGTGTAGGTAATATGTGAAATAGTATGAGATTTGTACAGTACCGTGTTGTCCAACATTTCCGCCATTATTGGTTTGCTATTGTCTGTTGATCTAACTGAAAAAACAGAACCAAATTTTATAAACAATCAAAATATATAACACAATATACGTGGTTATGAAATGCAATATTAATATTATGCATGTAAAAATGAACATCATGACATTAAAAAATACGTGAACATGGATAAATAGTTGCAAGCAATTTCTCAACGGACATAAGGATAACAATAATGTTATCTATAGTAAAAATGCAATGATTTTAGCACGTCAAATATCGTTTTGTGTCCTTTTTAATTGTGTAATGCAATCAATATATTATATGTGAATACAAATAATTAGAGGCACAGAGAAATTACACTAAATAAAACGTTATAATGATAACACACAAGTATTGCTGAAAACTGAATGATTATAACTGAATAACAATACAGCTGTCCACAGGTTTAATTTTACTATTCAAAAGTAGATAAAACATTTTATCTAGGCCGTTCCAGCTAAAGAGTGAAGAAAAAATGGAGTAAACAATATGAAAGTAAACTCAGTATGATATGTTTCACCAATATGAAATCGTTCCACGAAATATACCATCGAACTTCAGTAATACTATAATATGCTATAATGGTTTATTTTGTTAAAAGCAGTGATTCTGATAATTAGTAAATAATTTAATTGATATGAAGAAAAGATATGTCACACTCTAATATTGACCTTTACTTGCTTACCTTCTGGGACAATAGCAATTAGAAGATGTACATTTCTCATTGTAGTGGTATTCGCCATTGATAACTTTATACCAAAAAAAAATCCAAAGCCAATAGTATGTTCCATCAGGCTTCGTGGCCCTTCTCTTCGATCTTTTTCTTGCTGTAGTTGGATCATTCGTTCCTGAGGGCATGTTTACTATATTTATATTGATATCAAACCGTAAAGCAGATGTAACAGTGTGTCAGTGATTAGACTCCTATTCCCGGTTTATACAACAACGATGTCCAAATGTTCCATTAATAAGGAAAGTGTTCCTTTTCTTGTAGGTGAAATTATTTTTGGTTTGTTGGGATTACTTAAACTTGTCATTGCAAGTTAAGACATTGACAGTGATGAGTCAATACTTCTGTCGGCTATTCATATTTAAAAGCTGTCAGTCAAGTAATCTGGAATTTGTATGCAACGTCTTTCAGTAACACATTCATATTTACTATGATGTGGTCCCCTTTTGTATTGCTTCAAGCGTATCAAAACAAGCATTGTTATGCCATGTTCTCAAATCATTATTTGAGAATTCAAAAGGACATACAATAATTTTGGCAGAAATAAATCGAAACATAAAATCGGTATGAACTAAAATACCATAATGCCATATTATGTATCCCATACCACTTTAGATGGAAATGGAATTATTTCTCATTCTGATGAAAAACTATTTCCATCTATAGTGTACATTTATAAGATCAAAGACGATTCTTCAATATTCATATGTTTACCTATACAGAAGCAAAGCAAGAAAGTGATTTAAGTCCATGTTTTCGGAATCTACCATTTCTTTTGCTTGTTTTTACATTTGACATCGTTTATTTGACGCTAATCTTGTAAATAAGTAAAGTAATCTTACATTAGCCACACAGTCCAAGGTACGATCAGGTGAATCGTGACCAAAGTGTTAATACTTTCAATCAGCACATATAACACTGAAATACTATGACAAATACAACAGTGTGATAATAAATGAGCGATTCCATGGATAAAATGTACACATGAGCTGCTTGCCATAACATTGAAAAAGTTTCATCGTTATCACACCAATATCCTGATCCTAAGTATTTTTTTTTTACTAATACCATCATCATCATCATCATCATCATCATCATCATCATCATCATCATCATCATCAGTCTTTTGACCTAGTCTGGTCTTCGATGCGCTGTACTGCTGAACATGTAACCTGTAACCAGTTCCCTCCAATCGTCACGATCATCTGCCAATACAATAATAATAATGCTAATGCTAATGCTAACAAAAATAGTAATAATAATAATAATAATAATAATAATAATAATAATAATAATAATGATGATGATGATGATAATAATAATTATTTTTAGTAGTAGTAATATAATTATAAAAAGGACAAATATGACTTAGAGAAGATTATAAAGTTGCACGCAATCAGGAGGAAACAATATAATCTATACTTAACTGGGTCAGTACGATATAATATGCCAGTGTGTAGTTTTGCATTGCACAGCATTCATCCTTGAGACATGTATATGAATTACTAGTATTTACTATCATAAACAATTATAGGTAAACACATATGTTATAAATTGGTCAATAAATAAATAGACAGATCGATATATTGATATAATGATTACTTTGATTTATGATTGGTGCAAACTAACTGTATGAACTCTGATCAAAATAGCACAGTGTCCCAATCAAAGTTTAAGCAATTCGAAAAGCGTGCAAAGAGAAATTGTGAGATGTTTTCATAACGTTCTAATTGCATCAAGTATAGATAGAAATGACAGACACATGAACAATGAACAGAAGTCAAATATTGTATTCAGTAAAATATAAACCGAGTTTAAACCTGAAGATAATTTTTGATTTACCTTCGTACAGAAAATATAGTGTTAGTAATATAAACAAATAACATGTTTTGGTCACCAATCACATGTTAAATGTTTAAATTTGTTTAAATCTGAGAGCTGGAAATTTTTCAAATCACTCCTTTGCTCGTGCTCGTGACGTCAGGGAATATGTTGAACGCAGATTAATATGAGTATAATCTAAATGTAAATATTTAAACTACCAAAAGATTTATTGTCTCATTATACCAATTAGAACTGATATTTGACAAAAAAATATGAGCACATAAAGTCTTCTTAGACCCATTTGATAGCTTCAAACGTTATCATACTGACAATTAGTTACACATGAACGAGCATATGTAATGTATGTTCTCAAGCCTTAAATCAATTTTTATATAAACGTTTCGTGCGGTCACAATACCATCAACAAACAAGAATAAAATAAAATGAAAATTAAAACGTCACATTGTTGCAATGTTCTAAATGTTATTGCTTGAACTACAATTAATCGCCATAGATCTTTCCTTTCAATAAAGGAAACTCTATTTTATAAAAAACCATATTATTGTTTCTTATGTATACGTGCTTGATATATTGCGATGTTGTCAAATTTTCCCTTATATGGACCGACGGTTATCTAGTTCAATTACAGCAAGTATCAACTCGTTTGTCACTGCATATCTAGTACACTCATAAACAATAGGAAGTTTTTACCTGTATAAACGACTGAATTTATTCATGCATCTGTCGTTTCTTGAAACACTGTATTCGCATTAATCATTAGTCGAAAGTGGAGTTATACACCATCTCCAGATTGTAAAGATATCAAGCTTGCAATTCGTAATAAACTTCTTTTGTCCGTGTTGTTTTCACATACACATCGTCGTATCAGGAGGCACATATGCACATTGATCCTTTCAATGACCCAGTCCAATGCCTTTAACTAACCGCATTACGAATGTAAATGTTTCGGTATATGTGGTGTTGTGTTGTGTTTGCTTGCTGTCATGCTGGCTGATGGATGCGTTGAGACGAAAAGAACTGGTCACTGTGTTGTCATATTCTGTGCTTAGCTTCTGCTTTCTTGTATCTAAATGAAGAAATTCGCGCAAGTCAAAACTTTATACAAACGCGTGAGACGTCTGAAGAATAAAAATAGTCTTCGAATAGGTTTATCATAATGTATATATATATATATATATATATATATATATATATATATATATATATATATATATATATATATGTATATATTAATATAGCGAGAATAAATCAAACTAATGTATTTTAATGACTAATTAATATTTAATTGTTTGCCATTCTCATCTCGTTTAGCGAAATATATGCTTAGTTTTGTTAAAACTGTTAACTGACTTTTTGTGTGTGCTATTCCTTCATAGCATTTGTCTTTGCCAAAAGTGTTTATTATTTTTGTCCCATCGCTAGACCGAAAGACATCGAAACAATTGCATCCTTCCCATGAATCGATCTTCTCACGCCTGAAACTACTCTAAGGTTAGAATAATTGTTTATGGCTATGGTACGTGCTACTAATGTTTCTTCTTTTCTTGGAATCATTGCAATAAAGGCAATATATTAATGCAGTTAAGGGATTATGGTTACTCTGATTTTTATTATGTAAATTCAAATGAAAATTATCACCATAAACGTTTACTCAAAACTGAAACATACATATGGAATATTTGGATGTTTGAACAACTTAGTTTCGAAAGATAAAACATAATTAAAGGCACCGAAACAGTTGTATCCTTCCCATGAATCGAGTTTATTACGCCTGCAACTGCTCTACTGTTAGAATAACAGTTTAGGTCTATGGTACGTGCCACTAAGAATTCTTCTTGTCTTGGATTCATTACAATAAATGCAATATATTAATGCAATTGAGAGATACAATGTTTAGTCTGATTTCTCTGTGTAAATTTAAATTAAAATTACCATAAATGTGTAGTCAAAACTGAAATATGCATATGGAATATTTGGATGTTTAAACAACTTAGCTTTCAAAGATGACATACTTAAATCTGGAATTGTATAAGTGTTATATACATTATCACAACTTGCTCAAGTCATTCTTGTCGAGGTTTGCATTATGTCCTACCGTTTAAATGCTTGAATGATTTCATTTAATTTAATTTCTACATATTTAATTGCGAATACATAACTAATTACAGTCATATCACGTGCAATTTATGTCACACAATGATAATAAATAAACTTCACGAATAGGGACAAGGTTACATTAAATATAAATGACTAATTACCAATAATGCAAGGCCTTTATTGGTCAAACACTAATCAGTAATCTTGTGATAAGAACAAATCTGATAAGAACAAAAATACTGAATACGACTTTAGTTTTATATGTAGATACATCGATTTGATTCGAAAGTACGAGATGGAAGATATTGGTGTATATAAGGTTCCAATGAAAATGGAGTAAAAGAAAACCTTTATTTTACTTACAATGTTAATCACTTGTTAAACAGTATGGACAACATACATCTTTCCTTTCAAGAAGCTCTTTGTTTATAGATCGGATGACATCACTATTTTAGCGGTATGTTCTGCTGAAGACTAAACTCGTCAGTTGAATACCTTCGCCTTCAACATCTACGAAGATATTTCTTTTCTTGAATTGTCCCTCAATTTCATAATGTACAAGTAAGACTTTAGTTCATTTCTAATCTGATTTGAATTTTACATTTGTATCCTACAATGACCACTATTATCTTACATCTCACTGACAGCATACACAAAACACATTGATTTTATACTTTTGATTCCGTGTTTGTTCGACAATGTCAAACGAACAATCGCTAAGATGAAGAAACATACTGTCATCCTTGTCATCGAGGTATAGAGACTGAAACTGGTTTCCCCAGTTATATCTACCACAATAGCATTTTCGGATCCAAACCCAAAGCTTTCCTAGTTGAAATTCCTTATATGCCTTTCAATCCCAATTATCAATTATTTCGTCACCTTCCATTCTTATAAACATCTTCTTTTGTACAAAGCCACATCTGTCATCACGATGATATTCAATTCTTTCTTCAGGACCATAATAACGACGGTAGTATGTTAATGTATCGTTTTGCATCTTGGACATATAAAATATGAATTCTCGTGAACCAACTAGTATCTGTATTTCATGAACATTGAGAATTTCAAAACGTTTTATATTTACGGTGCGATCTCGAGAAGTGGTTATGTATAGATATTTTAAGTAGGTATGTATAGATATTTTATTGGCCGCTGCTTGTTTCTACTTCTTCATATGGCTCCACCTCATACGACCTAATATAAGTGCAACGAATCCGGATAGTATCAGTACAAAAGAAATTTCACCTTGACGATGAATTAAATCACTTGTATTATACTTGATGGGATCCTTCGCTCTCCCCATAGAGAGGCATGATAAAGAGGCACTATTGTTTTGTTGTAGAAGGAATGACTAAAACAGGTTTCATTAGCACATTTTAGTAACGAATATTTGATTGCATATGTTAGGACATTCTATTTTCTGTATTTAACGAACATCAGCTTCGATTTAAGAAGCGGCACTTTAACTATGCATGTGTATAATTTAAAAGAGAATATATAACATATTTAAAAAGGTAAGGAAATGCAACTGATATGCAGTACATTGCAGGCAATATATATATATATATTACGATATTAGTAGTTTATGGTTTATGCACTTAATGAAGTGTTCCGATTTGTTGGAGATATCCCTTTGAATTAAAATTATAGTACCATAAAGCACAATATTGAACCTTAGCATACTAAAATTGATGCTAGTTAGGTTTGTTTGGTTAAAGTCGCTTATGACTGTTTTGAAATTCCAAATCGCATTGACGTTTGCTGTATTATAAGCACAGAGGCATAGAATGACCCCTACAATATACAAATTGATTACATTGATATATCTATATACTATATTTCCTTATTCCATGTACAAATTCGGCTAACATAATTTGCAGATGTTCACTGGAATTGTTAAGGAGCCCGATGACTCATATTTGATAGTCAAATGTGTTATAAATAACAACATTATACACTGTATCTGGTTAACTGGGTTCATGCGTGAGCTGTTATGTTACGTCAATTTGTTTCTCGCCTATTAGGTTGGGCAAAGAAACTAAATATAATTTAAATTATTGACGCGAGTGGTGAGCTTTTCCATATGTGTTCATTGTCTTATAGTCATATTTAGCAAATATCACAATAACATATTGTCACTTTATTGAACGTGTATCATGCATTGATGATCATGCATGGCATGATATCAAGTCGTTAAAAATAGTTGCCACAGTTACCTTCCCAATGAACGAATAAATTGAGTTCACTTAAGCCCCAATAAGTTATCTAAATACAGATATATATATATATATATATATATATATATATATATATATATATATATATATATATATATATATATATATATATATTTATATCATTATGACCTGATTTTGCGATTACCCGTAGTTGCATAAAAACAGTAACAATTTTTGTTGTTGTGAGAAATATGGACTGAAATAATGAAAACGTTGGTATATTTTTTATCACCTTTCCTTGTTTAAAATAAGTTGGCTGAATAATTCACTATATCGAGCCATTTGTGTTGCTAGATAGTTAAATAATGTTTGATTGCTACGAAATGAGGTTTTCATAAAGTATTTGTTTCCTTGTGTTCTCTTGCGAAGTCAGTTTTTATGAGACATTTGATAGAGAATTTGCACCACCACTGTCAAACATAGCTGACTTTAGGACCAATGACCAATCAGAAACATTTAAGCATAAATGATTTAGCATTTAAAATATGATAGCTAACTATTGGAAAGTGTCGGATTAATTATCATAAAATATATGTGAGTAAAAAGCCTTAAACAATATTGATTCTGTGATGGAATTAGCGATAAGCGAGTATCGCCATAAAATGCTACCTGAACCAAAGACAAATGATAAATGTCCACACCTATCTGACCTAAATGATCAAGCATGATGACGATGAGGGCAATTGTTTTAAAATATTAAGCTAATACAAACACCGGTACGGACGATTTCATGCAGTTCAAATGTTATGCACCTGCAATGTTGGTGTTGCAGTTTCTTGCAGTTTCTTGTAATAAGTTGCAAGGCCATATAAACGTGCAAAATGTAAATTACGAACTGTCTAAATATAGTTCAAAAAGGAATTTGTTTTCCTCTTCAAGCCTGTTTACACACCTCCAAGCAACTAACCATTTGTTAGAACACGAAACCGCATGGCCGTTATCAGTTCTTTTCTCATATTTCATTATCTCAAATGTAATGTAGGTCAGTGGAATTTCCAAAGTTACGCAGGATTTTAAAATAACACTATGACTCATAATGGATAAGAAAATGACACGTGAATAAAGGAAAAACAATTATTTAGTTTGCTGCTTCTTGGTCAAGAAACATTTAATGTATGTGTTGCATTTACACGTCTGAAACAAAGGCGAGTGAAATACAAGAGTGGCGACATTTTGTCTCAGGCTTTATTTATATCTTCTGTTTAAGAGTTCTTTCTAAACTCTTTATTTAAATGTTTCTTCTTTAATAGCCATTCCTCTTTCTTAGGTTATCACACGTTTTGCTTGTATTGCATATTTAATTATATAATATATAATAATACATGTATTTATTGATTTATATATGACACAAAATGATGTACTTGTATCCTTTAGATCATAAATGCTTAGGTTTATGTCTTAAATTTGTTTGAAGTGTTAACATAATATAAAGAGTACACTCTGATTAATAATGTTATTTACAATTATATTAATGATTTTATCTTAAAAACCCTTGCACGACACTGAATCTGTAACAGCAAATTTAAAATGAGTTAGTACTGAAGCAAAATGAGGAAAACATGAATTAATGCTTTCATGTTGATTAAAAAACATGTAACATTGGTCAAAGAAAATGATAGATGCTATGCATGTTTGCATGTATGTATGTATGTATGTATGTATGTATGTATGTATGTATGTATGTATGTATGTATGTATGTATGTATGTATGTATGTATGTATGTATGTATGTATGTATGTATGTATGTATGTATGTATGTATGTATGTATGTATGTCTGTATGTATGTATGTATGTATGTATGTATGTATGTATGTATGTATGCATGCATGCATGCATGCATGTATGCATGCATGTATGTATGTATGTATGAATTTATGCATGCATGCATGCATGTATGCATGTACTAATTACAATAGTGTTGGCATTATAATATAAAGCAAAATGAACGATATTTCATGTTAAAGATTACTGAGGCATTTTATAATAAAAAAAATCGCACGGAAAATATAATGTTTGATGCAATATACACAATATCGTTTTTCTTAGCATCATTAAAGATAATAAGTATAACAGACGTTTTGATTCAATGATACTGGTTATATCGTTTCCACTGTGTTTACTTTATTAGTAACATTCCACTGGCGAATCTCTAATGTGTTACGTTTCACTTTCTTACTTCGGAAAGGAATTCTTGACATCTGAAATTGAAATCATCTAACAAAGGCACGTATTGAAACTTTTCAAATGTGTGATATAAATATGAAAAATTCCATTTTGTTCAATTGCAATCATTTCAGTGCCTCATACCCAGATAATTTCGCAAAGAACATGATATCTACAAAACGTCACTTGTCACATGTAGACATATAGAACGCTAAGATGTATTTTATTTGTTTATTATCGAATCACGCGACTCTGTGTTGTTAAGGAACATATATTGATTGTGGTGTTTATTCATATGTCGTTGCGTTATATTAATTCTTAAATTAGCGATAGACAATTTTTATGCGTTCTGTGAAATGATTTTGATATATGTACCCCGGCTTTAAAATGATCTTTCAAACTTAAATTAATAGGTCAAAAATAATGTAATAATATGTATGTTGAATTAAACAGTAATACAGTATATTTTAAATAAAATAATCATGAACAGAACAACTCAAGTATAACTATGTTGTAAATATCTAAAAAATGGAAACAGTCTTATTCAAACAATTCGGTTTAATATTGCAAAGATGTTCAATACAAGTTTGAGAAGGAAACCATATTGTACATTTTAGTCAAACTAGAATTCTGATAAAGACATTTCAAATCCAGTACGGGACATTATTTGATTTTACACAATCCTTAAAATAGCGTCTTTATTTAACGTAATTACAGTCATAATTTGAACAGTTTGTAGTTTGTTCTATAGAAAATACTCTGGACTATTTGGAGACATTATCAAATATTAAATCGTCTTTGAAACAGTAATTTTAAACGAGAATGGAAGATTTCGTTGTCATACCATTTCCTTGAGTGATATTGCTAACCTTAAACACAACCTGAACAAAACGTCAAGGTATATTTGTGCACAAATCTACAAGAGAATGTGAATGTTGTTATGACAAACATTTTTATCAGCACTTATGGGCCTTTAAATACTTTCAAATAGGGACGAAATGTTTACGTTACATAGGTGTGAATGTCTTGCAATTGAATCCTGCACTAATCCTAGTATCACATTTGTAAGACAAATCCATCATTGGAAGATGCAATTGTGCGGGCAAAATAATATTCCAATGCGTCGTCACAGATGAAAATCAAAAACAGAGAATGTCACGTTTCTCAGTTTGATGACTACTAAGTTTCACATATACCTTCACCTATATGGGAAATATAGACTTATCTCCATTTGTTATACAGTTATAGGAGACGATAAACAGCATGTTAAAATAAGCACACACACACTCACAGAATGCTTTCCTACAATATTGATAAATATATATATATATATATTTTATTTTATACTCTCTGTTATATCATTTGCGAGCGACCTCTAAAATATTGAGTTACATTTGCTATGGCATGCTAACGTCATTTTATCTACAAATACATGTACCAGCCATGGAGTAAATTTTTTTTGTCATCAACTTACAGCACAAGGAATTTCGTGTATTCCTAAATACGTGTGACAAATTCAAACTGTATCAGATATATTTTTTATCAGCTCAGAGCTCAGTTGTAAAAGTAGGGATCTGAATACCATTTTTATAAAACTTATATTACATATTATCGTGTTTCCAGGGTACGATAAGTTGTTAATTGTTTAACTGTATGATATTAGAGTAATTTATTATGCATTCAGAATATGTATTTAACGGACAGAGAACCATCGCGTGTGGTCAGAAATATGTTTATTTATGATAAAAAATACATTTATTTAAAATTTGTTTTTCCGGGAGGTTGTAAACCCATATCATAGTGTATTAAGATTTTTTACGTTCAACTCACATAACGACTATAACTGTGTTAAATGTATTAATTAGAAGGCCTTGTATCTCCATCATTTGTAATCAATTAAAGTACTACACAAAGGCATGGCATTCAATTCAAACTTGTCAAACTAAGGTCTGAAATCTAATACAGATAAAGTAAAACCAGACCTGAGTTTACTAGGAAGGTGCATCAAAGTAGAACATATTCATTCCAATGACTCAAACCGGGGGAATTTGGCATAACGTAATATATATACATAAAGCGCGACGTGTCAAAGCTTGATGTAAAATGTGCTTAAATTATCATGTTATATATATATATATATATATATATATATATATATATATATATATCTTTAACATGATTATATATATATATATCTTTAACATGATTATATATATATATATATATATATATATATATAACATGATAATATATATATATAACATGATAATATATTATATATATATATATATATATATATATATATATATATATATATATATATATATATATATAATCAACATGGCATGGGACCACTTTCCATCCAGAAGTTAGAAAACATAGCTATACTAACAGGTTGAAGCGATTTTAATGTAAGATGTTAATAATGTACCATTGTATAGGACGTAACGAGTTAATGTGCTTTTGGAACGTCTGAATATATTCATAGTTTACTTTGTTCGTTCATTTCTTGACTTCACCAGGAAATAACATCAAGACTAATATTAAAAATATTTTAGTCAATTAATTTAGGTGTCTTGATAGCTAAGGTAGGCTGTCCAATAAGCTTGCCTTTGCCATAGGTTTAGATAGCGGCTAAGTGTACATGTGTATGCCACATCAGTGATTACAGATACTATGAGGATGTTTAAGGACTTTAGTTTCGATTCTACATAAAAACCATAATGCAAAAACCTAAGCCACTATTTCACTTTTTCTGCTTGACGTAATGAAGAAAGAGTTGCAAGGATATGAAATGACAAATAATCCTGTTTCATCAATCGACGTATGATGCCTGAATATAACTCTTTAGTCAAATAATATCTCACCTGTAATGCATGTATAAATGTGTCAAATATCTTAGCGATGTTAAACAGCTTTGCTTCCTTGAAGCCTGTCTGCGTCCAAAACAAATAATAAACTAAAGGCTAATGACGTGTTAGATAACTTATCGTTTATTGCAGTATTTGTTTAAAAGAACCCAAATATATAGCATACACATCATTAATAAGTAGAATGATGCTAACGTGAAGGATTTAGGTTGCCATCTAGATTAACTCTTTATTTATATGTATAAATATTACCACAGTTGATATGTTCACAATGTTTTACATTTATGTTTTAGGCGAACGTTGCTGGCGGTGATTTCGAAATTATATTCTTTTCAATCAGTCAATTAATATTTATGTACTTCCTTTAATACCAGATAGTTAGTGCTAATATTCCCACTTTATTCGATCGTTTGAAACATGTCGAATGTTCATCGCTAAGGTTCATGCTGCATGTCATATGGTACTGTTAACGGAGTATTCTTGTTAATAACTTGATAGTGTCTTGGATGATGCTTGTATTAACTTGGTTTATCTGAAAAAAAGATAAAGACATGTTTAAGTATATAATATAAAATACTAAGTAGAATTTGCTCTGTTTGTTTTCTTCTAAATATTTGATGCAAAACCAACTTTACTCTCTTTCCATGAAGGAAACGTTGAGTTCAAAGATGAATACAATAGTTTTCAATTCTTTCTCATTGGTTGGTCGCTTATATTTATGTTGTGGAAATGAGAAACAGTTGCATGTTTGTTTGCGAAAACGATAGTGCTTGTGCTTATTATTTTATGGAACTAAATAATCCCTAGTTCGACTTCATGTACCTAAATATTTTCCCGTGCTTTGATCACAGTTCGTTAACTATAATTGGAAATACATACTTTTTGCACACGTATATATATATATATATATATTAAAAGAATGAGGAACAAAGTACATGATTGGTTTAACACGAATGTAAAAGACAAAAGTCATATCATAGATGGTATAGATGAAATATATAACTTCTGCTTGATGGTGTGATATTCCATTATGTTTATTCTATTATTCTATATTACCTCACTTCTAAACCTAAATGATTGTGCAATGTTGATCATCTATAATATATACAATTAATATTGTTGTATTTCTAATGATAATCCTATGTAGGAAGTTGGTCGCATACTCTTCATTGAATGTTCTCACCTATCTTTTTTACGATTTACCCTGCGCAAAACGGAAATGCATAAACACACACAAATCAACATTTCTGTTATTATTTTGATTTTGTTTTGTACGTATATACTTACCAACTTTATTGCATTATTCATAGATTATTATTTGTTTATATAAAAAAAAATTTAAATTGTATCCAAGCATATTGTAATGGTACAGAAATGTAACTGCATTGTTCATATGTGTACATTTCAATAATGTATTCAATTATACCAACTTAAAGTCTTTCAACACGTACGTCAGTTGAGTGATATCAACATAAGAACCACATTTTTGTTTACGTACATGGACCACTTGGTTGTGCCCACACCATTTATTTCCTCTATTCACATGGCGACCATAAATATAAAGGTGAGTTTTGATAAAGAAGCACGTTTTCAAGCTTCTTTGTATTTTTTTCTATTTATTATGCAGACGATCATTTCAAATACTTCGATTATCTGCACCGTTCCGATCAAACTGATATTAATTATGCAATGGTATCTACGTTCGTTTCTTATATATACGCCCTGAGCTAATATGTATGCAGTTCACATTGAACATGTTTGGAAAATTGAATATGGAATTATATATTCGGCCTACATTGCCTCCCTAAACCAATCAGATTTTTTCAATAGTAAGGCAATGATAAGGTTTGTGAAATTTAGCTTCATGAAAGTTGTGTAAGTATCTAAGCATATTTCTACTTGATGACAGACTAATTGGTTGGTGCTTTCACATATTGTGTGTGCATGTAAGTATGTTTCCCTCTACAACTTCATCTGTGACACAATTGTATATAATTCATTTTCAATTTTGTTAATATTGCAAAAGTATATAATAGTTTGTTCAATCTTTAAAGAACCCGCATGAACATATTTTCCGAAGTCACAGAAATATACAGTCATTGGTACTACATTACATATACAGTGCTATATACAAAGGAGATACATCCCCTCATTTCAGAAAGTCAGGACAAACATGATTGCAGACATCTATCTGTAACATTCTTTGGTAATGATATCTAGAATGAAACCATCGCATTGAATGAATATTACTACCTCATCCAAATTCTCTCTCGTTGTATGACCATGTTTTTTTTTAGATAATTGAGTAATATTGCAATTCAGTAGATCTAAGAACTCGTTAAATTGAAATATGAAAACTATGTACACTCAGAGTTGTCTTAATACGATACTTGTAATTTTACAAAACGTATTATGCTTTTAATAGCAATGTTATTGCCTTTGTATTACATTTTGATGTATATACTTTAATTTTGTATAAGTCTTAAAACGTTATAAATGTTTAAGAAACAGGGTACACTTTCAAATTCAAAACAAAATCTTATTGTTTCATACTGTCACTCATTTCTACATTTATTTAACACAAGAGAATAACTCTTTTCATAACGGACTTTCTCGTTTGTGTTTGGAAGCTTTCTACAATACAATCGGTGGTAAAGCACGTATCTTGTGGATTCAACCGTATTGTTAACGGTTTCATTTCTTGATACATAAATCTGTTTACTTTAATTCCTTTCTAAATGACTTATGATTTATCGTCAATACTTATTTTCAGTTAGTGCTTTGAGCAAAATATATTGTAGATGTAGGAATGTTTGAGCTTTTATTTCGTTTAACAGCAAAGGCGTTGAAAGATTATTGCCGCTAGGAGTCAATGAAAACGAAATTATTACAGAATCAAATCTACAATTTACAATGAATTAGTTTAAAATCATTTAAGCAATTAGAAAGGTAGATTAATTAGTTTCCAGCAGAACATATTTTTATTATGTTTAGTTAAATTGATGTTCAGTTCAAATATTGTTTGATTTTATTGTCAACATTAATGCTCATACATACCTATGCTTCAAACCACAACAACTAATTGTATGCAATAAACTAATAACCAATGGGATAGAAAACAAAACGACACGAGAAAACCATGACTTTATTTCACTCTCCCTTTCTCTTTTTCTCTCTCTCTTCCTCTCTCTCACTCTCTCTCAATCTCTTCCTCTCTCTTCATCTCTCTTCATTATTTCTTTCTTTTTCTCACTCTGCACACACACACACACACACACACACACATATATATATATATATATTTATATATATTCATATATGTGTGTGTGTGTGTGTGCGTGTGTGTATAGTCAAAACAAAATGCTTCATTTCTTTATCGATAGGCAGGGTATCCGATATTTCTCTTTGCATAAAGCGAGAAATTACCCAGTATTTTGTCGTAAAGTGGAAGCAGTCGTAATCTTTCATACGACGACGTGTCATATATTATTGAACTCTACTGTATTGGTTATTCTGGTTTAACATGAACATTAAATAAAAATAAATAATCAAGTAGAGAACTGAATTATAAGTGCTTTGAGGCATTATCATGGACCGATGCTTTTTAACATAGGATGATATCAAAATCTGTTTTAGAAAATTAAACTATAAAAGCATGGAATATAGTTAATAATCCTGTTTAGTTGTAGTAGCAATACAATGTTCTGGAATACATTCTAACTGAAATTTGTATATAATTTGCTCTATAGTAACTCATACACGTTTGCAAGTAATTTCAACTTAAATTTCGTTCCTTCTATCTATCTATCTATCTATCTATCTATCTATCTATCTATCTATCTATCTATCTATCTATCTATCTATCTATCTATCTATCTATCTATCTATCTATCTATCTATCTATCTATGTATCTATCTATCTACCTATCTATCCATCTATCTGTCCACAAAGAACGAGTGATAGATAGAGAGATTCATTCATTTATATATATCATTATTCGAATATGTACGCCTAATTTGCTGTAGTTTTTAATATACGCAATGCCCATAGTTGTTTCATGTAATAGAAAAAACACCCGGCAAAATAGGAAGGAAACTAAAAATACTCGTTTCAAACTTACAAATTGGAGTTGACATAATAGGACAAGCGATTATGATGATTTTGGTTTATTTTCTGGAGTGACTGATGTATTGCATCTGGTGTATGTTTCCTTTCAAATATCTCAATCAAGTTGTAATTCAACAAAAGGATTGTTTGAAAATAATGTTTCTATATTAATGGTACTATGTATTTATGTCAATATATCAACAATAAGACAATGTTCGTCACTGTTTTGCAAGCAAAGCAGAAATGATTTATAATACACAAACTTTAAATTAGAATATGTTTTAGTGAGTTTAATATCTTACTGATACAAATGAATCAATGAATATTTGGACTTTTACTATAAGTACAGATTAAAATGCATTTACACCACTATATTCTGGCAATCATGTATTTAATGAACTATATATTTACGTACGTATGTACGTGTTCGGTATGACAGCATCGGTATCAATAATATAAAATAATCCGTTGCCAAACTTAGATTATATATTACCTTGTATCGTGTCCAAAACTATGATATAAGTAAGTATATTGTATTTGATCAAAAATCTTAGTACAGGAGATTATTGCAATCACGTGATACGTGCAATAGCCTTGACCGTCTAATATGTGTAATATCGAGTACTGAAAACAAGGCAGTCTTAGATAAATATCTATAAAAGATTGCGTTTATACACCCGTCATTCACGTGAGTGGTTTTTCCCAATGAAGTAGGTTTTGAAGTCAGTAACTTTCCATATCCACTATATAAACTGTAAGACTGATCAATACGGTTATTTGCCAAGGTCATTGTCTCATGTTATTCGTGTACGTATGCAATATCGGCTCTTCTACTTTCTATGCATGGAATGCAATTGTCGGATTAAAGCATTGAAACCTTACAAAAAGAATTTACTGTTCGTGTTCTTTATTTTCTGAAAATACCTTGGTCTTATGACTCCGTTTACTGGAAAACCCATTCACGTGCAAGCTACGTGTTTAAACAGAACCTATGTATAATATATCACATGAAGGATAGGCGGGAATAATGTGTCATGGCTCGATTGAAATAGGTTACATGAAGGCCGCTTGAAATGTGTTGTGACAGTTATGAAAATATTTGAAGCATAATATTCGAATCTACTCATACATAAAACAGGTATAATAATAGATGGCTTGATGCAGAAATTACAATGTCGAATATGAATTACAGTCAATAGAAAAGAAATATTTTGTGACGTAAATTTGAAAGCAAACTGACAGCTGTTGTAATGAACTTAATACAATTTTTATTGTTTTATGTGCATTGACTGTCAGTATTAATGTCGACTATATAAACACTGGTACAGAAACCTTTGACGGTTTAACAATGTTTAGATATTAACGTTCATCTTCTGAACGTTTAGATATTAACGTTTAGATATTAACGTTCAACTTCTGAATCAGTATTGGTACTAGCTGTACATACCATGAAGATTTAAGATGACATTTTCAAACCTCTTCATATGATGATTTAATTTTCAGTGATTAATCGTTTTTTGTCTTTTTTAAATTAAAACCCAACATTAGGATTGTTTTAAAAAAATTGTTCTATGTTACTAATACTATGTATTTATGTCTAAATATCAAGAATAAAACAATATTTGTCACTGTTTTGCATTGTTTTCCGATTTGAATTAGTTAATTATACACAGACTTTAAATTAGATTTGGCTTTATATCTTACTGGTATAAACTACTCAATGGGTATTTTGACTTTTACTACATGTACAGATTATAATGCATTTATACCGTTGTATTCTGGCAATCATGCATTTAATCAACCTATATATTCACGCACGTATGTTTGTGTTTGTGTATGACAACAACGGTAACAATAACATAAAATAATCCATTGCCAGAGTTATAGAATCTATTCACTTGTGGCTAATATTATGATATAAGTAAGTATAATGTGTCTGATAAGAGATGACAAACAATCACACAATAGTCTTTTGTGTCACGACGCCACCTTAAAGACAATCGTTTTTTAGATAGCAGACAGCGTATTTGTACAAACGGAATTTATATATTTATATTGGTTATTGTTTTGTTAATAATGCTCTCCTCTTTCAATCATTTTTCTAGATAGAAGAAACTAATGTTAGTACAATAAGTAATTTATCTATCATATATTTATATTGGTGATTGATGTAAACAATAACCATTCATTTTGTTAATTATGCTCTCCGCTTTCAATCATTTTTCCAATTAGGCGTGTCTGTGCTTGTATTACAGTACATATTTATTGATGCAATCAGGTGAGACATGCAAAAGCCTTGATCTTCTAATAGGTGTAATATCAAGTACTGAAACTGTACCAGAACAAGGTAATCTTAGATAATTATCGGTAACAGATCGGGTATATACACGCGTCATTCACGTGATTGGTTTTCCCCAATGAGGTCAGTACATTTCCAGTAAAATGTATCATCCGTCAACAACATGCAAGATATAGGAAGAATGAACAATACGGTCATGGGCATCGTGGTATCCTATATTATTCGTGTACACGTGGTCATTAATGATTGGTTCGTTCGCTATCTCCATTGAACATGAATCAGCAGAAATATCAACGTGTGGTCGCTGATCATGTGTCCTCCTGATGTCTAATATTAGCACAAAGTCTTAGGGAATTTCCGTAATTTCCAGTTCCAAAATCATATTTTCTTTAAATTTCGATAATTTCCAGTTCTAAAAGTATATTTTCTTTCAAGGGATTTCTTTGCATAATTTTGGCAAACCTGAAAGTTTATTATATAAGTAAGACTGTCACTTTACTTGACACGATGATAAAGAGGAACACTTCTATTGTCACTAACACCATTAAAGAACGTACACATCAAACTGTGGTTTCACTCAATCATATTTAGTAAAGAATGTTTAGCATCAAGAAACAACCCTGATGTAAGACTTGTTGCTATTTCGGTATTACATTATCTGGTATTTCAATTTCTGAGATGGCTTAAGCGGATAAAACGTCCGCGTCATGTGATGAATGTCACGGTTTCGAACAACAAACTAGTCATACCAAAGACTCACCAAAATGGTACTAGCAGTGGTCTTCCTTGGAGTTCAACAGTACGTGATTAGTAGTAGGACTTGTAGGCCTGGTATCATACTAATCTGATGGGTTGTTCATGGCGCTACACGTCTGCGGCACAATGCCCAAGTGCTCGACATTATTATTTGAACTGTCACACTTCGTACATTGTAGCGATATTACTGTATAACAGGGCAATTGTTTATTTGATATAGCACTCGTAAAGATTTCCATTTAAAATGAATGAGGCAATCCTCGTTTTCTCTTAATGAACTAGTTTTACAATCCATGATATATTGACGATGCCCTATACGTCTATCTATCTGTCTATCTGCATATGTATCTGTCTAGCTATGTATGTATCTGTCTAGCTATGTATGTATGTATGTATGTATGTATGTATGTATGTATGTATGTATGTATGCATGTATGTATGTATGTATGTATGTATGTATGTATGTATGTATGTATGTATGCATGCGTCTATCTATCTGTCTATCTGTATATGTATCTGTCTAGCTATGTATGTATGTATGTATGTATGTATGTATGTATGTATGTATGTATGTATGTATGTATGTATGTATGTATGTATGTATGTATGTATGTATGTATGTACGTACGTACGTACGTACGTACGTACGTACGCACGCACGCACGCACCCACACACGCACGCATCTATCTATCTATCTATCTATCTATCTATCTATCTATCTATCTATCTATCTATCTATCTATCTATCTATCTATCTATCTATCTATCTATCTATCTATCTACCTATCTATCTTACCTATCTATCTGTGTGTATGCGTTTTTCGCACGTGTTATAATCAAACCCAAAAAAATATTTAAAATAAGTTCAAAATATTAAAATACTGATTTCTTCTTCATCGTCAAAACTGCGGTTTGTATGCATTTGTTTCTCTTTACAATTGGATGCCACTGTTCTTGAAATGAGATGCGACTGCTTGTCCGTCTAGAGATTAATAACAAAATGTTTGTTGGTTCTGCAAAACATATATCAGTCCTAAATTCCAATAATATACTCCGTCAATGACTATTTTTCATATGTTAATGCAACTTTTATGATGAAGACGTTTAACTATGGAAACGTTCCATTTATCACTTGATACATTTCGTGTTTTGTCGTGTAATTAGTTTCATTTAAGACTTACAGAGTAGTAAGACTATGTGTATGTATACAATATACATTTCTCTACGATGTCATGTTTATACATTCCTGATGCTGCCACTATTTAGTTGCAAAGATACTAAACTACGTTCCGTTATTGTTCAACCAATAAGTATCTTTATGCATCATTCATTTATTTTATAATACCTTAATAATTTATCGCTTCATAATTAATTAATTGCATTCAAAATTCATTACAAAATTAATTTTTTCTGCACTAGTTAATAATATAAATAATAGTTTCGATTGACGTTCGAGATTAAATCGTAATTAATATTTTACTCAATGTTTTTATAGTAAAATATTGCTCTGCTCAATGTACTTAGCTTGTCAAACAAAGACCGCACAACTACTATCATACAATTTGCACCATGTAGATTACGAATATAGGTCAATGCCATAAATACTCGCCTACGAAATGAAATCTCTCTACCAGTCTCTCTCTCTCTCTCTCTCTCTCTCTCTCTCTCTCTCTCTCTCTCTCTCGTCCAACGTTGTTTCTTTGTACTGAATACGAGACAGAGACTATAAACATACATTTACTCATAACATATTCACAAAGCATATTTATGTACACATCGTCACCCTTTGTTGGATAGAGTCCACGTTGGTAATGTAATAATAAATACGTACTGCTCATTTCATAACTATGTTTTAAACGCTGGTTTCAATATAAATTTGTATTCTACCCTCGATGCAGGGATTGATGTCTTAACATGTAATGTTTACCTGATTTGAAACTTATATTCTCAGAATAGTGCGTAAACGTAGCAGATATGTGTCGTAAAACTCTAGGTTGTAAACCTATAATGCACTAGGGGTTTAGTTATCCGTGTTGTTGCTAATATTGCCGTAATATAGCGGCGATATCACTAACATGTTTTTTCTTCGTAGTGCTTGCTTGCTATTTAATATTTGTTTATAATATAGATATTTATAATATAGGTAAATCACTAATTTTATTCCTGTTAGTTTCATTTAAAGTATTTGTATCATTGATTATCCAGTGAAATTTGAAAAATTTCAAAAATGAAATTCTAGTTTATAATCTGGATATAACGCTTGCTACTTGTCTTTGCATTTCTGCTAATATCTTTTTAGCAGTTCGCCAAATGAGAATTTCTCAAGAGAAGCTATTGCAAAAAATTCTTCTGACTATCACCATATGGATCTAAGACGGAACAATAACTTGTTATTAATACTTGTCCACCGAAAATGTTAGCTAGCTCTATCTCAGTTTGACTGAAAAAAGAAACATAATGAATACAATTGAGGATATGACATGTAGGATTGATAAAAGTGCATATGCGAAATATGCATGTGAATGAATAGCTTATCATAAACTATTGAATCAAATACTCTGCATTGACAATAAAATGTATAATTAATATTTTAATTAACACTACGGTCTCTGTTATCATTTAACAGGTATTCAACATCGTTGTAACCACCGCAGCTGCATTGTTTAATAAGAACATTAACCTCATTAACCTTTGTAGTCTAACCACACATGTATCTTCCCTTAAGGGATTGTGATAAAACAGTTACCTGAAATTAAGAGCCGTTCATGTGTTGTGTAATGGTCTTTAAACTACAATTAAGTTCTGTATTTATACGTTTTCTTAATATGATTATCATTGTATCAATAATATTTTTTATCACTTTAGGTTATTAATGTAAGTTGTTAAGTTGTTATTGTTTCTATACATTTACTATTTCATATTATTACAGTATTGCCTTTCAGCAAAGGCAATACGTAATGCAATAAGGAATATGCATATAGTACTTTGCAGCCGTTTTGTTAGGATTCATATGATAATTTGTTCTTGAAAAAGAGTAAGATTACTTGGAGCAAGCTTCTAAAACACAGACATAATGCATATTTAAAGGGAATATTATTGATGATAGATAATAGAACAACCAGTAGTAATCACATTGCGGGGATTGGTCTCTATAAGTAGTAATGGTAAATGTTCGACTAAAATCATCTTTAAAATATGCTAATTTTGCTGTCACTTGCATGACTTACTCAGGGTAGATAGCGCTAACACTAATAACGTTGAAATGTGTACTTATGTTCTCGTTATTTCATTTCAAGTGTGCTTAGATTAGTATTCTGCTTCAACAACTGTGCACCTCGATGGCATGTGATCCTACTTTTCTGATGTCATATAGTTCAGTGTATTCAATGTCAGTGTATTACGTCTAATAAAAGCTGTAATTCTTAATCTCAAACTCATAAAGGCAGCTGTAATTGACAGTTTGCATACACAGTATGAAAAACGTTGCTTTGGATGCAAATCACGTATATAACAGAGTTCATTTTTCTTCACCTGATGTTGATAAAGAGCTTGCTGCTAATGAGGAATTATATTCAAAAGTTGGAAGCGTTATCAGTCTAATCGGTAATCCCAGTAAATGCGCAATCGGAGTTTGCTATATTTCATCCATAAAGTTTACAAAGTTCAAGCACATTATGCTTATTCAAAAATAACTGTTTTTATGTTATTTTATGAGAATCAATACAAATACAAATACAAATACATAAGTAAACTATATAGTAAATCTTTGGTTGAAGTAGGCGATATGGAATAGGAAATGATCTTGGTATGACTGACTCGATAGCCTGAAAGTAAGTAACATAAAAAGCAAAATCAAGGAATTAAGTAACATACAACAAATACTAAATTTCCATATATATAACTTGAAAAGTGCAAAGGAACAAAGAGTAGTTTGATTTATGCATTATGGGTCCACAATTAGAAATTGTTGCTATGAATGCTAATCATGGATGCCCTGATGAACCAATATCCGTTAATAGTTAAATGTACGGATATTTTACAATCTTTTTCGCATTCGGTCAAAAGATAAACTTTGGTTCTATTATTGATTTTTATTCATGTCATTATTCGTTAGGTTCTTCTTAACTACGTATCGTAAACGTGGATGGGATAAAATGCGCACTTTACAAGGAAATAAAACGCTGAATGAATGGTGATGTTAAAAACATACATAATGGCAGTTTATTGATGAGGCTAAAATTAAGAAATTTATGTGACTACGTGTTCGTGCATTTGTCGTAAGCATTTATTTATTTATTTATTTATTTATTTATTAAATATCGTTGAAAGGCTTGCTTTTTTTTAAAAGGGTCATCGAGTCAAGTTTTCTTCAAATGTTACATTGAAAAGACCGAATTGGATCAAATGCCTCTAAAAGGTGCGTGCATTAATAATTCGTTAGGTCACTTACGTACATTTCCATAATTTTTTATTACACTCTTGCGCAATAACAATGTTATTCAAGCAGTATACATCTGTCGTCTAATAGTGCCCTGAAAATAGTTGCATGTTTCACATATGTGCATTTCAATTTTGTCAAGGAAATATGCTAGTAAAAAGTGTTTGGGAACTTCCAGCATCCATCATTACAAGAACCTCAGTCACACTGTCTTATGAAAACATAAACTGCCAAACGTGGACCACAACACAATATCTTTCATGCGCATACGCACCTCTTTTTTCAAGTATGGTATTCTACTCTCTTTGCTGCGCCTTTTCAGCTTGGATCGTTTTACCAGTTTTCTATTTGATCTTTCTGCAATTAGCTCATGGTTCCAGACGATCAAAGTCACTCTTGTCAACAACGATCTATCAATCATTAACACATTAATTGTACAATATTCTCTTTATAATGAACTTTAACATATACTAATTATTAATTAACATATACTAATTCATTTTGCTAATCGAACTTAAATGACTGAGATAATATGAATTCAGCTTTTATATATTATATATAATAGTTTTGTATAATGCATTATCAAATATCTGGGTTGTTTTAAAGAATAATTGCATATTAAAACTTACGTGCATTATTATTTCCAATTTCCGAATTTGTTTTATTTTTGTATAATGAATTTATTTTCTGTCATCTCTTACATACAAATGTATATGCTTTTTACGGATTGTATATGTTTAGCTTTTAAATTCAATGGTAACATTGGGATAGATTCTTAAGCATCTATAATTCGGTGCAATTTAATTTTTACATGTGTGATTGCATTTAAAAGCGTATATCCTTGAAAAAGTCATACACCTTAAGTGTATTTAATGTTTTTTTTCTTTGAATTCAAACTTAATCTGAGCTCAGACTAACAGTTGTGAACATTTTGTAAAAATATTACAAGAGATCAACGTGGCCAATAAACATCCGGAAAATGCAATTCAAACCTGCAAGCTTGTCTCCGCAAATTTGTTTTGTGTAGCCGCTCATGGCAGAAGGGAACAGTTTAACCGTAGCAGTGGTGTGAAGTGACGTAGATATTTGATATATTGCCTGACCTCTGTATCCGAATGATCAGTGGAATCCATATTTACTCAAACCACTACAAACTGACCTCTGTTAGTGTAACTGCTACTTTGCTGAGATCGATTATGTTGAAGCACGGTTTAATATCTTGTAACTTGACTTTTGTCTTGCCGCTACGACAGGTACAAGTCAAGTTATGTTCAAGATAACTTTAAACAATTTTATAAGCGCACTTAGGAATGATATATAGGTTTCTAATTTATTTAAGTTTACAAGTAATTTTTTTTACACGATTTTCTGAATACATAGGTCACTATTCCAAAAACGCCATCTGCAAAAGAGTGTTTGAATATACATGCCCAGGAGTTTAGTCAATCATGTATGAGATTTTTTGTGTAGATGAAGTTAATTGATGTGACGCACATGAATTAATAATCATGTACAATACAATACTAGGCTTTTCTTGCCTTGCTGTCTGGTGAACCAACTTAAAACACACACTTATTATATAAAATTAATGTTTGTCACATTTATTAACAAGTGTAATGTGTGTCACTATGCTAATTCAAATCATAATAAGCATCAATCAATAAGCGATAAAACGTTCATTTATTTAACATGAATTTAGTAATATGGAATGGCATATAAATGGGAAGAAAACAAATTGATTAAACGACGAATCGAAAGACAAATGCAAAGGTTATTGATTAACTTTTTTATGTGATGTTGTGAAGCATACTCCACCACGATTGCTCACCGTTACACCTAAAAAATTCTTTACCACGTGACTCTCTGACGCCATTAAGCTATTAAATAGTTGAGGGACGTAAGACACTTGGAACGATATGATTGAAGTAGGAACGGATTCATATAGTACAGATGCATTCTAGCTTTAGGGTGTAATACGTCTGATGCAAACACTTTTCTAGCAATTGATTGATGAAGACAAAGCTTGTAGATAATAATCGCAATTAGTATATACATGAAAGAATGTGAACCATGAGCACACGTATCGAAAAATAACCGAGTTTCAAATGTTCAAAAATCAGATTAAAAAAATATATATTTCTCTGCAAAGTATTAATAGCAAGCGATTGATTTAATTAATCATTCATTGTAGGAATCTCATACTAAGCATACAAAGTTTCTGGATTTATTGTTCTGTTGATATTATGGCTGCCGGAATGCTTGCATGTCGTAATTAAAGAAATGCCTGTTTAAATTGCTAAAATTGACCCATGGTAGTTATGGATCCTTCATCACTGCACATTTTCTGGACATGCGGGCACCTTAGAAGTAGGGACACTCAGACCGTGTCTAGAATCTGTCTCTTACAATTGTTCATGAGATACTTAACTAAAATAAATATGCTAACGTGTTCAGTGGCTTGCTGTGTTGATCTCTGATTCGTAATCTTACTGGATATATCAAATGGACTTACATGAATATACAGAGTTAACATAGTACATAATAGTACGCAAACAAAGTGCACAAAGTACCTTTATATAATTACATGAATCTTATTTTAATTCTCACTGATCATATAAAATGATATTTTGTATGCTAAATTAATTACAATTAATTCTAATTACAAATTATATTTCGTTAATTTCCCCGATGTTTAAATGTATACAGCTAACAATATGTTCTTTTGATTACTATGAAATACAAGGACCAGCTATTAACATTAATTTACACTGTGTCGTGTTCGGAACACCTCTAATATGTACGTATGACAATTGAGTTTACTTTCGGCTTTAAAATTTGACTTAGAATATTTAAAAGCATTTACGTAATGGTGACGTTAGTAGTTTTGATAAAAATGGATGATAATGATTTGTTATTGTTGTATATGTTTTTTATTACATCAACGTGTGAGCAGCAACGTTTCACGTTTACAGGTTTTCTTATAGATTTTATATGAAAAATGTTTTACGTGTGATGTTAACACCACATGGTAATTAAACCCAAGGAGCAAACAAAACAATGATACATTCAACAGGGGCTAGACAGATTAAATGTATCATTTATTCAGATGACTGTTGTCTGTTTCAAATGGGTCGTCACGTCCGTTTGGTTTCTGGAAAGAGAGAACATGAACATTAATTTAGTTAATGACTGATTTCCCACTCATCTCGGCAATGATATGTGAACACACTTAGGGACATTAATTATATTACATATTTAGCCAAAAATATGGTATGTGAATAGGCTTTGCGACATTAATTCTATTACATATTTGATTAAATAGTAAAATGTTGTATATCGTCTAGAATTAGGTCAAAGTTATTGATTTGTTTAGGAGAGGATTCTTGATGTAAAGGTAGCGAAGAGATTAAATATCTGCTCCATTATTATGTTACTTCTAACATTAGTTACAACACCGATGAAATATCCATTACTTTTAAAAGACATACCTTCTTTTCTGACGAATCTTCACATACATATCACAAACATGAAACTACTTTTTTATCAATAAAGATCAAACTTTTCCCCCGATTTTGAGCGCAACACTGGTATATTAATCAATATTTAATTTGTAAATACATCGATACTCTATACATTCAATTCTACTTCAGGTATTGGAATAATATACCTATTTTTAATGTCACGAAACGTTTCTGTAGTTCAGCAAATGTCATTCATTTAAGGAAAATAAATATTTATAGTTTCACATGTTTTCCTAGAACTTGATTCATCCGATATTTTGACAAACGTTAGACCAATTTAATTGGAATTTGTTGCCAATATTTAAAAAATCTCAATCTTTATTTAAGCAAATGCCGTTGATTTTGTATATTCAAAATATTCAATTGCAAGATAAAACAAAACACGTAACAAGACTATTTTTTAGTGCTGCTATTAAATAATATTCCGTGTTTTGTTACTGAGAATAGTTGAAATCTGGAAGAAATGACACCGTCATGACAAACCCTACTAGAACAAACAATAAACGAATCGAGCCACTACACATAAAAGATACACCATGATTTCCGCTTCGAATTTTGTTTTCTTTTTTAATACATAACCTGTTTCAAATAAAAGCACTTATTACTAATTTATTATTAACCAAAACAGATTTGCGTGACAATATTGATATTTACGCAGAATTCTGGGCAATATCTTCAAACATGAAAATGACAATATAAGTGAAATTGTAGGTAATATGTGAAATAGTATGAGATTTGTATAGTACCGTGTTGTCCAACATTTCCGTCATTTTTAGTTAGCTATTGTGTGATGTCGTATCTGAAAAAACAGAATCAAATTTTATAAAGAATAAAAATATATAAAACAATATACGTGGTTATGAAAATGCAATATCATTATTTTGCATGTAAAAATGAACAATCATGACATTAAACAATACGTGAACATGCATAAATAGTTGCAAGCAATTTCTCAACGGACATAAGGGTAACCATAATGTTATCTATAGTAAAAATGCAATGTTTTTAGCATGTCAAATATCGTTTTGTGTCCTTTTTAATTGTACAATGCAATCAATATATTGTATGTGAATATAAATAATTAGATGCAGAGCAGAAATTACACTAAGTAAAACGATATAATTATACACACAAGTATTGCTAAAAACTGAATGAAATATAATTGAATAACAATACATATGTCCACAGGTTGAATTTTACTATTCAAAAGTAGATAAAACATTTTCTCCAGCTAAAGATTGAAGAAACAATGTAGACAATATGAAAGTAACCTCGGTATGATATGTTTCACCAATATGAAATCGTTCCACGAAATATACCATCGAACTTCAATAATAATATAATATGCTATAATGGGGTATTTTGTCAAAAGCAGTGATTCTGATAATTAGTAAATAATTTAATTGATATGAAGAAAAGATATGTAACACTCTAATATTGACCTTTACTTACCTTCTGGGACAATAGCAATTAGAAGATGTACATCTCTTATTGTAGTGGTATTTGCCATATATAATTTTGAACCGAAAAAAACAAAAAAAACGATAGTATGTTCCATCAGGTTTCGTGGTCTCTCTACTGGATCTTGTTGTTCTTGTTGTAGTTGGATCATTCGTTCCTGAGGGCATGTTTACTATATTTATATTGATATCAAACCGTAAAGCAGATGCACCAATGTGTCAGTGATTAGACGCCTATTCCCGGTTTATACAACAACGATGCCCAAATGTTCCATTAATAAGGAAACTTATCCTGGGTTTTGTAGGTGAATCTATTTTTGGTTTGTTGGGATTACTTGAACTTGTCATTGCATGTTTGAATAAATAAGACATTGATAGTGATGAGTCAATACTTCTGTCGAATATTTACTCTTAAAAGCTGTCAGTCAAATAATCTGGAATTTGTATGCAACGTCTTTCAATAACATATTCTAACTGCATATTTACTCTGATATAGTCCTCTTTTGTATTGATTCAAGCGTAGCATAACAAGTATTGTTATGCCATTTTTACATATCATTTTTTGAGAATTCAAAAGGACATATATTAAGTTTGGCAGAAATAAATCGAAACGTAAAAACGGAATGAACTAAAATATCAAAATGCCATATTATGGATCCCATACCACTTTAGATGGTAATGTAATTATTTCTCATTTTGCTGAAAAACTATTTCCATCTATAGAGTACGTTAGCAAGATCAAAGACGATTCTTCAATATTAACGTGTTTACCCATACAGAATCAAAGCCAGAGATTAATTTTAGTCCCTGTTTTCGGAATCTACCCATTTTTTTGCTAGTTTTTACAATTGAAACTAACATCGTTTATTTGACGCTAATCTTGTAAATAAGTAAAGTAATCTTACATTAGCCACACAGTCCAAGGTATCACCAGGTGAATCGTTATCAAAGTGTCACTACTTCCAATGAGCACATATATCACTGAAATGCTATGACAAATACAACAGTATGATACTAAATAAGCGAATCCGTGGATAAAATATACACATGAGCTGCTTGTTATAACATTGAAACGTTTCATTGTTATCACACCAATATCTTGATTCTAATTGTGTTCTTTGTTTTTTACTAATACCATCATCATCATCATCATCATCATCATCATCATCGTTTGACCTAGTTTGGTCTTAGATGCGGTGTACTGCTGAAAATGGAACCAGTTCCCTCCAATCATCACGATCATCTGCCAATACAATACAAATAATGCTAATAATAATAAAACAGCAATGAACAATAATAATAATAATAATAATAATTATTATTATTATTATTTTATTATTATTAGTAGTAGTAGTAGTAGTAGTAGTACTAGTAGTAGTAGTATAATTATAATTATTATTAGTATTATTATATTTATAATTATTATTATTATTATTATTATTATTATTATTATTATTATTATTATTATTATTATTATTATTATTATTATTATTATTATTGTCAGCATTACCAGATGCTTTGCTTGTGTTTTCTAATTCTAGTATAAATTCCTATTTCGACCTTTTAAGTTCTAACAATAATATTCTTTCCAGAGTTTACTTTAAATAAATTTTTCTACCACGAAATGGTAATTTACTAATGATATTTTCGTCTCAACACAAATGCTTTCATCAGCAAAACTAACTTTATTGTCACATATTGAAAACTGTGATAATATTTCTGACATATAGCCATCATTAAACATCACAGAATTATGAAAAACCACGCAAGCTACCCGTAAGCCAGAACCTATCCATATTTTGTCTTCTCTTCTACAGCTAACATATCGTATTTTGTGGAGTTGTAACATATTAAAACGTAGTTGCATGTACAAACCATAACAGTATTACGCACCGTGTTCCAAATAATCATATAACACAGTGTGTTCTACATTACGTGTTGTTTTAATATCTTCGCTTAATAATCTCTCTCTATTTCAAATAAGCACGTGTTCTATACTAATTGCGTCGTCTTTAGACAACAGACACCTCGACAATGTTTCAATTTCGTTATACTTTAGCATCGTGATTACCGTGCAGTTGCACATAACTAAAATTTAATCATACATGACACATGGCCTTTATTTTGTGGAACAACTCTCGTCATAGTCTTGTATTTGTTTTCAATACCATTGTTTTATTTTATCTATTTTAAATGTTGTATCGTTTCGACTTTTTTATATTTCTCTTAATATTCAACATTTATTGATTTTATCGTAATAAGTGCCCCAAAAACGAAATTATAAGTAAGATCTAAAACATATCATGGCTGTCGTGTTTCCTCATATTGACAGAATGTCATGTACCTATCTGAAAACGGCGCTATCGCATATTGCAAGGGAATATTTGTATGCACATGTCGTCATTTGAAGTGCGTCTAAACATTCCACTACGTCTGCATACCAGCCACCATTATTGTAACAAAAAAAGAGATAATTTTGTTTGCAAAATATACATAAGTTGATATATATATATATATATATATATATATATATATATATATATATATATATATATATATATATATATATATACATATATATATATATATATATATATATATATATATATATATATATATATATATATATATATATATATATATATATATATATATATATATATAATCATGTCTCTGTTAATTACAAAATACTTTAGTGATATATGAGCGTTTCACTCCAAGAACAGGAACAGTGCCCAATTAGGAACAATGCCTATTAATGGTATATAGCCCTTAGATAGTGTGTATTATCGAAAGGCCTCAGAAATTAACTTTATGTTAGTGAGTGGTAATAAATACAACATTTGTCTGTTATACCGGTGTTATCAGTCAATCTTGGTAAATATGTACATTACATTCCTGGTGGTTCAATGTTTTCTCTCTGAGAAAGAAACAATGCTATTTCCGTCATAGAATAGTTATTATGTACATAATTAGGATACATTGAAATCGTACTATTACAATTTTGTTCCCGATGAATCAAGATCCCAGCATGATGAGTAGCTGCTTCGACTGACCCTTTCCGAAAATAAAGGACATATGTGGCTAAGAAAAGGTTAAAAAGGTTGGACGCAATCAGGAGGCAATGTTAGAAACTGTACTTAACTGGTTCAGTGCGATATAATATGCCAGTGTGTATCTTTGCTTTACTCACCATTAATCCGTGAGACATAAAGATAAGCTATTACTATTTACTATCATAAACAATTATAGGTATAAATTGGGTCAATACATTTATAAATAGATCGATATATTGGTATAATGATTACTTTGATTTATAATTACTGCAAACTATTTGTATGAACCATAATCATATTAGCACAATGTTCAAATCAAAGTTTAATCAATCTTGAAAAGGGTGTGAAGAACAGTTGTGAGATGTTTTCTTCACTTTCTAATTCCATTAAGTATAGATATCCTCAGAAATAGCTGAAACATGAACAGTGAACAATTACTTTATTCAGCAAATTAGAAACCAAATTTAAAACGTTAGATAATATTTGCTTTACTTTCGTACAGAAAATATAGTGTGAGTAAAATAGACAAATAAAATGTTGAGGTCACAAATAACATGTTAAATAATTTACCTCTTGTAAATCTGAGAGATGGACATTTTTTAAATCATTAATTTGCTCATTTTCGCGACGTCATGGAATGTTTACAACACCTGGTTTTGTCCTGAAAACAGATTAATATGAGTATAATCTAAACGTAAATATTGAAACTGCCACAAGATTTTTTTTTCACATACCAATTAGAACTGATATTTGACAAAATAATATGAGCACATAAAGTCTGTTTAGGTTCATGGGATAGAAGCAAAAGGATTCATACTGACAATTAGTTACACATGAACAAGCATACTTGTTGTATGTTTTCAAGATTTGAAACAATTTTAATATAAACATTTCGTGAGGACACAATACCGTCAACAAACACAAATAAAACAAAATTAAAATTGAAACATTATATTGATGCAATATTCTAAATAATCTCATAATATCATTTCTTGCAATAAAGGAAACTCTATTATAAACAAAGCCATATAATTATTCCTTATGTTCATGTTCTTGATATAATGCGATGTTGTCAAATATTCATTCATTAGGACCGACGGTTATCTAGTTAAATTACAGCAAGAATCAACTCGTTTATGACTGCATACCTAGTACACCCTTCAACAATAGCAAGTCTTAACTTGTATATAACGACCATATCAAGCTTGGCTGTCGTAATAAACGGCTTCTGCCCGTATTTTCTACACATACACATCGCCGTATCAGGACGCACATTTGTACATTGATCCTTTCAATGACCAGTCTTATACCTTAAACTAACCGCATTATGAATGGAAATGTTTCTCTATATTTGTCGTTGTGCTATGTTTTTTCGTTCTGTCCTCCAGGTTGACGGGTGCGTTGAGATGAAGGGAACTGGTCATTTTGTATTAATATTTTGTGCTTAGCTTCTGCCTTCTTGAAACGTAATGACGAAATTCGCGCAAGTCAAATTTGTTTCTATAAACACGTGAAACGTCTGCAGAAGAAAAATAGTTTTCGAACAAGTTTATCATAATGTAAATATATATAAATGTTTAGCGAGAATAGAGGAAACGTTTATATTTTAATTTTACTTAATATTTCACTGTTTGCTGTAATCATCTCATGTAGTGAAATATAGGTTTAGTTTTGTTAAAGCTGTGTATTGGTTTTTTTGTGTACTATAAAGAAACTTCATAGCATTTGTCTCTGCCCAACTTGCATTTCTGAGCAAAAACTTTACGGATCACGTTCCACAGATTTAACAGTGTAGATTACGAATGGAGGTCAATAAGACGAATGTAAGCCTACAATGTTACTTTGAATTAACTACGTGCTATTATTCACTTGCGCCAAATACAATCCGAGACAGAGGCGGCAAAAAGCGACTTTTACACAGTACTTCCACACGTTGGCCAAGGGAATGTTAATTAAGTATCATATTTTACCCATTTCTCGGATAGAGGCCAAGTTATAACATCGTCAGCTTTCTATTAATGGTATTAGTAGATAACTGTGATAATATTGACCCATGAATGCGTATGCATTGCTCATACATATGTTTTCAAACGTTTTGTTTGAATTAAAAAACATTTAGTCATCGCGTGATGAAGGGCCCGATGCATTTAAACCTCTGAATCGCACGTTTTATGTGGGAATAATCTTTGAATCTTCAGAAGACTGGGAAATTCGAGACGTAGTGGCAATAAAAATTACTATTTAATCCTATATTAATGGTAAGTAATGTTGTTATTTTTGCTGTAATATAGGAGTGGTAGATTTGCTCGTTTAAATGTTATTTTCTGTTCACTTCTGTACAAACTTACACACGTATTTATATGTTTATACGTACATGAACACACGCGCACGCTCATATATATATATATATATATATATATATATATATATATATATAGAGAGAGAGAGAGAGAGAGAGAGAGAGAGAGAGAGAGAGAGAGAGAGAGAGAGAGAGAAAGAGAGAGAGAGAGAGGGAGGGAGAGAGAGAGAGAGAGAGAGAGAGAGAGAGAGAGAGAGAGAGAAAGAGACAGAAAGAAGAAAAAGACTAGCAGAATTGTTATGCAAAGGGCGTCAATATATGAATAATGCCTCCTGATCCATACTAAGGCTGTATCTTTATGAATCCAAATATCATACATTAGTATATTAGGCGATGTTACAGTACTATTTATGCAATTGTTCATGAGAAACAAGAAGATTAATTGCATTTATTTCCTTTTAGGCTTGAATAGTGTTACAAGTATCAGAGAAATTAGTATAAGAAAATCGTGGGTCAGTATAAGATATGTTTTAGTTAAATAACATAGCATATTGCTTGCGTGATACACCACTGATATCTTGAACTCAAAGACGTCATAAACAAGCAAAAATTGTTTAACCAGCAACAAGACGTGTTATGCTCGACATGGGCAACTTGGTGAGTTAATACACGTAGAATTGATGATATTTTCCCACAATAGCAGTTGATACATTTTTCTTTAATTATCTGCAAAGGGAAATGAATGTAGATAAGGGAAAGGAAAGAGACGCACAATAGTATCATATATATATAAGCAAAACCCCCTCCCCTAATAAAAATTATAATATAAATTCCTAATTGTAAATGTTAATTAGAGGGTTATAGGTGTAAATAATACTATTCAAGTTTTAAAAGAAATCGATTCATTCGTCGGATAATATCGGAATCAAGTTGGGAAACACTTTAGCTTGAACAGTAAACCCTGAAGAAGAAACAGTTACGGACATCTTCACCGCCAGCAAATATTTTGTAAAGGTGAATGTTTTATATAAATTATCATTTTTTATATAAATTATCATAAATATGTTTGAACACGGCGTTTAAGTTCTGGTACTGTCAGTGTTTCTGATTTTGGAACTGTCTAATCGCAGACACAATATATACATGTGATGTCATGTACGACTGTGTAATCTAATTATAGACCCAATATTTACATGTGATGGCATGTACGACAGATAATTCATTTTAAATATAGTTAAATGTAAAGAAGGGTAGCTCCGCGTCCTTGGGAAATTGTGCAAAATCAGTCCAATTAAATCTTTTATAGTATTCATGTATTGTACACATAGATGGCGTATTTTCTAAGCATGTTATCGCTTCAGCATTATACCTACAATCCATAGGGACTAATCTTACACTTTTTAACATATACTGGTCCATTGCAATCTATAATGTGATACAATGGAGAAACCGTTTCAAGTAGCACTGTTGCAATGAATAAATGATGAATGAATATATTAGTTGATCAATACATTTTGTAACGAAACATATTTTAAAAGGATATTTCCTCTGTCTGTCACATAATTTGGCACATACGTATTATGGCTTTTGTTGTAGAGTAACAATTGTAGCAATTTAATTTATATTTTTTGTAACTTCTAAACTCGTAATAAAGCTATTGCAGTATTTTCTGCTTTTTTGTTCTATTATTGCTTTACCTCTAAATTTACTCTATCCCTTCAACATGGAACTGTTTATAATTCAAATATATAAATATACATAAATACTAGTGTTGAGTGCTGGAAGGTAACTATGTTTACACTCTGTAGGTACAAAATTGACACTGAGTGTCTGTAAAATAAAGGTCTTTAGATGTATTCAGTGAGAATATAGCCAATGTTTATTAAACGCATCTTGGTTATATACTAGCATACCGGATTTAATTTATACAAATAAATATTCCATATATTTATATTTTGCCTTTTTGTAAATTTTATTAATGTTTGTTTTTGATTTTAAACATGAAACCTCTTTTACACGAAGATCTATAAACATCAGGAATGTATTCCTGCATGCTTGGTCTGTCGATATATATTATCGACCCATAATGAGCACAATAATGCCAAAAGATGTGGACGTCCCCATGAATCATACCTGGGACTTTGGAAAAGATCTTATCACATATAGCCTGACACGTGTAAAATGTCCATCCTATAATGAAGGATACTGAAAATTCAGCAGTTTCCAAAACTTTTACAGTCTAATACTATAACTATATTCAATGTCAAATTAGATTTTCAGTCGACGTCATTATTGAGACGAGGTTAAAACAACTTTAACATGACTGTATAATTTATAACTATTAATCGGACTTGCATAATAATAGTAGCCATGTCATTATGTATATACATAACAATGAATGAAAAAAAAAAGAATAAGGAACATTGCTTGTATCCATATTTCCAAATTAGTATCATAATTGATCAGAAATATTGTATCAAGGCTGGGGAATGCTTTAGAGCCAAAGGTTCACTTTCCCATAATCGAATGAGCTTAAGGTCTGGAGAATAAGGTCTAATATTGAAATAATACAATGCCAGATTTGCAAACCATGTCATCCTTTGTTTGAAATAACCATCTGTATAACTTAAACATTTCGCAAATCATGACCAACTTTAATTGGTAAGTAAGATAACAAATGTCTTAAATAATAGGAATTCTAAACCTACACCTAAATGTTAACCTTTACTTGTTTATTAAGCATGTCATATGTATATATGTTGTGGGTGTGGGGGAAAGCACATAAACAGCTTAAAGATTGTAAATAATGTTAAAAACAAATCTAAATTTATATCACATCATTAGTGATGCACAAACAACAAAGAATCATTGTATGTAGATTTCTTAGTAAAGGAAATACAATAATATATGAATGCAAAAAGCTCTTAATATCATATGTTTACGTGTGTCGCAAATCAATTGTATGATTACATATTTACGTTAAAGCAACATTATCATATGAGATACTAAAACAAGAATATAACATATAGTATGTGTAAATGAATTGCTTGTATCTTTTCATATTAGAAACTCTTCTAATTTATATATGTCTACACATATATGGTAACAGACTGACTCGGTTCAGATTCATTAATGTATAAGTTCTAAATTGCTATAGGTATATATAAGTTTTTATCAAAGTGTTTAGACTTGTACTAGCATAACAAAGTATGATACTATGTGTAATTTGACCTCATTTTCCAGTTCATTATTCGGAGTTTTAAACTTTGATCACCTGCTTCCAAAAACAGGACAGTTATATTTATTACAAGTATTCGTAATTGTAAACCGTACGTTTATACCGCAAAAAGTGGCATCCACTTCATAGGCTCATATAAAATATATTACTATGTGTAAGAAATGTTGCTCGATATTGAAAAAAAGTAGTTACGTATTCAAACGTTATGCGATCCAGCAGAAGTATTCAGAAATAACATATTCGTTTATAATTATTGAAAACACCTTTGTACCATAGAAAACAGTTAATTTGCAAAGCAAATTATGAACAGACTTGATTTAAAATGCAGAATCGATGAGAAAATATCAAATAGGTATTTTATATTATTACTAATATTTATTCAGATGATGGGTCCATTTGGCTTCTAAAAAAAGAGAACACGAACATTAATTTACTTAATGACTGATTTCCCACTCATCTCGGCAATGATATGTGAACACTTAGGGACATTAATTATATTACATATATAGCCAAAAATATGGTATGTGAACACGCTTAGCAACATTAATTATATTACATATTTGCCCAAAGAATAGAATATTACTCTTTGTTATATTTCGTCTAGAATTAGGTCAAAGTTATTGATTTGTATAGGAGGGGATTCTTGATGTAAAGGTAGAGAGGAAATGAAATATCTGCTCAATGATCGTGTACACTAGTTAATTCAACCATTAGTAACAACATCGATAAATATTCGTTTTTATAAAATATGTACCTTCTTTTCCGACGGTTCTTCCCATATATACCACAAACGAAAAACTACTCTTTAATCAATAAAGATCAAACGTTTCCCCTTGATTTTGAGCAAAACACTGGTAGGATAATCGATGTTTAGTTTGTAAATAAATAAATACTGTATACATTCAATTCATGAAATCAAATTATATACGATTTTTAATATCACGAAGTGTTTCTGTAGCTAAGCAAATATCATTCATTTAAGGAAAATAAATATTTGTATTTTCACATGTTTTCGTTAAACTTTATTTTACCCAAAATATGAGAAACATTAAACCAATTTAATTGGAATTTGTTGTCAGCATTAAAACAATCTCTTTCTTTATTTAAGAATAGTTGAGATCTGTACGGGATGACACAGAGGACAATTTCCGTTAGCTGTTAGTGTCGATTATGCAAGTACTATTTAAATTGCATCTACATATGAACATAATCAACTTTATGTTTGGACACTGTAACTAAATGGGTAGATATATCAGACGATTCCTTTTTTTTATTGATATCTAAAGATATTTAAAGATAAAACAAAACACGTAACTATCATTATGTGTTTGTTTAAAGACAAACTATTATAAGAATTTCATGTGCATTAGATGAATACAACTTATTGTTACTTAAAATAAACAGTAAGACCCATTATTACTTACGAACGAAACTGTTTGCCAAATGCCCGTGACGACAAGTATTAATAGATAATATGATAACAAAATATTCATCTTGTATTATATTCTTTTTCAATTTCCTTTTGTACCATGAAACTGAAAGTGCTTAATTGTTCACTTAACTCGTATACATGTATGTGCAAACTAACTGTTCATACGAATCAAGCTTAACATTTCGTAATTATCACTAATTGTTATAACAATGAAAGGTCATCGTTAGAGAAAACTACTTTATAGACGTTAATCCTTTGCAGAACCCGCCAATGAATATTCTAAGTCTCTCTCTCTCTCTCTCTCTCTCTCTCTCTCTCTCTCTCTCTCTCTCTCTCTCTCTCTCTCTCTCTCTCTGTATATATATATATACATATATATACAGATATATATATATATATATATATATATATATATATATATATATATATATATATATATATATATATATATATATGCATATATATATATATATATATATATATATATATATATATATATATATATTAATGTTTGGAAATTCCCCTTTCTTCAAAGAATAGATTTCGCTAATACAATCTTAGTCTTGCCGACCGTTGGGGCACCACTGATGAACTGACAACCAGATTCCTCCATTCCAATCTGTTCTCGGATACTTCCTCATTCGTGACATGGTCTCTATATGTAATGCCAAGCAGCCTTCAAAAGCATCTCATTTCAACAGCTTATATCCTCCTTTCGAGATCCGCTGTGACTCACAGGCATATAGCAATACAGATGCAACCAAGGAGCGCATCGGTCTGATTTTGGATCTGACTGAAGTGTTTATGTCTTTCCAAAACTGTCTTCAGCCTTGCCATTGCTGTCATTGTCAGCGCAATCCTGGACAATATGTCTGGTTTCGATCCCTCATCTGCCATGATGGCTCCTAAGTACTTGAATCTATCAACTGTTGACAGTTTTTGGCCACTAATCATGTCAGTGCTGATGCCACTGGTGTTGTTGGTCATCAATTTGGTCTTTTCTGCACTGATTTCCGTACCAAAAGCAGTAGCTGTCCTATCCAGTTTTTCCAAGAACTGAGCTTGCTCATCCTCATTTCTTGCAAGGCCATCGATGTCATCAGCAAAGCGCAGATTCGTTATTATTCTTCCTCCAATACTGACAGTCCTTTCATAGTTTTACAGTGCATCTGTCATGATTCTTTCAAGGAAGATGTTGAAGAGAGTAGGTGAAAGTACGCAGCCCTGTCTAATTCCCACACTTGTCCTAAACCAATTTCTTTTTTGACCATTGAAGCATACTGCGCTGGTGGCCTTGCTGTAAAGGCTTTCTATGACTTTGATCAGGTTAGCGTTGATGTTGTACAGCTTCATGGTGGACCAAAGGGATGCATGCCATACCCTGTCAAACGCCTTCTTAAAATATATAAAGACACGATAAAGGTCTTGTTGGCGCTGGATGTATTTATCACATAGTATTCTCAGGTTGAAAATCTGTTCAGTTGTGCTTCGCCCCCCCCCCCCCCCGTATGAAGTTTGCCTGTTCTTCAGCTATGATTTCCTCTGCACACGGCTTCAGTCTGCTTAATATGATTTTTAGCATGACTTTGCTTGGGTGGCATATAAGAATGATCGTACGATAGTTCTTACATTGCTGCAAATTGCCTTTTTCGGGAGAGTTACTATGAGTGAATGAGTCCATGGTTTGGCCATTCCCCTGTCTGCCAGATCTTGTTGCAGATTGTTAGTAGGGCGCTTATCGTGGCTTTAACCCCTTCTTGGACTGGTTCTTCAGAGATGTTGTCTACTCCTGCTGTTTGTCCTTTTTCAATGCTTTCACTGCAGCCTCTACTTCTTCTCGGAGGATAGGGTAGTTTTCAGTGTTAGTCACTGATGGGGTGTTGAGTATGGCTGAGTCCCCAGTAGGTCTGTGGCTGTACAGGTCTGAACAGTATTCTGTCCATCTCTTGTTCTTTTGTCAGACATTTCTCTCCCTTATCTTGAATGATGGAGGAGCGTCCATGTTTTACAATGGTCAGGTCTTTCACCAGTTGGTATGCTTTTTTGCTATTATATTTCTTTAGATTATGTTCTATATCTTTACACTGGTCTTCAATCCATGTCTCCCTTGACTATATATATATATATATATATATATATATATATATATATATATATATATATATATATATATATATATATATATATATATATATATATATATATATGGGTATGTGTGTGTGTGTGTCTACTTTGCTATGATTGTATTAGCGAAATCTATTCTTTGAAGAAAGGGGAATTTCCAAACATTTTATTTAGTTTCCTTAAGCATTAATATAGACTTGTATATATGATGATGATAATGAATATTATTATTATTATTATTTTTACATGATAATTCGTTTCAAATGTTTAGTTTTCAGTCAACAGCCAACACAGATATAGTCAATATATGAGGCAATATATATAAAAAGAGACAGAGTGTGGGCGGGGGGTTGGAATTTTCAATATACACCACATGGAAGGATCAGTCGAGTCTTCACAATGTAGTTGAAATGGTTTGCTTCATCCATATTTGGTAAGACAAACAAAAGAAAAAACATTTAAACCTAGGCCGCAATACACATTACACGAGGTAACATGTTGGTTTATAAATCGTATTAATGCATGCCACAATTGTTTTATGTCATGAATTGTGGGCGCAAACGTTTCAGTGGCTAACGTAGTGTAATCGCGACGAAAGATACCCTGGTTTGAATCTGTTGGATTAGTCTGGATCGGCCCAATAAACTTGTCTGATGCAGTTTATATTCCTCCATTTCCGCTGTTAATAACCTACATTTTTAGTTGTACCATCAAACTATGGCATAACATTTATTAAAAACTATCACACTTCTTTTAATTATCTTCATGAATGTGAACCGAAGATCTATTTAAGATTAGGGAAATTTATGAAATATATGCTCTCGATATAGTGTATATTTGTGACAGTAAAGTTATACCATCATGACCAACACTAAAAGGAGAATCAGGAAACGAATCGAGCAACTGAAAATATTAAATATACCATCATTTCGCCTAGGAATAGAAGTTTAGGAAATATATAACTGGTTTCAAATACATAACGTATTACTAACTGACTTATAACCACCAACTGATTTGCCTGACGTTATTCTTAAGACATGAAAATGACAACATGCGTGAAATTGTTGAAAACATGAGAAATATGATGAGATTTGTACAGTACCGTGTTGTCCTACGTTTCAGTTATTTTTGCTTTGATCTTTTAACTTCTCTGAAAAGACATCATCATATTGCATAAAGAATAATAAAATAACACAATATACATGGTTTTGAAAATTCAATAGCAATACAATGCATGTAACAATGAAACGCATGACATTAATAAATACGTGAACATGCATAAAAAAGGTGTAAGGGATTTCTTGACGCAATAGCAAATGTTTGTTGTCAATAGACTTAAAGTGTAAACATACTGATATCTAAAGTAATAATGCAATGTTATTTGCAGGTCAAATATTGTTTTGCGTCCTTTATAACTGTACAAAACAATCAATATATTATATGTGAATATAGATAATTAGAGACCGAATGCACAGTAGAAATGAAACTGAGCAAGTAAAACAATATAATGATACATACACGTATTGCTGAAATCTGAAAGGATATAACCGATTAGCAATGCATGTGTCCACAGTTTCAATTACACTTTTCAAAAGTAGAGAAAACAATTTCCCCAGGACGTTCCAGAAAAAGCAGGAAGCAATTAAATGGAGTAGAAAAATTGACATTACATCAATATGACTTCAAAAACTTGCCACATTTATAGTAAAGGAATGGAGTAGAATCGTTCCCCGAACGTTACCATGGAACATTGACATCTCTTACCAATAATAATTCAACATGTTATAATGAGGGATTGTATCAATTGCAATGTTTGTGACAATTATAAAATGATTCAAATGATATGAAAAACAAGCATGTAATAGTCTGATTTTGAACTTCACTTGCTTACCTGGGGGACAATAGCAAATTAAAGTCGTGCATTCCCTATTGTAGTGGCGTACGCCATTGATATATTTATACCCAAAGAAAGGCCAAATCCAATAGTATGTTCTTTCAGGCTTCGTGGCCGCTCTGCGTGATCGTGTTCGTCCTGTAGTTGGATCGTTCGTTCCTCTGTTCATATTTAATATATTAGTATCGATATCAAACCCTAAAGCAGCTGCATCAATGTGTCATTGATTAGACGCTTATTCTATATGGAAACAATGTAAAAAGTTTACATTAATAAGGAATTTATTAGTGGTTCTTGGTAGTGACACTATTTTGGTTTGTTAGGATTACCTGAACTTTTCTTTGCATTTTTCAATCTTTAAGACATTGATATCATGCAAACGACGAGACAATACATCTATCAATGTTCGGGTATCCATCTTTAATAGCTGTCAGCCAAGTAATTTGGCATTTATATGCAATGTCTTTCAATACAACATTCTTACTGCTTTATTAAGCTACTCTATTTACTACGATGGAGCGCTTGTTGTGTATTGCGTTAAACGTAGCAAAACAATTATTGTTATGCCAAGTTTGCATACCTTAATTTGATTATTCTAAAGTACATACATTAACTGTGGCAGAAATAAATCAAAAAGTAAAAAAGTATGAACTAAGACACCAACAATGCCATATTCTAGATTCTGTACCACTATTTATTTCTCAATGTGCTGTAAAACAATTTCCTTTTGTATAGTACGTTAGCAAGATCAAAGACGATTATTCATAATTCACATGTTTACCCATACGAAATCGAAACAAGAGATAACTTTAAGTTCATGCTTTCTTAATTTATCTTTCTTTTGCTTGTTTTTTACAATTGCAAGTAAAATCTCATATTTGACGACAATCTTGTAAATAAGCAAAGTAATCTTACATTAGCCACACAAGGTATGAACAAGTAAATTGTGATCAAAGTGTTAATACTTCCAATGAGCAGATATAGCACTGAAATGCTATAACAAAAGAAACAGTATGATACTAAATGAGAGGATCCGTGGATAAAATATACTCGTGGGATGCTTGTTACAATATTGAAAAGTTACATGTGATAGATTTCTCGCAGCCTAGGGGATATGGTTTATGTTTCTGAGCACATTTTGACTGGAACTCTAAACCTATTTCATTCAATATTGTTGAAGTTAGGCGGAACTAGAGATAACATAAGGACTAAGTAATAACTGAACCAAGCTACTAACATGTAATGGACTAAGAAAGAAATCAGAACAGTGCAAATGTTCTGAATCTAGAAAAGTAATACGATGAAAATCGGGTCGGCTTGACAAACACACAGATGAATAAAAAATATATATACGATCCCATCGTATTTGTTAACTGATTTACCACTATTAATAATGTTAAGTTAATTAAATGTAAATATATCATCCTGTATTAGTTTTTGCAGTATAAATGGCTAGATATTGATTAATTGACATATGTATTTAATAGATGGTTCAAATTATTTAAGTATTTATTTGTTCACAAATAAGACACTATATACTATATGATTTATGTACTCTTGTTTCCTTGCATAAAGGGAGGAGAGATTCTTAACAATGAGTCAGTTTTGTTTAAGGGAAGGTGTAATACCAACATCTCAGGTTCTCGATGTTCAAGAGTATTTCCATGTGTCATTTTTGTATCACAACTTGTAAACCTATATAATGTGTGCACATTTCTGCCGAATATATCTATTTTTAACGAAATGCCTCAAGAAATTTGTTTTCTATTACTCAGTGGTCATAACTACAACATTTTTCTGTTATACAGGTGTTTATCAGTTTATCTTGGTAAATATG